>JAJOZX010000329.1:485000-802500 GCA_023014485.1 Bathynomus jamesi | reverse complement strand
CAGTGTACAACTCTAAGCTCATGATTCATGAAGACAGATCGAGACAAGTATTAGATAATGTACAGTTTTGTAGAAGACAAATTATCACCTATGGTTGGTTTTTGGGTTTTTTTTTATTCAATATAAATATAGATTCCATAGTTCGAAGTTCAATTTCATTGGTGCATTTGGAAACTTGGGGTGTCTGTGATACAAACTAACGAAAACTGCAACAAATTGAATACGAATGTGGATGTTCTTTGGACTAGACTAACACAGAGCATTGTTGCTTTCAGTAATGATGAACCGAGTACAAAAGTCTCGTCATTACTTTGCTCCCCATTTTTCTTGGCAATGCTGCTGCGAGCTGCTCGTACTCTGAAATGGGCGTATGGGCGGAATGTTGCTCTATGTGAAAAGATGTTTAACTCTTCATACTCCCACTTAAACTATGAATGCATTGTTTTATATATATATAATTTATTAAACAGTCAAAATGTGATAAACCTATTTAAAAATACTTGCGTAACCCATAAAATAAACATTTTCTTTGAGATTTAAAGAAATTCTAAAACATTTCAGGAATAACAAAATAAATATTTAACGCTTTAATTTTTTTATATTTTGCCTTAAATTTACTTCACTTAAGTTTGTTTTAAATTTACATTAAATTTAATTAAAAACAGTAAATAAGGCAATCACAGTATCGTACTCTTAAAATTATTTCATTATTTAAAAATTGTAAATTTTTTCATCAAAGACGTGAATACTTACCAAATTTGGCAAATCATAGTTTAACATTATTACAAAAGTAAGCTGGTTACTTCTTATTAATATATATATATACAATCTAACTTAAATATATACATAGTATACACGTGTGTACACAGCTTTTTCAGTGTTAGGATGTATTCTGACTGTTTACAATTGTAAATTGTCCTTGACAAGTGATATACATTTTATAGGAAATTCTAAATTGGAAGGGTTTTTCTTTCCCTTATTTAATGGCCCTTCCCACTCTATATTTGTATGGCCGTACAGTATTTTGTCAACGGGAGATTCTCTTAATAAGTGTTCTGTGAGTTAGATTAGGTTAGGTCAAGTTAACTGAAGTTTTAAACATGTTAATGAAATTAGTAGATGCCCTCCTAAACTGCAATTTAACCATTTGGTGGACGGAGGTCGGAGCAAGTGTAGTTTACGACCCCATGACGTAAAAGGGAACACAAACTACACTAGGTCAAAGTTGAGGAACGTAAACTACACTAGGATCTTTAGGAGACATTTTTTAAATGAATCCATCAAATAAAACGTTAAAACTAACGAAAATATTACGACTTAACCTAACCAATCAATTTATATATATATATATATATATATATATATATATATATATATATATATATATATTGACGATTGGTTAGGTTAAATCGTAATATTTTCGTTAGTTTTAACGTTTTATTTGATTAGGTATACGAGGACAAAGTTGGGGTACGCAAACTACACTAGGATAATGTAGGGGAACGTAAACTACACTAGGCACCACAGGGGGACGTAAACTACACTTGCTCCCAGAGGTCTTTTCTGAGACTAAATAAAATCGTCTGGTGGCAACCAGAACAAAATCAGTAAAGTGCCACTGCCCACTAAAGCGTTAAAAGATGTTTGCTTAATGTTAAATGCTGGAGGAAAAGTGTCCATCAAAATCACTTAAATATGGGCATAGCTATAAAAGAAAGTCTTAAATATGGGCATAGCTAAAAAAAGTCTTAAATATGGTATGGAAATCTGATACGTGTGGGTAGTCGGGATGTAACGAAAGTGGTAGGTAGTTAATCTAACAATTTATTAAAACTCTCTTTATGTCAATGACTGGGTGGATGAAACCAATTGGTTGCTGACCAGAGTTAATCTTCACACTAGTATTTATATACTGTGTGATAGAGCGTGTTTGGTAGTACTGAAACAATGACACTATCAATCAACCAACCAACACAAAAAAAGCTGGGGGAGAAAAAGCCTAAAAAAAGAACATGCAAGAACAGAGGCATGGCGAGCGAAGGGGCTTGAAATGGAAGAACGAAGAATTAGCTTCAGTACGCTCAACTAAATTAAGCAAATAGAAGAAAGACTCCAATAAGAAGATCAGGCCTGGCTAAGGAGACCAGGACTTATCTAATAATACTGGGTAAGTGAACCATTCTGTTTCTAAGCTCCAGTTTAGTGATAACAGCTTAAACTAGGTCCATTTAAATTAGGCCTACATTGTGGTCTAAGAGGCGGCGGCGGGTTGCCAGATTTTGATGACCGGATTAAACTTCCAGTGTTTCCCAACCGGGGGCCATATGGCTCCCTGGGGGCCACAGGAAAATGTTATTTTGTAAAATAGAGTTAAATCTGCATATTACCTACTGAAAATAATGCTTATGGGGGCCACGGGAAAAAATAAGGTTCCTAAGGGGGGCCATAAGCCAAAACCGGTTGGGAACCACTGCATGATCATTAAAGGACACTCAAAACGTTTTCAAGCTGCCACTCCCAGATTCTCAAATTATATATATATATATATATATATATATATATATATATATATATAGAAGAGAGAGAGAGAGAGAGAGAGAGAGAGAGAGAGAGAATGATGCTCCCCAAAAAATTTTAGATGTTATAGGATAAATATTTATTTCAACATCTTTGATTTTTACTATATTTAAAATGTTCTTGAATATAGACGAGAGCAGTACCACTACTGTATCTTTCAGCGACGCAGCGTATGGAAAAATAAGTTGTCGTACACATTTGTGGGGGCACTCCGCTTATTGCAGTAGAGCTCACAGAATTATCTATTGCGGCTACATAGAAATCAATGAGCCTACACTGTTATTAACTTATTAAGCCTTAACGATGCAATGATAATGGTTACCTACTCTGTCAAGGAACAAAACGCAAAAAAATACCTATGTAATTATAATAAATTTCTTAAAGGATTTATTATTTATGATTTTGAAATAGACATAAAAATAGAAATAAAGGACATATGCCGTCCTTTGACGCTTCAATAAAGGACAAGGACAAGAGATCGAAATAAAGGACTGTCCTTTGAAATAAAGGACGTCTGGCAACTCTATCAGCCTAAGACCTAGCATCAACTCATAGTGTAACAAAGGCTACGGTAAATTACCGTAACTTAATTTGGTGAGGAATCCTACTGTGGACCTCAATTTACTCTACCCACTCTGGACCATTTCCAGAATCTCTAGGCCAGGGGTGGCGAACCTTTTTACAGTCGCGTGGCAAAAAAAATATGTAAACCATAAAAAAAATTCGCATGGCCACCAAAGTTTATACATATTACACAAAATTATAAACATTAAGTCTATTATTTTATACTCATTATTGCAACGTTATTGCATTTTGCTTAGGCGTGCCAGGCAAATTTGATCGCGTGCCCAAATGGGCACGCGTGTCATCGGTTCCCCACCACTGCTCTAGGCTGACCTTACAAGGCTAGGCTTAACCTACTCTACAGTTAGACTGGAGATGTTAGGGGTGGGTTAATTGGGGACCAATTCATACAGAGTATTTTCACATGTCCCGCAAAATTACTTAAATATGAGCATAGCTATAACAGAAAGTGAAATAATCATCTCATTTACTGTCCTTAATGGTTTGCCTAAAACAATAAATAAATAAAAATAAAAAATGAACAAGGAAAAATTGTATCATAAAACCAGACTAACAAGTAACACTATCTCTGATATCGCTATTAGAGCTTAATTAAAATTTTATTGAATTTAATATATATTTTTAATTATATATTATATATATATTATATAATGCAAATTCACAAGGAAAAGGAAACAATTATTCCAAAGTTTTTCGTGTATTCAATAGTACAACAGTACACCTCGTCAGGGAGGTTGAATTACACTTCGAAAGGTCTTGGAATAATCTTTTTTTTTCCTTGTGGGTTTGCATCATTTATTTATTTCACGTATTTAATTGTGAAATTCATTCCATATATATATATTATATAATATATATATATATATATTGGAGAAATATTGAAATCGTAACTACAAAATAAGGGGGAAAGGTAAAGTATTAAACGATTTTCCTAATTTTATTCTGGGTTTGTTTTTTCGGGTAAATTATTCTACCGTAAGACGTAGTCTTCTTTAAAATTCTATTCTGTTTGAGTTTACAGATAGTGTTTTTCCGTGTTGAGTCTACAGATATATAAAAAAATATTATTCTAAAGTCTAAACTCTAAACTATATACAGGCCTGTATACGGACGGTTTGCGATTGCGGATACTTGTGGTTTTGGTCTGGACAGTTTGTATAGAGCAAGCCTAAGGTAGTACGAGTGTAACTGTATTGATACAGGTAAATTTGTGTTGCCTTAGGGAGGAAATACAAACTTGCGGTCATCTTGCTCCTAAAGAATAATACACCGGGACTGATAATAACTGGAGGTGTCTACAATACAAACTAACGAAAATTGCAATAAATTGAATACCTTTTTTAGGGCAACGCCCCCTTATGTTCATCAGTATTTGCTGGTGCCCCCATCACAAAGATAATAATATAACAGGATAAGTGATTTATTAGTAGAAGATAACAATTTTACAGTTCGCTAGCGTCCCCCTAAGATTCTCAAACGCCTACTGGGGGGCGGTGGCGCCCACGTTGGGAACCACTGGTCTAGACTAACACAGACCATTGGGTAATCTTATAGTATAACGTCACAAATTATGAAAGTGTACCTCTAAGTTGTGTTTAAACGTCACAAGTTAATTTTGTTTTATTTTTATTGTATGTAGAGGTCGTTTTAAACATGGCAGGACGTTCTAAAGCTCGAACCCACATAGTTAATCCCGATGAAATACTTATCAATGCTGATAAGAAAGGTGGAAATTACATCACTGTCCGCCGAAATTTGTAACCTTGAGAAAGCAATCATATTTGCTATAAAAAGATGAGTGATTCATAATAGCTACTACACCAGCAATGCCATCTGCCTGCAACGTTTCAATCATTTGATAGTTTGTGTTACTCGACAATAAGTGGTCTAAGTATAGTCAGTTTTATTGTTTGTTTTTTATTTCAATCATTTGTAACGTCAAATTTCTTAGACGAATTTACGACGTTAAACTACAAGATTACCGAGCATTGCTGCTTTAAGTAGTGATGAACCACGTATGAAAGCCTCGTCAGTAATTTGACCCCTATTTGCTTGACAATGCTGCTGCGAGCTGTTCGTACTCTGAAATGGGTGTATGGACGGAATGGTGCTCTATGTGAAAAGATGTTTAACTCTTCAGATTTCCACTTAAACTATGAATACATCGATGATATATATATATATATATATATATATATATATATATATATATATATATATATATATATATACATATAATATATATATATACAGTCATGTGTGTGTGTGTGTATATATATATTCTACAAAATTAATTAAAAGTAAGTGTTTTCGTCAGAAGTCATCCCGGCCTCAGTTGCCTTAAGCACATCTCTTATTTCAAGAGATGTACTTAAAAAAGAGTCTAAAACAACTTACCGAGAGAGAGAGAGAGAGAGAGAGAGAGAGACTAGGGACAAATAATATATAAGGAATTTGCATCACTGAACTTATTTATATCATACCAGTGCTTCAAATAAATGTAATAAAATTTTATATATATATATATATATATATATATATATATATATATATATTATATATAATTCTTTTAACAATTACTCTAGTTGTAATGAATATGGCGTGATATTCCCCCTTCTCCCCAAAGATAGAATTCCCTCTTAAAATCAGACTTAAAGTTTACGATCAACTATCACTCCAAATGAAGTGTTTTCAGGCTAGGTGTGAATAAACACACAAATATATAAATTAATTTAATTAATAAATAAAAAACACATCAAGAATCAACAACACAGAGCTAGAGAGGCACAGTCTTGCTAGTACTTTATCGGTTGCGAGAGCCCTGCTTCTCAGAAATTTGGTTATAAATGGTTATTGCACCGAATATGGTTTCATTACCGACCAAAACTACATCAATATGAGACCAAAGAAACAAACTCATATTGGGCCTATATTGCCCCCAGACATTGCGCTCGAGTTTCGGTTCGGAAGCTCCCACTGAAGACATAGCCTCCTTAGCTGCTCCCCGGGGTTAGGTGGAACTCCAACCCCAATTCTACATTGCGCTCCCTGAGTAGTATCACGCGAAAAAATGTGGGCTTGTTACAATTCTTGAAATATTTTTTACGCCAGACGCCTACAATATTTAGATGTCTGGATGGCAAGGGTACTTCATGCGGAAGGTGTCAGACGAAAGTGACGCGTACTGAAACTTTATTAACTTAAACAGAGACTAATACGACATTACGATCGAAGATTTTATTTAGTTAATTTATAAAGCATCATTATAAATTTCAATAGTGATATAGATTTATATAAATTCAATAAACTCATATGTTATATTTATTCCCTGCAAACATTTTCGTATGACAGACTATAGAAATCTAGTAGAATTTTTCTAGTATGACTATTGAATGACTAATGGATTATGGTAGTGCTGTCTGGAGTGGGACTAGTATTTATATTTACCTAGTACATATAAATTCATAAAAAATACGAGCCTCGATATTTTTTATAGAAATCTTGTGTTATTCGATAGGCTTTAACTAAAGTCAAAGTCTACTCATATTCTAGTGTCTTTTTTTACTATGTGAAACAAATTGGAATGCCACATTATACATTTTAAAGCTATTTATATTGTTATAATTAACTTTTCCAAAATAAATTTATTTTATCAAGGCTAGTAATGTCGAACCAAAGTCTAGTCTTATTGTATAGTCGTCGCTGGACAATTTTCGTAGGGTTATTTCTTTCGCGAATAAAGAAATAAACAAACAAACGGAAAATCAGCCTGTTTTTTTTTTCAATAATTACAAAATAAACAATTCATGAACGCGAAAACGTTCTAGCAGTGTCTTGCAACTTTCCATATATGGAAAGCTAAACCTCGTTCAACATTTGGCAACACCTTTTATGGTTGGTGAAAGTCAGGGATGAACTTGGGGTGGGATCGAGCAGAAATGACTCATGTACCCTTGACAGAAAAAAATATAAGAAAGGGAAGTAGGAAATGAAACTCTACACTCTCAATTTGAAATAAGGAAATATCCCTGTGCTGTATAACACATCTCCGACCATATTTGCCCTGATATAAATAGGCCAACTGGTATTCTTTCATATATAGGAAAATAAAAACATGAAACAATATGAGGATATCGTCTATATGTAGTATATGTAGTAAATTCTTAATAATATTGAATTTTAAAAGCAGTTGGTTTACTCATTAGGTCAAAACTGCTTGTAATAGAATGATTTAAATTCAGATTAAATAAAAACTAAATGCACTTACATGGAAGTAGTGTCAAATTGTTCCTTATATATAAAGACTAGAATTTTTAATGTACTACAAATTTGGAATTTTCCTGATTTCGAAATATTTTAATTTGTTAAATTATTATTTGTAAAATTTGCTTTTTAAATTTGCATATAAAGAAATCAAGTTTTTTTATTTACTCTTAAATTTGGGATATTGTTTGCGGGTAAGTTAAATAAATTTAAATAATTGTAATTATCAACTTTATTCTTTATTTAACTCTTGAATATAGGGATAAAGCTCAGTAAATATTATCTCTACAGAGAGAGAGAGAGAGAAAGCAGAAGGTACCAGTGCCCATTTTACTACAAAAATCGGAGCTCATTAAAAACCCTTAATTTAGCTATAATTACAGTTCTGTCACTTTGATATAAGGTATATATTTTAAAAAAATATTTTCAAATGAGCAGAAGTCACGCAAACAAAAAGTCAGATTTTGTATAGAATGAATTAATTTCAATCATTCTTTATTATTTCCGTACAAATGATGATCTATTTTGTAAGTGATTCGTTTTATGAATCAAAGAATATACAATCCTTGGGAGAGATACAAATAATAACACGTGACTTTTCCATAGATTTGAAGAATTTAAGTTTGTTCTTTACTTTGTAAACTTCTCCCTTCGCAGTCTCCCTAAAATTCTTGTTGGGGGTGAAATTACTACATTTTTGGATGAGTTTCCTCAAGTATAGGTTTTATCTCTCACTTTGTTTCCATCGCCTAAAACGATCTCTTCTGCTGTAACACAGTAAATTTTGCATATTCACTTCAACAAGGATCATTCAACTCAACATAACAGAACTTTAAATTTAGGTCCCAAAGCGTATTATGTAATTACATTTATCTATTCTATAATCATGGCATAGAAACAGATACAGAATCCTTTGCTAAAAACTAAAATAAAAAATTAAAAGAATAATATCCCATCTTCTCATAAGAAAGAGATTGAGACATTTAAGAAGCATCCAATCTTTTTTATATCATCATTTATAATATGTACCGCTAGATCATTTAACTGTTACCTTCAAATAGTGTGGTGCTTCATTCCGTAGACTGGTTGCTGGGAGACGCAATGAAATATCTATATATAGCAACGTCACTCGGTCAAGAAAACAGTAAAGTTAACCACCAGTCCTTGCATGATGGGGTAACTTTCCACTTTTTTCTCTTCTGATGTTTTCAGTTATGACCTTTTCCACAGACATTTCAAAAGACCTTTTTCAAAATGACTTTGTACTTTACACACACGTAAAAACTTGTAATTCTTAGTGGTATGCAGAACGTGCTGGCCACAAAGCTTTTCCGAAATTATTTATACTTCTGAGGAAAGCACCGCCTCATTTTCTTTTTATTGAAAAGTTCTATAGCAAATACTCATTAAGTACTCATTAATAAGTATTTATTATATACGTCAGACAGCCAGATTCACTGAGGAAAACCATACATCTTTATGCAATCCATACAGCTGCCGAGATGTATCAAAGCTGAATTTCATATTTCATATACATTTCACTCACCTCAAAAGTGTGGTACCAATTGTCTTCTTGTTATCCCCTAAACTTATTATATATATATATATATATATATATATATATATATATAAAATTTTCAATTCTCTTTTGCTCCAATCAGGGACATCTCTCGACAGCTAAATTTCATTATTGTTTCCTTGACTTGTTAAAAAACAAAAGTAAAAAACCAACCAATCAGAAAACAAAAGAATGGGAATTAACAAAAAAAAATAAGACAAGTGCAAACTATAATAAACAATTTTAAAAAAATGAAAACATTTCAGACAAAAATGTAAACATTTTAAAAATTTCAATAGTTTTTCTTATTAAAGATTTTCGTTTGTTTGTGTCCACACGTGTACGCATGCATGCATACATGTATGTATGTATGTATGTATGTGGCAATAAATTGTACTTTTTATTTATTAGAAATTGAGTTATTTTATATTAGTAATGATCAGTTTATTCTGTCATAAATAATATTAATTTTTACGCATGTTTCCTTACACACACACACACACACATATATATATATATATATATAAACAAATGGTGTCCTTTAATTATGACAGTTACTTAATTTGAGGCCGTTTATATCACGCTTTGAAATAAGTCAAATTAATTATTATACCTCATTTTAAGAACCGTTTGGTCACGCCTTAACTAAGGCATAAAAAACTGCTCATGCACACACACACACACACACACACACACACACACACATACAGTGGTGTGTATGTATATATATATATATATATATATATGTGTGTGTGTGTGTGTGTGTATGTGTTTGCACAAATTGGCATGAGCGTTGTGTTACGCACCTGACAATTTGGGACCATGTAAACTTTTTAGGATATTTTCCCGGTTTCAAATTTTCTATCATGTTTATGGGTTATTTTGGAACCTCTACTGCCTAAATACAAATTTTCTCGTTGGTCCCAGAATGTCGGTGCACGATTCCTACTACACACGTTTCGCCACGAAATTTGGGTAACAAACTGTAAATGGCATATGAAGGTATAATTATATTAAAGTTTTATTTTAGTTTATTTTAGGTCGCATCATATCAGACGTAGACGCTGAAACCGACTGAAAATGGCGACAGTAGAAGAAAGAGTTAACTGTGTTTTATGGCTAGCAGAATTAAAGTCCATAACAGCTGTGAGAAGAAAGTTCACTCTTCATTACTAGAAAGATGTACCACATAGGAACTCAACTAACAAGTGTATAAAAGTGTATAAAAAAGTTTAAAGAAACTGGGTCAGTGAATGACAGACCTCGATCCGAGAGGCCTCAGATCAGTGAGGAGACTGTCAATGGAGGATTTAAGAGGAAGGGGCAGGGGTGCCGAGGTTTCCCCATAAGAAAAAAAATATGTAAAAAATCTATATAGTGAAAACATCTTTTCTAATATTTATTTTCAGAAAATCAAAATGGCACATCAACCATCATTGTTATGAGTCATATCTCACTTTGACAACTAAAGCCTTCCTCTAAATCCTTTAAAACTTCAAATTTGCCAAATTATAATTTGATTAGTAACCAACCAACCCCTCCCCCCCATAGAGAAATCCTGAATCCACCACTGGAGACTGTGACCGTCGTCCAGAAAGCATTTGAAAGAATTCCATAGAATTCGTTGCGACATGCATCCGATGAATAAACATTTCGCAAATCAACAGTGGGCGAAATTCTCAGTAACACTGCATGAACATGCGTACAAGAGTGAGGTGGTTCGAATGTTACTGGAAGATGACTACCGTACAAGGTTAGATTTCTGTGAACAGTTTCAATAAAAAAAATCAAGAATTCCTCTGGGTTTCTGGACGAGTTGATATTTTCAAATGAGACAATATTCCACATTAGTGGTAAAATCAACCGCCACATTTGGGGGACAGAGAAACCTCACAAAGTCTGGAAACGTGAAAGAAACTCATAAAAAAATCAATGTCAAGTGCGCTCTCAGAAAGGCATGCATCATTGGTCCTTTCTTTTTTCAAGAACCAACAGTCAATGGTGAACGGTACCTTGCAGTGTTGTAGAATTTCTTTATCCCTGAACTAAGACGATTTAAATCTTTCAGATAGCACTTTCTTTCAGCAAGACGATGCCCCCTGCTACTAAGCTTTGAATGTGCGACAGTTCTTGAATGAAGTCTTCCCAGCCAAGTATATCGGTAGAGGTGGACCAATTGCTTCGCCACCTTGTTCAGCTGACCTGTCACCATTAGATTACTTTTTATGGGGGCCATGTTAAAAATGTTTAGTCATTAAAACCACACCACATTCTTCGGATGAATTTATATATATCTTGTACCTTGTAGATGTTCTGTGCGTCGATCTCTTTTTACACGTAGGTCAAACTGGTGGCCCCACCTCCAGACCTGGCTTGATGTAGAAAAGAGTTGCTATCTTGAACTCTCCATCTCACATAGCAAGGGGCACCTGGCTCATCCAGATCACCCTGAGCCAGGCATCTATTCTTCTTTTGAAGATATCTACTTTGACATCAGTGGTGTTTCTGGTGTCTTTAAATATCCGATTAAATAGTCTTTACCCTCTGACAACAAAGCCAATTTCTTTCAGAGTTGAGGATGTCCCTCACATGTCACTACCCATTTTACCTTTCCTTTTTTTCCAGTGTTGTTTGGATGTTTACCGGGTTTATTTTGAAGTTAGGCACTAGTTTTTCTATTATTTTCAGTGTATATTATGATGAATCTCTCTTCTTCTTCTTTCCAGCGAATATAGCTTTAATGTACCTCGTTTTTTCCAGTAACTGAATGTTTTGCAGCCATCGATCTTGGCTGTAAAATTTCTTTGAATTTCTTCTAGTTCATTAATTTCTTTTTTATATGGGGCCGTCAAGACTGAGCCGTACTAAGTTTTGGTATGATAAGTGTTTTCAGCAGGGAAATCATTATTTTTTTGTCCCTTCTTTTAAAGGTTCTCAGTAATTGTCCTCTTGTGATTTCTCTTCAGAGATCGCTCTGTCACTTTTCGGGGGACTGAAAACTGATTCATAATGAGCTCTTAATATTTTAGATATTTCTTTTAAATCGTCGGTTAGTTCGTTATTCTCTTTTCTTAACGGCCCGATAGTGACGCGCGTTTTTGTTTTCCTTTCCGCATAATTATAGAAGAATTTTGGGTTTTCCTTTATTACTTCTAATACAGCTTCCTCTCCCCTCTCTGATGGCCCTTAATTAGAGGTTGTATTTCCCCATCGATACTCTCCAGCGTTTCTTGTATCACTTTTCTGGCATTGTTGTCTGTACAATTCATAAATTTTATAATTATCCTCTTGTATATAGCACAGCCACCTTTTCGTCTTTCTGTTCTGTCTGCTCATAGTATGTTATAGTTCTTGACTTGTATTTCTTTTTTATCCGTGCAATACTCACAATTTTCAACGTGTTCTTGGCAGTCTTTGAGATGTGTTTCCTTGACGAATGCGAAGTCGGCCTTTGCTTCATCCATAAATCCTTTCGGGTATGAAAATTTATTTAACCACTGGTTCGGTTTTAGCCCTTGTATAGTTGCCAGGATCATTTTTATTTTTTCAATTTCACGCTGCTTCTTATGTATTATAAATTCGTTATCAGTCATTGTCGCATGTTTCGTTGACCGATGATCCACCAGGAAAGATCCGTTTCCTTTTACCTGTTCTGATAACTTCTTGCCTGAAAACGGTTCGGATCGGAGGTGTTGAGCCTTGTCGATTGCATGTGCTGGATGAAGTTTAGTAGTCATATTGTATCGGCGATGTCGAAAGTTTTTTTCGTGGTTTGTGCTCGTAATTTTGTTTGGATTACCTTTAAATGCTTTAGGGTTTGCTGGAAGATGATGATAATATCGCTGGCTTCCGTACTTGCATCTTCCATATTTTGTATAAATTTTGCATATGGTCTGGTGGTAAAATCTGCAGTTATCACCGAATTTACAATGGCCATTTTTACAGCAGAACTTGCACAAATTCGGGTGCTCATATAGGCACTGTCCTCATCTATATCGGCAAATTCCTCTTGCATAATGTCGGCAAATGCTTTCTTTTATATTATTGCCTAGGGCTTTTGATTTTGGGTTTGTTTTCAGTTCCTTATTCGGTGATGACTTCTGTATCTTGGAATTTTCCTTTAGTCCTTCGCTATTTGAGTTAGTGCCCCCGTCTGTTCTGTACGTATTATTTCTTTTGCCATTTTTGTGCGTTAGCATTACCTCTGATTCCATTTTTTTCCGGTTCCTTGCCCGTTCCTCTCTGTTCGTCATTCACATTGTCTCCTTTGAAGTCTTTTTCAGTGTTTCGTTCTGTTTTAAAACCCGTAATTGAGTTTATTTTCGTTGCGTAAATCTCACACAAATCCTTAAATACAATTATTTGCTTTGCACCGGCTATGAGAGAGATATCTTTATCTTTCCGTTTCAGTTAATTAAGGTCGAAAAGAAACCAACAGAGATCATATCTAATTGCCTTTGTTTCGTCGGTTGCAATGTTGCAAATTTTACAAAGTTGTTGAAATCGACTGACCATTTCCGTACTATTTATTATAAATTTTGGTAAACAAATTCTGATTGAAAAGGAGTGGGTGGATTTGATTCTGATTGAAAGGGGGAGAAAGATGTTGTCTCCGTTATTTTGGGGGATAGAGAATATCACGTGCTGTATTTGTTCAGTGTTCACTGACGTGGACGGGAAGGCAGCTGCTGTAGGGGATAACCGTCGGAAGTCAGGGGAAACAATGCGCTTTGTTTCAGACTTAAAATGAGCAGTAAAATTTCTTTCAGATGAACAATAAAAACACAATATAGATTAATTTGTTCGCTTTTTTTTTTTTTACGTTTTTATAACATACGCTGTGATTTCACGATTTAAAAAATATAATTTTGTGTGCACTCGATATTCACACAGATACCGGCACTTTTTAAAATTTTTTAATTACGGGATTTTCACTATATTTCGACTTTTATTTGGACTTTCATCGAAACACGTTACCGGCTTCATTTTAAGCAGACTATATATATATATATATATATATATATATATATATATATTATATTATATATATACACACAGTGTATATGAAAATTATTTCACAAAAGTAACACGTGAATAATATTTATGATAAAAATAACCACGAAGGAGAATCAAAACATGAAATAATGCTCAAGCGCTTTCATCTAATGACATCCTGAGGATGTTATTAGACTAAAACACCTTACTGTAAGCACTATTTCGTGTTTTGACTTTCTTTAATGGTTATTTTCATCATTATATATATATATATATATATTATATATATATTATATATATATATATCCTTAAAATCTAAGAGCTACGTAAATATTTTTTATGTATGTCATTAAAAGTAATTTAAAGACTTTATTAACACAACCCTCAAATAGTTACGCATACTGATTGCTTACTCTCAACCTAATATAACATAAACTATTATCACACATATCCCAAACTGTAAGTTGCATTAAGACACAATATATATACTGTACTATCTCAGTCATTACGCATATCCCAAAATGTTAAGATAAATTAGCTTAACTGACTGCACAATTTAGGGTGGAGCGAAAAATACTTTTCTTCTAGTATGAAGTTCTAATAGTGATTAAAAGTTGCAAGTAGTGGACGAAATATGCCTGCCAAAATATGAGTTCATTTGTTTAAAATTTGGAGCTGCCACCAGGCGGCTAAAGTTAACACAATTTTGTGTAAAAAGGAAAAAAATGCTTCTATTTTAGGTTTGTCAAACTATTATAAAAGTTTATCTTAGAATTATCTAATAGTTTGATTAAGATTCATAAATGATAGGAATTCGTTTTGTAAAAATGCCTTTTCATATGCTTAATATCTTCAGCTGCCACAAGAGAGCTGAAGTTAACACAATTTAGAGTAACTGAGTCATGTTGAGACTACACTGAATGTTGTGGGGGAGGGTTTGGGGAGGGTTTTGGTGTGAAGGAATTTCTTTCTGTGAGTCATTAGAACAGTGTGTTAACACTTGTCTTCTTAGGTAGTAGGCCTAGTTGCTCAGTTGATCGGAGAGTTTTTTAATATGATCGGAATATTAAAAACTTTATTTTAAAGTGATTTATATAGAGATAATATTGATTTTATTATAAATGCTTGTTATAATGTATTATACAATTTTAGTTTATTTATATAATATATTTTATATATATATTATATATACTTATAAAATATATTATATATATTAATTATATAATGTTTTGATGTTACAGGATATTTTGTGATTGTGAATTTTCTTAAAAATTATGGCATCAAATACTAAATATAAACATTTCACTAGAGAACATATGAAGTGTGCCATATTTGAAGTACCTTGTGAGATGATGATATGCAACTACCAACTTATAACTGCATTATGAAGATTACCTGTTCACAAAACATTTAGTGAAGGAGCAGATGAATAAGAAGGAGCCTTCATTTTCTGAAATAGCAGAGGCAGTTTCCAAAAGGTAGAAAATATTTGGAAGAAGGCCTCTTTGCCAATAGTTTCACATACACGCGTTTTACAGATGACGCGAGTGTACCATGATAAATACAGGTCCTTATTAAAGCCATACAAGTCACGCAAGAATCAGCCTAAGTACAAAAATCAGCTTGAAGAATTTGAAAACTCTTCAAAATGCACTTTGTTTGACATCTGCACCTGCAAATGTAAGGAGTTTAGGAGATGCTCATGTGAAAAGAGTAAGAACGTCCCTCCAAAAGAGCAGGATTTTTTAAATGACCAACGAACACGCAGAATAATGGTGATAGGAAGCATTGACATAGCACACACAAGACGATTACAAGCAAGAGAACATCGAAAGGAAATGGAAAAAGCACGTCTGGAATCCTCACAAACAACTAGTGCTGCTATAACCAATACGTCCAACTTACAAATCGAAACAGAGACAAGTGAACTTCAACAACTAGAAGAGATATCTGAAGATAATGAGGAAGATACAACCTCGACTCAATATGTAATATCAGAACAACAGATGCGTGAGCCACTGCCTTCATTAGCAATTACTTGTGATAGATTTAAAATGTCGGACAGAGCTGGGGCTGCTATTGCTTCTGCAGTATTGGCAGATCTTAAAATTGTTACTCCCGAAGACAAAGGGCCCGAAGACAAAAGGAATATTATAGACAGAAGTAAGCTAAGACGTGAAAGACAAAAACAAGAAAGGAACTACAACAGATAGGAGAGCCAAAAACCATGCGGGGATTATACTTTGATGGCAGAAAGGATAAAACAATGATTCAAGTCCAGGAGAGTGATGGCTCTAACCACCAAAGAACCAAACGCGAAGAGCATATCAGCATAATATCTGAACCACACTCTCTGTACTTTGCACATGTGACACCTTCCAGTGGCAAAGCTAAATGCATTTGCACAGCGCTAGTGAATTGCTTGAAAGAAAGGAATGTTGATATAGGGAACATCGTTGCAGTTGGCTGTGATTCGACAGTGGTTAACACTGGTAGTATTGGAGGCACAATAAGATTACTGGAAGAAGCCTTTAATAAGCCATTGCAGTGGCTGATATGCCTTTTACACCTTAATGAACTTCCATTGCGCCATCTGTTTCATCACTTGGATGGTACCACTACTGGACCAAGAGCATTTTCAGGAGAAATTGGCCGAGCACTTTCAGACTGTGAAAAGCTTCCCATAGTTAACTTCAAACCCATTGAAATTCAAGAGGACATGTGTGAAGTTGATGTAGATGACATAAGTACTGACCAGAAATACCTTCTTGAAATTCACAAGGCTATATCAAGTGGAACATTCTCAAAGAGTCTTAGTCATAAGAGTCCAGGCAATATATCACATTCAAGGTGGCTCACCACAGCAAACAGGACTCTGCGGTTATATGCAAGCACAGAGAATCCTTCAGGCAATTTACAAGAATTAGCTACTTTCATTGTTAGGGTATACGCACCAATGTGGTTTCAGATAAAGCGTAAACCATTATGCCAATATGGTGCTACACATATGTGGCATATGATTGCAAGAAGCCGGTATCTCCGTGAAGAGCTTAGGAGAGTACATGACTCAGTCATTCAGCGAAATGCATATTACGCAAATCAAGAAAACATTCTCATTGCAATGATAGCTGATGAAAGGGAGCATGTGCGTCAGTTGGGATTTAGGCGTATCATAAAAGCAAGGGCATGCATTCAAGAAACAGATGTTATCAGGTATTTTAAGGTCCCAGAAATAAATTTTTATGCCAAAGACTATACAGATCTCATTATGTGGCAAGATTTTCAGATAGCAGAACCACCGATAACCAAAGGAGTTTCTCTTGATGATATTGAATCATGCATCAACATGGTACTACTCTTCATTCAGAATTATTTCAGTTTCCATGTCATACACAAGCCGTAGAGAGATGCGTCAAGCTCGTTACAGACGCTGCTGGATCATCTGCGGACCTACAAACAGAGACGGTTGGATTCGTGCTACATTAGAATCAAGGAAAAAACAGCCAAAATTTGACACAAAAGCAAATTACTAAATAGTCTTCAGCAAGAACCCTTTCTAGAGGGAGTTGGTTGGGGAAAGGGTGGTAACTCCGCTAAGGCACGAAATAACGTTTCTTAACTGTCTCAAGCCAGTATAAAGGAGGAGACATCCTAATTTATTACTGTTCCCTTTTTCAAGTAAATACAGAATCATACTTAATTGTCATTTTTAAGTTAACTTCAGCCCTCTTGTGGCAGCTGAAGATATTACGCATATGAAAAGGCATTTTTACAAAACGAATTCTTATCATTTAAAAATCTTAATCAAACTATTAGATAATTCTAAGATAAAGGTTTTTAATAGTTTGATAAACCTAAAAGAAGCATTTTTTTCCTTTTTACCCAAAATTGTGTTAACTTTAGCCCCTGGTGGCAGCTGAAATATTAAACAAATGAACTCATATTTTGGCAGGTATATATCATCCACTAAATGCAACTTTTAATCACTATTAGAACTTCATACTAGAAAAAAGGTATGTTTCGCTCCACCCTACTTCACATGTCCCAAATTGTTAATTTACACGAAACCAAAATGTTTGACAATTATAAACCGAGAAAAGGTCTCAAAATGTAGAGTCAGAGCATAGGTCCCAATTTTGTAACAAAACGTGTGTGTGTGTGTAGAATTGTATTCTATGTTTATCTTAAGTGGGACACGGAGGTCAAGAGACGACGGTATAAGAGTCACATCTGGATAATGAGAGGGGTTTCCATATGTGAACAACACACTCTCCTACAGACTGCTCAGTCACCGATATACATCTATTATTGGCTCGGACATGCCATGTAATAATGGATTCCAAGTATAAAGACTTTTTTGAAGTTGGAATCGGCTTATCCAGCTGCGAACAACAATAGCATAATGGGGAGGCGCCCCATCTTGTTGAAAGACCGCTTCTCATGTCAATTCCAATTAAAGAGCCTTTATTGGGGGAAAAAAATATCTGTTGCATGTAAAGATAATTGGGTCTAGTCACGGTATGATCATCAAAGTAAAACAGACCGATTATGCAGTCACGTGACATAACACCAAATATTAACATTTCGTGAATCCTATTCATGCTGATGCGTTTCAGCGCTGGATAGGGCTGTGGTGGACAGATAGCATGACACCTCGATCACCCTACTAAACCTCTTTGGATATACTGTATATCTGTGGGAGTATGTTAAAACCCTTGTGCATTATGACAAACCTAGGGATCTGGTAAAACTCCCTCAAAAAAAAAACTAAGCAGAGAGGTTATTGGATCCATTTCACAAAAGCATCTTCCTGATGCTCTAATGGAGTTCGTTGAATACGCAATGAAATGATGAATGATGGTCGTCACTTGGACTTGCCCTAAACATGGATAGTTTGGAAATGCAAACGACAATATGCATTGCATATATATTCATGAATAATAACAAAAATATGAGCAATTATTTTTTTGTATTATTATTTGGCGGACACACACACGCACACACATTTTCCGACAGAAAAAAAATATATAACTCAACCTATTCTTTTATACAAACTTACGTTAAACCTTTATAAAATCAAAATAAATAAAATCGTCTGGCATTAGCCAAAATAGAATGGTAAAATGGTATCGTGGCAGTTGAAAGAAGAAATTTGAGAGAACTTTCAATAGAAGAACTGACATTAAAATTTGCACAGAAAAATAAACTTCTTCAAAACAACCAATACATGATTAATCAACTGACACTCAACCAAAAAGTTTAACCAACCGTTCATGAACAACTCTGTTCATTTTTTTCATATAATGAACTTATATAAATGACAAGATGAATAATTCTTTTATTCTTTACTATGTGGGTTGACTGTAAAATGGTTTACCATGTATTTGGTTGTTTTAAACAAGTATATTTTGGGGGATGGAGTTGTGGGGGGGGGGGGGATTTACAAACAAATAACGGTGTTGTCTAGGATATAAATTACGTTGTCGGGCAATTATTAATTGTTTAAGAATGTAATAATTAAATTAAAAAATTATATTTGATACTTCATAGGGTTTCATATATATATGTACAGGGTGGCGCAAAAGTCGCGTGTATATATATATATATATATATTATATATATATATATATATATATATATATATATTAGTGACTCATGGTCAAAAAAATTGGAAAGTTAAAATCATGAGATTCATTTAACATATGTATGTACCCTCTTATTGGAAATGACCTCCGCATAAAATGAAACAAAGAAATTGAGGGTCAAAGGTCAAGAATAAACTTTATATGTCCTTTCCATTTGCAGATGGACGTTATCTAAAAGGATAAATTTAACCATACCCCCAAAATTCTGTAGAATACTGAAAATACCCCCTTTCAATACCCTATACAAACATACCCTATGGAATACTAAAGTATATACGTAGATGTATATGGTCTTTTTAGATGTAACGAAATGCGTTTATACCTCGTTATAAGACGCGTACAATAACGGAAATTGTCTATTTTTTTGTTATTTTTTTTTTTGTTAGAGAGAGAAATTCGTCTCGACAGGTGAGAACTCTATTTTAAGTTTAATAATTGGTTTGCCCAGTCAGAAGGTCATCATACATCCGTAAGTAAATAGTTTATATCAGGACGGAAGTATTTGTGTATGAACTTCCCCATGGAGAATATATATATATATATGAAAAATTATATATATATATATATATATATATATATATATATATATATATATGTATATGAACGGTAACTACAGATGTATTTTGCCTTTGCGACACAGTTCATTGAATTTCAGGGTTACATTAAAACAGTGAAGAAATTAATTATTTGAAGTTTTCAATATATATATATATATATTATATATATAATATAATATATATATATGTGTGTGTGTACAGGCAGTTTTACATAGTGGAGCCACCTCGATGGGCCGAAGTGGTCATTAGTGTACCCACTATAAAAATTTCTTATGTTCTTGTGGTTCGGAACCCACGTAAAATTGTAGGTCCCCTCCGCCACCACGGAGGACATGCACAATACACAATTACGAACACAGTTAGGTAGACCAGCCATGAGTGGATCCTAGGGTCTTTGTTGGTCTGAAACATTATAACATATATATATATATATATATATATACTGTATATATATATATATATATATATATATATATTCCAAAGGTTTTCGATTGCAATATAAACTTGAACATTCATACAAAACCATTTTTTTTTTTTTTATCGCTGACATCACCAACCAATTTTCAAAGGAAAGACAAGGCAAATGTGGGTACAGTATTTATGCACCAAGTGGAAATCGAGGCGTAGCAAAATGGTTCTTACAACATTAGGACTTAAAGATTCATTCGCCTTGCCTTTTGTTTGTACAGAGAAACAGACTTTTCACACATATGATATGTCCTTTTGACATTGAAAATCCTTTTCTAAGATTTGATTGTGCGTAGCTACGTCATGATCTTGAATAATTAATTTATTTACTATATATATATATATATATATATATATATATATATATATATGTGTGTGTGTATATATATATATATCTATATCTTCTCATCCTTCCCCAGACATGACTTTCATTTTCAAAATTTCAACATTTTTTCCATGTGTATTTGTATCCAAGTGAATTTGGATGTTAGGATGTACTGTAGACTTCAAAGTCTGTAAGAGGACAGTAAGTACAGTGCAGATAATGAAACTTCATTTGTAGAAAGCTATAATAAACAAATAATTTGAAGCCACACTAAAGAGAAGCTGATTAATTACAAAAATAAATAAAATTTGATATTTTTCTTCTGCAGAATGCGTCTTATTTTTATAAACAAACGGGAAAAGAACCTAGGCTTAACTCGTGTTTTAAAATTCATATAAATCAGACCTCTGGTTCTTTACTTTTCTTCTTGGCCACTTGGAAAGATCCGGGTACGTACCCCACCCCGCAGGGCATAGGTCGCGACTTTAGACAGTGAAATAGAAATTAGGCAATAAATGTGACTGTGTCTGAAAGTATAAATATATAGTAATTACTAAAAACTATTTTAAATATGTTTAAAATTTCAAAACTTTATGTTAAAAACTTTTTAAATATTTACTTCCCTTTTTAGTGTTTGTATTATAGCTATGTAAAGACTTCAGTGTAATTAAAATTTGCATATTCCATTACATTATCTCAGAGACGATGAAAATGACAAGCTACGAGTATTTACGTCTCCCGCTCAGGAAAAATATAATTACTGGAAGTGGATTAGGAAAGTTGAATTCTAAATCCAGTTCAGGAAAAACAAACGCATTTATATTATGCTTATAATCTATATCTTAATTCCTATTATGAATAATAATATTATTATTATATAAACTAGCTGAACAGGGCCCTACGGACCCATTTAGCTAGACCTGCGGTGCTGGGGCCTTCGGGCCCAATAATTCGGATTTCGGAGGGCTGGAGCACAGATCTGAATTCTGGATCTTGTCGCGTGTTTCTTTTCCTCTGGACATCAGCTTCTTTTCGTGACACTGATGTACCTTGCTACCTTTTACATTCCATTATCCTTGACTACAATGAAAGGCTGTAGCAACATTTTTATTATTATTATTACTAGTACAGTTCCCGTCGCTTCGCTGACGGTTAGACAGGCTAAACTACAGAAAAGAACGCAGCCGTGAAAATTTTGAGCTTCACATTGTGTCAACATTTCTGAATCTGGTATCTCCCAAAACCTCTTCACCCCCATTCATGCAACTTGGGGGCTAACCCCCTCCCCATTACCCCCATCCCACCCTTCCCCCATTACTGCCCGGGATAAATTTCACAAACAGACAGGCTAAACTACAGAAAAGAACACAGTCATGAAAATCTTGAGCTTCACATTGCCGCCCGTAATACAATTTCTGAATTTTTTTCTCACAATTTTTTCTCACAATTTCTGAAAGTGTGACGGACGGACGGACGGACGGACGGACGGACAGACAGACGGACAGCTCTCTTATTATAGTATAGATTATTATTTTTACTATTATTATTACGGCCGGCAAAGTGAAGCTGAAGATTTTCATGACTGCGTTCTTTTCCAGTTTTATTGACCAAGTAACTGGGGGTTCATTTATTTCGTCAATAAAACTAGTCATGAAAGTGTGACGGACGGACGGACAGACAGACGGACAGCTCTCTTATTATAGTATAGATTATTATTTTTACTATTATTATTACGGCCGGCAAAGTGAAGCTGAAGATTTTCATGACTGCGTTCTTTTCCAGTTTTATTGACCAAGTAACTGGGGGTTCATTTATTTCGTCAATAAAACTAGTCATGAAAATTTTAAGCTTCACAAATCTTGGCGCAATATGAAGCTCAAGATTTTCATGGCTGTGTTCTTTTCCATATTTTTATTGCGGTGCTGGAGTCTTCGGGCCCAGTAATGCGGTGGGGGGGGGGGGGGGTCACACATATATTTTTTTTTCATTACTCATCATCCCCATCCACCATACGAAGTTTGGTCGAAATCGGTTCAGAAACGTTCAGAAACGTGTTTTTTTTTTTTGCGGACAGACAGAGAGACAGACAGACAGACAGAACCATAAACTTATGAACATAACTGTTTATTGTACCCGGGCATAATTCAAAAGTTTGGCAGTTAAACGAGGTTGAAAATCAACATCAGAGAATTGAAATTTGAAATGAGAATAAATTTAAGCAACGAGTGATTTGCTAGATGTACGAAAATGATTAAACAAAAGCCTATTTACATCTAGTCAGTCCATGTTCACATTATTATTAAATAATAAATGTGAACGTTACTGCGTTTTAATTAAGCTCACGAATTACTCAGATTTTAAATGAAGCTTCACAAATTTTGCCCAACCAGCTTCAGATGTGAAGCTTCAAATTATAATGGCTGCTATTTTGTTAATTTAATTAATGACTGACTGGATTTCTTCTCGATTAACAAACTTGTATGAAATTTTGTACAAGTCGAATGTGACTGGATATATTGGTAGGCCTTAATAAGAATGAGCAATTTTGCGATTGTAGTTAAATTTAAAAACAATTGCATATACAGAGTAAATAGACACCACAATGGTCGTCCTCAACACCAAATAGCAAAGCTCATCAGTGGAACGCCAGAACTTGTATCAGCTTTAGATAATGCAAAAGGGGAAAGCAACACGATTTTAAATACAGTATATTGATTCAATAATTGTTTTTGAAAAGCTACGGAAAAACCAACGGTGTCTATTTACTCTCTCTCTCTCTCATATATATATATATATATATATATATATATATATATATATGATAATTACTTATTTAAAAAGTCTTATTCATCTTTACTTAAGAGCACTTATTATTCTGACCACCACGAGTGATTTGCTAGATGTACGAAAATGATTAAACAAAAGCCTATTTACATCTAGTCAGTCCATGTTCACATTATTATTAAATAATAAATGTGAACGTTACTGCGTTTTAATTAAGCTCACGAATCACTCAGATTTTAAATGAAGCTTCACAAATTTTGCCCAACCGGCTTCAGATGTGAAGCTTCAAATTATAATGGCTGCTATTTTGTTAATTTAATTAATGACTGACTGGATTTCTTCTCGATTAACAAACTTGTATGAAATTTTGTACAAGTCGAATGTGACTGGATATATTGGTAGGCCTTAATAAGAATGAGCAATTTTGCGATTGTAGTTAAATTTAAAAACAATTGCATATACAGAGTAAATAGACACCACGATGGTCGTCCTCAACACCAAATAGCAAAGCTCATCAGTGGAACGCCAAACTTGTATCAGCTTTAGATAATGCAAAAGGGGAAAGCAACACGATTTTAAATATATTGATTCAATAATTGTTTTTGAAAAGCTACGGAAAAACCAACGGCTCTCTCTCTCTCTCTCTCTCTCTCTCATATATATATATATATATGATAATTACTTATTTAAAAAGTCTTATTCATCTTTATTTAAGAGCACTTATTATTCTGACCGGATGTTAATACCGTTGTCCTGTCTATATAAAAAATATAATCTTTTAATAAGTGACGTAGAAACTTTTTAATAATAATATATATATGGTAACAGACTAGTTCAAATGCAACATTCGTAGACTCATACGAATGACATCATAGGCTTGGATGTTCAGGTTAAAAACTGGCTAGGCGCAAACTCAGATTCATTCGTCAGTTATCAATACTTGGAAGCGGACGGATTCTGAGCGGTGTTTCAGTTCTATTTATTTTATAAATTATAAGTTATTTAACCTACACTATCAAAATGAACAGGGCAACGAAATCAGGACTTGCCGCTGAAGCACATGCTAAGGTAGGCCTAGCCAAATAGATTGTGCAGTTTTAAATCCAGATTGATGACAATAGGCCATTGAGGTAGGCCCAGTCGTATACGGTTTCATACTTGGAGTCTAACTTTTGCAGCAGAAAAAAGTGATGGAAGTTTAACTTAGTCTAGGCCTGTGTCCTATTGTGTTTTATCTCGTATTTTTGTTAATAAACGTAGGAAATTTAAAAAAAATATATGGATTATAAATAAAGAGCTGGAGCGTACATGGAGAATGTAGCAAACTCTTTCGGAGTTGATGTGAAAAGCCGACGGGTAGAGAGGATTTTTGCTTCCTTGCGATTATCATATACATATTACTACATGTATAGTGAGAATGTTAATTGGCCCTGGCCTTAGATGTACTTTAATGGATTTTTAATGCGCCAGGTCTGGCTTGTTTATAAGCTTAGCAGAAGTTAAATAGGTGGAGATCCTACTGGTGCAGGATTCTTAAGAATGTATCTCGCCTTAGTTTATCGGCTGGTATTGAGCGTTGAACATTTCGGCAACGAAACGTCAGGTAAAGTTGCGGTAATCATACCACAAATGTCTGTGAATCAAACATAGTTCTGTGAAAAGTACCACATTATGCTATGAGTTTCTGTGAAAGGTACCACATTATGCTATGAGTTTAGGCGCGCAAGTTAGAACTTTTTATATTAGCTGCACCGGCTTATCGGTGCATAAGCGTATGTTGACTCACTTACGGCTTGTATTTAGTCTAGGACTCTAGACCTATCAGTATAATAAACAAAGAATCTTTTGTCCTTTGACAAACATATTACGGTATGAAGGTGTACATAAATTTATAAGACTAAAATTAACGAAGGTCCTTTAAGTAGATAGGCCTTAAATAAATCTATGAATAAAAAATAAACTTCAGGTAATAAACAATCTTGTCAACCAAATGGATATAGGCCTAGGTCCCTGAATCTTGTGGGGCATTAATTTTGTATGACGTGGTACGCGGAGCTCTTTTAGGTTGTATGCCAGAGGGTTATAAATACACGCTTTGCTAATTCATTAACTGTTTTCATGATAGTTTTCAAAAGTTATATTGGTACTCCCACCCATACGGTTTTAGTTAACTGGTACTACCTTCCTTAATGGTGGTACTTAGAAAAGGATGGTGGCAAAAAAAGTGGTACGTGGACCTGAAAAGGTTGAACAACTTGCGGCGGGGTCGGTTTTAACTGTGTGTAAACCACAAGCAGTGCTTTAAAAAGAACTTAAATGTAAATCTTACTTTTAAAGCCGCACAGGAACCACGTATTCTACATTAATAACACGTACATATATCAGTCGATAGAGCAGAAAAACTGGCGATCCTTCAGAATCCGGCCGTAAATTACCTGATAAATTATTAACATTTTAAACTCAAAATAAAGGAAATTTGGCTTTTTACGATATTTCTCCTCAGTTTCTTTTTTCCCGGTTAGGTCAACTGTACAATTCGTTAGGTTAGATTGTCATGATATTTTCGTTAAAATATTCGTTAGTATTTCGTTAAAATAGTATGTTAGTTTCAACAAAAATATCACGACTTAACCTAACCTAACCAATTGTACAGTTGACCTAACCGGGAAAAAAAGAAATTGAGAAATACCAAAAAGAGCCAAATTTTCTTTTTGATTTTAAAATGCTAATAATTTATCAGGTAATTTATGGCCGAATTCTGAAGGATCGCCGAAAAAACTATATATACAGCTATGTAAACTTTTCAAAATATACAAAAATTACAATAATTTTAAGAAATATATAAAATTGAATGCAATTCGTACAATGGTGGTTTAGCAAATCATTTAGTTTGGTTAGGTTAAGTTTATTGATAAAAATTACTTTCAGGGCCGATAGTTTCTTTGCTCTATTAATTGATAGTGTTATTAATGTAGGATACGTGGGTGTTGTGCGGCCTTAAAAGTAAGACTTACCAAATTAAATAGTGCCCAGGTCTTTATATCTGTTTTGTGGAATTTAAAATTAGCTACTTTTCATGACCACTGATATTTCTTATCAAAAACCTTTAAAAAAAATAGTCCAATCAAAATATGCATTTGTATTGGTGTAAAAGTATCATTACATTTAAAATTATCAACAGTTGAACTTTGAGTTCATAGCCTACTATAAATAGATGTATTTTGACATCAAAACGTTAGATAATTAATTCGTTATGACACTGGTATTTCCTCTCCAATCCCATGAATTAGGCGATAATAACAATGACGTCATTATCGTAATTACTGTGGACAAGTATCGTATGTAAAAATGGTCGTATCGTATAGGCCCATGGCATTCCATCGAAATTTATTATCCTAACCAGGTAATTTAACCTGGCCCGCAGAGTCCTATACATTCTTTCGACGGCAAACTTCATGGACACTAATAACTAATCTAAGTTCTGACCTAACTTTATATAACCACTCCTTCCCCAGAAAGGAAAAAAGTTCATAGAATGTATATATATAATATATATAATATTATATATATATATATATAAATAAATGTGTGTGTGTTTAACCTGGTAAAAGTTCCGTGTGTTGTCGCTCTCTATACTGTAGTGATAGAGAAGCTAGTTGCTGTCTTGCGATCTCCATCGCACACCCGGCTCATCTGGTACCGTCCTGAGCCAGGCATCCAGTCTTTAAGATTTCAACTTTGACCCCTGTGACGTTCTTGAGTTCCTTTGGAAGCTGGTTAAAATGTCTTGGTTCCCTGGCAATCAAGCTATTTTCCTTCAATGTTAGAGTATCCCTTGTCGGGCCTTTAGTTTGGGAACATTGCACATTCTACCTTTCCTATTTTCCACTGAATATAAATTTGGTTTAGTTTGAGGTTAGGTACCAGTTTTTCGATAATTTTTAGTATGTAAATTATGGTGTCTTTCATCTTTTCCGCTAATACAGATTTAATTTAGGTAGTCTTTCCCAATAGTTGAGTTCTTCGCAACCATCAATCTTGGCTGTAAAATTCCTCTGGACTATTTCTAGTTTATTAATTTCTTTTTTGTATGGGAAGTGGGAACGTCAAGACGAGCAGTATTCAAGTTTTAATGTTCTCAGTAGATGTCCCGTAACTCTTTTTGCTTTGTTTATCGCTGATTCTATTTCAAATTTTGCATCATTGGTCGTTATTACCCCTAAATCTTTTGCTTTAGTAATTCTCTGAATTTCCTGTCTATCTGGAACATAGTATGCTGTCTAAGTTCATTTCTTCCACATCTCAAGAGCTGAACTTTCTCGGTAATGAATTTCATGTTGTTGTCTTCTGACCATATGTATACTCTGTGTCCCTCTGCAGGTCTTCCACCTCTTTTGCATTGCCAATTTTTCTGCTAATCTTTGTATCATCAACAAAGATTCCACGATACTGTTGTTGTCCACTTCATTGTCTGTCTCAGAATAATGAATGAGAGTGGGGCTTGTGGAACTGAGCTGCATACTTCCGATTTTGAGTTTTTACGGCTTGCCGCCATTCCCTAAGGAAGTTGTAGATCCATTTATCCACTTTGTCATTCCCATGTGTTTCATTTTATGTGCTATTATGTGATCACCACACTTGCCGAATGCTTTAGTAAAGTCCGTGTATATTACATCGTAGTTATCATTGCTCTCAAGTGCGTCTATGATATTGTTATAGTGCTCTATTAGCCGTGTTTAGGCACGATCTTCCTGATCGGAATCCATGCAGGTCTCATTGAATCTTTCCCGTGTCTCCAAAAAGGCATATATTTTCTCCCTGACTATTCTCTCAAATATTTTGGTGAGATTTGATGTCGGTGAAACCGGTCCATAGTTCTTTGCTCGAGACCTATACCCCTGCCCCTCTTTATATATAGGAACAATATTCGTTCTTTTTAGTATGCTTGGTATTTCCCCCTACCCGTGTTCAGGGATTATCATCATATCTAGTAAAGTGGTGTAGCTATTTCGTTCTTGGTTTCTAATCAACAAGGCATTCCATTTGTCCGGGCTGCAGCTGAATGTGATTTCATTTGTCCTTTAGCATTCGCTATATCATCCGGTAAATTCAAAATACATTCACCATTTAATTCATTTTCAAAAAAGGCATTTCTGTCAGGTACTGCTTTCTCTTTTTCGGTACCGTACTGAAAGCTGATTCATATTGAACTCTCTATATTTCTGATATTTCTTTTAGATCATCGGTTAGCTCATTATTTTCTTTCCTTAACCCTTAATCCCTAGCCATTATAAAAGTTAGGCTAGCAATATGAAAATAAAAACCCACTCTAATAGACAGTTTATTTCCACGACAGTTTCGACGCCCACTGGCATCCTCCTCGTGGAAATAAACTCTGTCTATTAGAGTGGGTTTTTATTTTCATATTTTGACCTTCACGTAGAAAAAAGTGTTTTTTGCATTTATTAGGCTAGCAATACCTGGGGTACACTAGTACCCCGGATAAGTTTTAAGGGTTGAGGGTGCGATAGTGGTCGGCGTTTTTGTTTTTCTTTTCGCGAAGCTATAGAGAAGTATTCTGGGTTACCAGTATCTTTTATTTTCACTGCATCTTCCCTCTGAATGACCCTTAATTAGGGCTTGTATTTTCCTGTCTATACTTTCCAATTTTACTTGTATCACACTGTTGTTGTTGTTGTTGTCTGTGCAATTAACTTCATAATTAACTACTATCCTTCTCTTGCGGAGTAGTGTTTGCTTTTGCCTCTCGAAATAGTTGCTCTTTCCATTTAGCTGTACTTTCGAAACCTGTTTTTCCAAGATTTGCAGCGGTTCCCCCCCCCCCCCGAAGATTTATTAGCATTTCTTCAGTTGTTTTATCCTCTAAGATTGTTTCCAGTGTTTTTGTTCCATATGGGATCCGATTTCTTTCCACTTTATAGTTTTAGAATTTAGATTAAAAATATCGTTTGCTTTTTTCTTCAGTGTGAGTATTTTCTTTTAGTGATCTCGCCATGTTAGTGGATACCTCGATAATAATGTGGTCTGAGATTTTTTTGGTGTTATTTTTATCTAATTGATTAAGTGTTATTCCTGAATACCAGATCCAAGGAGTTATTTTTTTCTGGTGTTATCCGTTATCTCGTGTTCACACACACACACACACACACACACACACACACACACACACACACACACACACACAGAATTAGCGATTCTTCTCACCGAGGTCAAGTTTTGTTTGCAGGCTACAGCCGTAGGCTCGCATATGAACTTTAAGAATTATGAGCAAGTTAAGCTTAAGGTCATGGGCCGAATAGATTGAAATGGAACGCAATTGCTTCATATCCTATACACATTTTCGCCATAAAGCTTTTAACAGACCTCCAGCTCCAGCCTTTGTTAATTGTATTCCCCACTTTAATAGGCTTTTCATTAATTCGAAATAGCCTAGACTACGTTCAGTCTTAGTTCGTAGTCCTAGGCATTATATACTGTATATATATATATATATATATATATATATATATATATATATAATATATATGCGTTTCGGTAGTGTAGTGGTTAGCGTCGCTGATTACGAATTCATCGGCTCCAGGATCGAGACCCGGTGACGGCAGGCGGCGCGCTTCAAAACTCGGCTGTTCATCTTTTCACACAAAAAAAAATCTGTTGGTAGATAAATTGGGTACCCTGGGTAGCCTAGTGGTTAAGACGCTGGCCTGCTGGGAGGGCGTTGTTCGGATTCCATGTCAAATTGTAGATCTAAGGTGGAGTGACAAGCTTGACCTTCGTCAGAATGAACAATTCGGGCGGAAGCAAAATGAAGGTTAACCAAGTTATATCTATCTATTGTGTTACATTGCTGTATAAATAGCGCAAGGTTGTTGGAATAGCCAAGGGCAGATTTGTAGGGGCTAATAAATTGCGATGGATGGATAGAGTATTAATTTTTGTACATTCAGTATACATTAACGTAGGCCAAACCTCAGTTAAAACGATAATTTTCCCAAAACTTCCAAGTGTGACTCAGCGATGAACATCTGTATAGAAGTTCGTACAGGTGGGAGCTGGTTGTTCAGGTTAATTGTATGTTGAAGTTTATCAACTTGTGGGGTTTTGTTTACAATACCTGGCCAATTAGGTTTGTTTTGTAGGCTTAAAACGCACATTCTCCCGCCCATTGTGTGTAGATTACTTTAGGCTTTATAAAAAGAAACTGAAAAGTAATGTAGGATTTAATCTTGTAATACATCGTAAATAAAGGAGTCCACACTACCTCTGTCTTAAAGCTCTGAACTCCACTGCTAAGCATTTGAGGAATAGGCTTAGGCTTACCGAGAGGCCTATCCATGCCTATACACAGTGAACTTAGTCAACGATGCTTGAAATAAACCTTGCAAGCTAAAACCTACAGTCTGCAAAATCGATTTTAAATTTATATTAGTTTTCTAATAAATGACTTTAACTGAGATGGCAATTTATAAAAAGAATTGATACATTGTGTAAAAAGGGAAAAAAATGTTGCTTCGTGTTTTGAATTAACAAAATGGGCTCTTAAAAGCTTTCAGAGAACAACAATCAGGCGAGCTTGGCGTTAGTTTTATAAAGGGGGCATTCATTTACCAAACTGTTTTTAAAAGTAACACACACACACACACACACACACTCACCGTATATATATATATTATTAGCCTAACTCAATAGATAGTAAGTTCACATTCCTTAGCTACCTACGTGTTGACAGTATTGGTAACTACTAATGGTATAATACCATCAATGTCCGTTTGGTGTTTAAGCATACAATTATGGCCTGCTGCATTATAAGTTATAAAAAGAACCAGTAGGTTAGGAAATTGAAGTTCTCAGTGAGCCGTAGCTCATTTATTTCGACCTAAGACTCAAAGTTGAGCAGTGACGAACTATCACTATTACGAGTATAGTAACCGTACAAACGTACAGTATTTGTAACTTGTTTGTTGTATCAGGATGTACTAGTAGTTAGAGATCTTGTCAAGTATTTTTAAACGGTTCTATACATTTTATATGTAAATGAAGTATCGTTACACATTTGTAAGTGAATATTAGATGTGTACATAATTATAGGCCTTTGAACAAACTTCAACACGCAGACGGTGACGCAGTACAGACGAGACTAAGTAGGCATAGGGCCTACCGTACTTGAATTTCCTATTCTCAAAAGTGACCATTAAGTTTTAGAAGAGCGGATTTTGTGTGTTTGTGTGTAAAGAGGAAGATTGTATTGATAGAGATTAAGCATAGCCTAATATGGTGAGGACTTTAAATACATGCCTAACCAAAGCCTCACAACATAGGCTATCTTACTTTCATCACACACACACACACAGCAGACTTGTCATTAACTATTTTTAAAATACTTGTTCAGTAAATTAATAAAGAAATTTGTTAAATTTTTAAACTGTTGAAGGAAAAAGTGGTACTTTTGCATTATCTTCCCAACACTAATTTTTTTTATAATGGAAGGAACATAAAGTATGTTAGCAAAACACTTGCGGCGGGCTGTTTTTAACCTAACCTAACCTAACCTAACCTAATCCCAACACTAATTTTTTTTATAATGGAAGGAAAATAAAGTACCAAAACCAAACCAACGTTATATAAAAAAAAATTAGTGTTGGGAGGATAATGCAAAAGAACCGAAAAAGTAGACTTAACACGTTTCCCATTTTATTGCTTTTTTTCTCAGGGCCTACCACAGTATCCATGGAATTTCTTTAATGTGCACATTATAAATAAATCAGCTTATTGACTAGTTGTCCTAAATTGCAGTTAAACGTATTTAATAGGTGACCTTTAATTTAACATAAATAGGTTTTTTACCGATTTATAAATGACAGAATGCGCCGATAAGCTATCACTAAGAGATAAACTTAATGACATCTGTCAGATATTGGTGAACGAACGGTAGGGCGTAGGCCTATTTACTATAATCTTAATTACTAAGAATTCGTTGTGAATTAAGGATTATTGGTTTTACGACTAGGCTTACAGTATCTTATTGCGCGATCGACAAGATTTTCCTTCGTGTCTCGACACAAGGAATGCTGAAGCAGTCGGTAGGACTCTATGGGCCTAAAAGACATTTGATTAGGATTTTAATTAAAAATATTTCTACCAAAATTGACCAGAACTCCCAAAGCTTATGAGATATAAGGCCAGTAGGTTAGGAAATTGAAGTTCTCAGTGAGCCGTAGCTCATTTATTTCGACCTAAGACTTGAATCTGAAAACGATTGTTGAAATTGATATTTTGCAAAATTGGGTTTTAAAATGTAGCTTCAGATCACTTACGACTTGGATAACTTCGACAGGCCCGAGTGACATTGTTTTTAAAGTGTGATTTAGTGTAAATCTCTTATTTCTGGATCCAGATAAATTATTAAGGTTTGAAACGACTTTCCTCTTTGTTTAAAATACGTCAAAAAGTAAGAAATGGAGCGTAAGCTACACCTAATTGTTAGGATGAGAGTTTTACACAGGTGTAAATTACTGAAATTACTGAAAACTGGGCAATATAAAAATAATTTTACTTTTGTACGAGCGAAAATGACATCCTGCGAGGTTTTTCAAGTATACTTTGGTTGAAAAGTGGTTGTGAATTTGTATTAATTGATAAACACATTAAACTTTATTTACGGATTCTCGAAACGCTGCTTTTTACATAAATTTTCAATGAAAATGGAACAATTTTTCAGGCGAATTAATTAGGATGTCGTTTGCACAAATTGCAGAGCAAAGTTAGTCTTCTACAAATCTGAGTTAGTTATGGTATCGTCGTGTCAAAGCAAGGGCCCCTCCCCACACACAATTGAATAAATTTAATTAAATAACTTTTATTAATAAAATAAATTGGTTTTACAATGACATAAATAATTGTGAAGCTGGACTATTTATTTATTTAATTTGGCCCTTAAGCTTTAGGCTTTACTGGGCCTATTGGTCAATTTAATTTTTTATGTAGGTTTGCTATGTAATTGAGTAAACTTAATAGGCCCTGAGTAAAAAATGATACTGAAGTAGGTCAAATGTTTAAGCGCACGATAAATTTATAAGTACTAACTAAAGTAGTTTCCAGTTATAGCAATAATATCCTTTTAAGTTAATTTAATTAAGTAGAAAACCGTGACCTCTTGTCTGAATCGTGACCCAAAATGATTCTCGTTTCAGGTCATGTCAAAATACAACGAGGAGCATGCAAGGGAGGCCATGGCGTGGATCAAAGAGGTTACAGGGGAAGATATCAACGTTGATGGAGATCCAGACTATTTTTACGAGACTTTAAAAGATGGAACACTTTTATGCAAGTACGTTTAAGAGATTAGGGAACTTTTTTTTTTAACGCCAAGGGTAACTTAGGAAAGTCGCGTTTCTCAGCTGCTTTGGAGAAATTGAACTTCGTGAAAGTTGAGATGGTCGTTGAGGTAAGATAGATAAGCAATGAATTTCGCAATTAAACGTGAAATTAATAAATGATGCACACACACGAGAAAAATTAAATCTCATATATATATATATATATTAACCTTTGGTTAGCTTCCGCCCGAATTGTTCATTCTGACGAAGGTCAAGCTTTTCACTCCACCTTAGACGTACAGTTTAACGTGGAATCCGAACCACACCCGATCAGCAGTCCAGCGTCTTAACCACTAGGCCACCTAGGGTACCCATTTATCTACCAACCACTTTCTTTATTGTGTGGAAGGATGAACAGCTGGGTTTTGCTGCGCGCCGGCTGCCGTCAGGTCTCAAACCCGGGGCCGATGGATTCGTAGTCAGCGACGCTAACCACTACACCACTATATATCTATATATATATATATAATCAGAATCGGAAATACGCAGCTCAGTACCATAAGGGACAGTACTGGCCCCACTCCTGTTTATTATCATGCTAACAGACATAGACAGCGGAGTAAACAGCAAGAGTATAGTAACATCGTTTGCAGACGATACAAAGATCAGCAGAAAAATGAGCGATGTACATGAAGTGGAAGCCTTGCAGAGGGACACGAACAAAATATATAAATGGTCAGAAGACAACAACATGACCGAGAAATTTCAGCTCTTGAGATATGGTACAAAAGAGGAACTTAGACTGCATATTATGCTTCGGATAGACAGGAAATTCAGAGAAGCACGAAAGCGATCGATCTAGGGGTAATAATGACCGATGATGCGAAATTTGAAACACAAAATCAGATGGCGATAAATAAAGCAAAAAGAGTCGCCGGACAGTTACTAAAAACGTTCAAGAGAAGGGACAGGACAGTAATGATTCCCCTGCTAAAAACACTGATTATACCAAAACTTGAATACTGCTCAGTTTTGACGTCCCCATATAAAAAGTAAGAAACTAATGAACTAGAAGAAACGCAAAGGCATTTCACAGCAAGATTGATGGCTGCAAAGAACTCAACTACTGGGAAAGACTACGTAAACTAAATCTGTACTCACTGGAAAGAAGAGGAGAGAGGTACACCATAATCTGCATATGGAAAATGATCGAAAAACTGGTAAACCTAAAACTAAACTCAATTACCATTCAAACAACACTGGAAAATAAGAAAGGCAGAATGTGTAGTGTTCCCAAATTAAAGGCACGACAAAGGACCTCCTCAACTCTGAAGGGAAATAGCTTGGTTGTCAGGTGGCCAAGACTTTTCAACCAGCTTCCAAAGAACCTCAGAAACGTAACGGGGGTCAAAGTTGAAGTCTTCAAGAGACGATTGGATGCCTGGCTCAGGACGGTACCAGATGAGCCGGGCATGCCTGGCTATGTACGGTGGAGAGCGCAAGAAAGCAACTCGCTCCTCCACCAAGCCAGACCTAGAGGCGGGGCCACCAGATTGACCTCCGTGTGAAGAGAGCAACGCACGAAACAAAAGGTTAAGGTATTATATATATATATTATTACAGAGCTGGGCACTTGCGTTTTTTTTTGCGGTACTGCGGTACTACCGTGTTGGTCGGTACCGCGGAAAGTACCGCGGGAAATTTGAATGCGGTAGCGGTACTGCTGTACTTTCAGCGATCCTTTGCGGTACTGCGTTATGCGGTACCGGTTTGGTAGTGCGGTAGTAGTACCGCAGTACCGCAAAAAAACGGGCAAAAAAACGCAAGTGCCCAGCTCTGTATATATATATATATATATATACTGTATATATTAAACCCTCGTCCCAGCGCTGGGTTAGGTTCCTCGAGAACGGCGCGTTAGGTAAATCCACGTTGGACAAACAATACTTTATGGGGGTAAATAGGAATGCTGAACGCGGCCGCGTAAAGTCTCCCATTAATACTTAGATACATAGATTTTTTATTCGCACACAGGTGAATTTCCCTACCTATATTGTATATGAAATAAGAACATAATAAAATTATAAACATAATGATATTTACATATGATAAATAAAAATATATTAAATGAAAATAACACGCATCTTTTCTTCACTCTTTCGGATGGTGCGTATGGTACTCATTCACGTGATACTCGCGGCCAAGTGATGTTATGCTCATACCACCACGCAACTTATCTAGAATCTTTATTTTTTCGGCTATGTCATAACCTTACGACTTTTTTCTCTTCACTATCACTCGCAGATGCTTTACGTTTTGCAGATGCTTTACGTTTTGGTGCCATACTGCTGTCTAAGGGTAATACGACAAAAACAATCCAACACAACTTCACTGAACTTAACGCGTTAGCGGGACTGAGAAAGGCTGACACGAGAGGGAGGGAGATGCGGGAGTGTTGGAGAGTGTAGGAGAAAACACTAGAGCGCGCATTGGCACGCGTACAGTACTACTGTATTAGAGCGTGTTTGGCGGACCGTGTATAATCAAATTTTCCGCTTTCGGCAAATAATTGTTCCCATTTATTTTCCCGTGTATAAGCAAATTCGCGCTGGACAAACATGCGTTGGACGAGGGTTTACGTGTATATATAATATAAAGTTCCAAATTTGCATTTTGCTTACCCGACCTTCTCTTATAGATGCTCATAGGTACAGTATGAAACGTGATGTCATGTCTAGTCGCCCTGTTTGTTCAGGCGCCAAAGAGGATATACTTAGCCGCCCTAACACACATGTGGGGTTCCAATGAATGGAACTCATTTAAACGACGTTCATTTACGCTCACGTATTGGCCTATATAACGCACCATTTATACAGCTGAAAACATTGATTGTGATTTTGAAGTTTGCGAGGAGGGATCCTAAGTAAATTTTTTCTTTAATTGGTGTAGAATAGGAGGAAAGCCTATTTGGAAAATACTGTTATGGGCGTGACCAGAGTATGGTTGTACTGAATACTAAAATTCGCTGAATATTCGGTGCAAAACTATTCGGTCGAATACCAAATATTGGCTTTATTTGGGTTATTAGGCGTCAATGTAAAAAATTCAATAGAATTATTGTCTAAGCCTTATAAAAATACAAATATAAGAGTTGAAACTATAATTCCCCATCTTCTTACGCGGTGCGATCGGGGACGGGGGAGGGTTAACTGCCGATTTTCATGGAAAAAATCTCCGGATATTAGTCTAAGTCGTAAGACAAAGAAAATTGTAGTACACATTCAAGCTTCATTTAACATAGCAACACAAGGAAAGTTCTGGGAACACCAATCAGGCGAAAGATTCCCAAAACTATTAGTATTATATATATATATATATATATGATGAATAAAACCACGAAGGAAAGGAAACACAGAATGGTGCTCAAGCGCTTTCGTCTAATGACATCCTCAGGAACACTGAAGTACGTAGAGTTAGCCTATATATAGGTTACAGAAAAAAAAAATAAATATATATATATATACATATATATATACACAATAAACGGAGAAATAAAATTAAAGGATTGTGGGAGGAGTATACAAATTGGTTGGAAAAAATTCATTTGATCTTGTGCTAAAAATCGATAGTTTTTCCTTACAAATTTGTATGCTCCTCCCACAATCCTTTAATTTTATTTCTCCGTTTATTGTATGTATGTATGTATATGTATATATATATTTTTTTTTTTTTTTTTTTTTTTTTAGTTCGGGAAGAACCGATTCGCCTCTATTTAAAGGGCATATCTCAGCGGAAAACAAAAGTGAGAGGAAAGGCAGAGGAAAAAGAAAGGGTGGAGGGGACAGTCGAAGTGGAAAAAGACCAAGGACTGCAGGGTCGAGCCCCACCATCCTTGGGTGCTAGGGCCGGGAGGGCGCACATGAAACCTCCAGGAACAAGCACGTACAAACGAGCACTCAAGAGCACGAGCTTAGAACCCCTTGCGGGGATATATATATATATATATATATATATATATAAATTATATATATATATATAAAATAATTTTTTTTTTCTGTAACCTATATATAGGCTGTAATTCTTTATGTACTTCAGTGTTCCTGAGCATGTCATTAGACGAAAGCGCTTGAGCACCATTGTTTCCTTTCCTTCGTGGTTTTATTCATCATAAATATTTTTCACGTGTTACTTTCGTGAAATAATTTTCAATTTATTTATTTATTTGTGTGCGTGTATTCTGTGAATCTGTCAGTGGGTCCGCGCGGGGGTCAGGCTAGTTACCTCCCCTCAAGACCTAACTTCTTGTAAGAAAATTGCTTTCTTGATTTCTCTATTTCACATAACCAGACACACCTGGCTCATCTGGGATTGTTCTGAGCCAGGCGTCTAATCATCTTTTGAAGACATCCACATGCACACCATTTGTTTATTTCCTTTCATGTTTTGTTAGTCTTCACCTACTGAAAACGAAGCTATTTTTCTTCAGAGTTGGATGTCCTTTGTCTGGCGAACACGTGTTCAGGAACACGACACATTCTAGCTCTCCTATTTTCCAGTTATATATATATAAGGTTAAAATGCGTAAACCAGGAACACTTAGTGAACTGAAGGTGTTGGATGACAACCTGACAATCGATAACTACAGAAGACTCGATGCCACGTCGATTGAGGTCGTACTCAGGGCTAAGGGTGGACCAACTAAATACTAAGAGGCAGAGTTAAAATCTTTGATAAAAGCTTAATATGTTGGCAGGACTGAATGAACATAATGAACTTATTCTATTTTTTGTAACGCCTGACAAGATATTCTAATATTTTGGTACGTCGCTATACATTAACTTTTCACTATTTACTAAGGTTTATGTATATATTTTTTTCAAAACTGGCACATGGGTGTATTTTTATCATAATGACATCACAGATACTCTAGTCTATATTCCTCATAAAGGTGTATAATTTAAAGGTATTATCAAGGTCATGAGGCGCATTTGAGACGGTATTTTAATTTTTTGGTCCCGAGTTATATATATAATCCCAGCGAAAACTAGGATTATATCTCAATTTTCTTGTTAGCGCGAATTATCATTTATTTATGGTAATATTGTTGTTGCCCAGCACCAACTACCAACGGTTTTCATCTAGCCTCAAATCAGGGCGTCCGCAGGATTTTTCGCAAGGGGAGGCAAAACTAACTTATTAGTTCTTAGTTCTTTATTAGGTAGAAAAAAATCATAGCCTGCTTTCGGTGCTAAATTTATGTACTAGTAATACTAAGTACATAAATTTAGCACCGAAAGCAGGCTATGATAAGGGGAGATGACGGTTTTTACTCGTAGTGGTCGCAGTGCATTTTTTATGTTATATGATACTATGATTAACTATAATCGTGTAAGTTTCAGTGAAATTGACCAAAAGGTTTTCGAGAGAAAAAAATAAAATAAAACACTCAATATAATGATCTTTGCAAATAATTCCATTACTATATCTTTCAGTATAGTTTATTTAACACTTCTAAGTTCAACGACACGGCACTTCGGTAAAGTAAACGACATTTCCTTGAATGTGGAAACACTGACTGAGCTGCAGTAGAATTATAGAAGTCGTTGCGTGGGCAAACACAAATTTCCAAGGGAGGGCAACTGCCCCCTCTTGCACCCCCCTCCGGACGCCCATGCCTCAAATGTGTGTCGGTCCAAAATGGATTGAAGCTGTTGCTGGATCAGTCAGTTGAAAACTATTTCAAGTTTGGAATGATTACACACTAAGAAAGCCGTGAATCCATTCTAAACAATGAATTAAAATATTAACTTTGTAGTTCATGATTATTGGAGGGGTTACTGTAGAAGTGAAGTTAATTTTGTGATTTTTTTTTCCTTTTACAAAGTTCATTCCAAAGGTCTGCATTTAGGTCTAAATTTGCACTAAGTTATCAAAATTTGAACGGAAATAGGATACAATGTTTTGCGTAGCAGTCTTATGTAAAATACTGTGGAGTTTAAAGTTTTTCAGAGAAATGACAGGGGCAAAATTGTTTTGAATTATTGTGTGATCTTAAGTTGATGACAAGTTACGTTCCATTCATTGTTTAACTTGTAACATTGTTTCACCAACAACAAATAAGGTGAAGGTGAAGCCTTGTAAACTCAGTTAGTCTAAACTTCGTTTTAGGATTGGAATAAGTGTTTACTGTATTTTGCAGAGTTATTAATACTTTGAAGCCTGGAACTGTAAAGAAAATCCAGACCTCTAAAATGGCATTCAAGTGCATGGAGAACATTAATGGCTTTGTTGAGGGTGCCAAACAGTGTGGAGTGCCACCGGTAGAGACTTTCCAAACAGTAGATTTATGGGAAAGACAAAACCTCAATTCAGTAGTAATATGTCTTCAGTCTCTCGGGAGAAAGGCAAGTACAAGTATCCAAAAATTATTAGTTTAAGATTGGTAATGTTTCCATTACTTGTTACCATTATTCTGCCATATAGTGTGTGCATTAATTAGGTTGTACTTCCGTTGCATTAGTTTTGCGAGACGACTTGTTCGGTGTCGTCGTCCATGTAGGTACGCCCTTAAAGTAAAGTAGGCTCTATTTTAGCTTTAGCGCCTTCCAGAGGACTAGGGAATGTATCATCAGGTAACAACTTCCAAAATTTATTTCCCTACGCAGAAAGGTTGGGCCTGAACTCAGAGTTCGACCGTTAACAGGATAGATGATGGAACCTTCTTTTTATGAGTCACCAGAGCTCTTAAACCCACATCTCTAGAATATTTAAAAAAAGATAGATGTATATTTGCAAACTAAAAGATTGGTCACGTCGCAACACCTTTTCCTGTTGATTATCGAGGTTAAGCGACGTTGGGTCTGCTCAGTAGTTGGATGGGGAGACCATCATCTGGGTTCAGATGATGTGGAAGCTACCCGTGGTTCGGATCTCGCGTCAAGCTGTAGGTCTTCACGTCTTTTAGCGTTATGGTGGAGGTTAAACCACCACAGTTTTGCTATTAAATCTGAAAACTAAAGACGCAAAGGGAAGAGAGAGAGAGCATTGAGCAGAGAAAAGAGGTAGGCAATCCCGTTAAAAAGAGTTACAGATAGTATAGGAAGTTCAAAGTCGTCAATCTTTCACTTAAATTTGTATTTGCATTCGGGGGAATATGTTCTTAAAAGATTTTCTTTAATTTTAGGCTGCTCAGTTTGGAAAGTCTACGATCGGTCCCAAAGAATCTGAGAAGAATGTTCGCCATTTCACTGAAGAACAACTTAGAGCCTCCGAAGGCATAGTTAACCTCCAGTACGGGTCGAACAAGGGTGCCACTCAATCGGGTATGTCCTTCGGCAATACTCGCCACATGTAACTGACGAATAACCTGTCGAACATGAGGATCAGCTATATTTAATTCCATTTACATCGTCCGCTTGAATGTCCATATTGCATTCAATCAAAAAAAAAATAAATAAAAATTATCATTCCGAGAGATGGTTTGGCGCGTAGTGAATTTAAGTTTTTTTTAAGTATTAAAGCGTGAACCAATTCCTTTTTTTAATTTTGTATGAAGCGTCTTTCACACCACGACAATATCTTAAAAGGAGATGAAAGTAGGTAGGTAGTGAAATTTTTTTATTTTTTTCCCTTTTATATTAGATGGTGTAGTGCAGATGTGAATTAAATATATTTGTTCGTTTAAAATCAGATTTGTTTTAATTTGTATTTAGAAGTTAATGATTTTGTTAGATTTCCAGTATATTTTGGTTTATATATTTGTAAAAGTGTTTAACTTGGTTCTCTGTATGTTTAATATTAGGTAATAGCAAAAATATAGATCATTCCTGTTTATAAGCCATGTTACTAAGATCAATATAGAATTTTTATGTAAGAGTGAAAGCCAAATAAATTTTTATATTAAATGGTATTTATAAATTTATATGGTCTTTCGAATATCAACATTCCCCTTTTCGAAAGAACTAAAAATTAAGGAGAAACTGCAGTGGATTTTTAATTTTGGTTAGTAGTTTTTTAATTTTATTGGGTTCAGAATCCCAGATGAGCACTGAACGGCCAGTTCAACCTACAGCCAAAGTTAAGCTAGACTAAAACTTACGGACTTGCAGGTCCTATCTCAGGGTTGCTGACTCGATGTGAGCCTACCTTAGGCCTCAGTTACATAAAATTAAGATAAAAACAAAAGGTACTATTTATGGTCTTAACCTTGCAACAATCTTGTACCTAAACCACCAAACTGAATTGCAAGAGCTCTATAAGACCACACCCTACAAGTGTCGCATTCAACAAATGAGTAGAAAGGACGCGCAGTGCCACCAAAAAATTATGCCACAAGATTGCAAAAACAATGATGCCACAAGAACCCAAAAAATGCTAGCTCTAAAGTGAATTTTTCACTAACCTTACAATTATGATTATATATATATACACACACACCTTAACTTAGTATATACAAGCAATGCTGCATTAATCAGCTTAGTCATCATATCGCCTTGGCACAACAATGACTCCCTCTTCTAGATTTTCTAATAGCTGTACACTACGAACTGAAACAGATAGTGAACTGGATGTTAGGTATGATGAGTATATAGTGAAAAATTGTTTTAATTGCAATATTCTAACTGGTCTCTAAAACCTTATCTGGGGCCTATTCGCGGGCACAAATGTAGAATAGAATAACCTTTATTAATAATAAAATAAATACAGTAGTCTTTTTAAAATTTACAATTTTTACAATGACAAATAATTGTGAAGCTCGACTTTTTTTTTTTTTTGGCCCTTAAGCTTTAGGCTTTACTGGGCTCTTATTAAAAATAAGCAGCTAGCCGTTATAAATTAATAATAATAAAAAGTAAATAAGTATTATTAATAGTTACCTGTATTCAATATTAAACAATATTAATGGACAATATTAAACATTATTAGTGGACATTAATCCTAGATTTTTGTTAGTATGCCATTATTAATCGGGATTTCAACTTGGTTTTAAACAAATTTACATTCCAATATTTTTTATATCGGCATGCAAGTCATTCCATAGTTTCAATCCAATGAAAATGGGTAGTTTTTGAGATGAAGACAATCTAAATTGAGGTATAACAAGCTTTGATCTATTTCTGGTCTGATACGAGTGGATTTCTTGATGAGTTACAAAATATCTATTTACCCATTGCAAATTAATGATTTTGTTCTTACACTTGTAAATAAAAATAAAATGTGCCAGTTTGGTTATATCGTTGAGCTTTAGTAGGTTTAGCTCTTTAAATAATGCACTAGAGTGATCAAGGAAATCAGCATCAGATAATAACCTTATTGCTCGTTTTTGGATGAAGATACCATTTAATGCGTTGTTAGCGGAGTTTCCCCAAACAAGGGTGCAGTATGTTATATAAGGAAGAACAAGAGTATGATAGTCAATAAAACTTGTTTAGGGACTACATTTCTAAGTTTAAACATTATAGCAACGCTCCTTGAAATCTTTTTCGCGATATAATTTACATGATCACTCCATTGCAAATTCTTATCTAGCATTACACCAAGAAATTTTGTTACAGTACACTCCTTTATGGCGATTTCATTAACATTAAGTTCATCAAGATATACATTTCTTTTATTAGTAAAAATCATGAAATTTGTTTTACTGGTATTTAGGAAGAGTTTATTGGTGGTCAACCATTTCATTACACTGATGAATTCTGAATGAAATATATTCTTAGCTGTATTAACATCTTTGCAAGAAAAAGAGACAGTTGTATCATCTGCAAACATTATGAAGTTCAGTATATCAGATGAACGTGGAAGGTCATTTATATATAATAAAAATAACAGTGGACCCAGAACTGAGCCCTGTGGCACACCATGTTTGACAAGCGCTTTAGTGAGCAAACCTTATTTACTGATACAAAATATATCTATTGGACAAATAACTTTTAAACCAATCACTGATTGCTCCTCTAAAGCCGTAACAATATAATTTATTAAGTAGAATATTATGGTCTATTACATCAAACGCCTTACTCAAATCCATAAATATTGATCATTATTTCTTTGTTCTCCTTAGCTATATTTACATTTTCCATAAGATTTAAAATAGCCATTTCCGTTGTTTTATTATTACGGAAGCCATATTGATTTGGAGATAATAAATTGTAGGATTCTAAATATCGCTGCATTCTACTTTTTACAATTTTTTCAAAACTTTGCTGAACACAGATAACACTGGTATGCATATGAAATTTTTTGTCTGCTGTGAGGGTTTTTTCAACTCATATTATATAATTCGACCATGCTGAATTCGAAAATGACATTGGTTTTCCTCAATCAGGTCAGGTTTTTTCTCTATTGGCCATTTATTATAAGTCCAATTTTATCCCCAAATTTATTGATTTTTTTAGCTTAAACACTGTAGATACGAGTAATATTATAAGAACACTCGTGAAAAATGAAAACATTGTGTGAATAAATACTTTTATTCATACAATGAATATGGAAAAAAGTTTATTGAGGAAGGAATGAAGTTTTTTTGGCTTTCCGTCTGTGTTTTTCTTCGGGCACGTCTCGCTTCAAACACCAGCAATAGTCCGCCAGCATATTGATATCCCAGTTTCCCTGGTACCTCTCTTCCATTATTTTGATATCTTGGTGAAATCGTTCACCCTGTTCCTCACTATAATCCCCGCAATTTTCAGGAAAATAGTCCAAGTGGGACCACAAAAAGTGCATTTTTATGGACATGCGCGACCCATGAGCTTTGAAAGCTTCCATCAAGTTTTCGACAACGGACTCGTATTCTGGACTTCTACGCTTGCCAAGAAAATCAGTGACAACTGATTTGAATGCCTGCCAGGCATTCTTCTCAGTTGGAGTCATTGCGTTTTCGAACTGAGTATCCTTGATCAAAGTTCGAATTTGAGGACCATCAAAAACCCCAGCATTTAGTTTAGCATCAGATATATGAGGAAATTTACTCTCGAGATATCGGAATGCTGAACCCTCCTTATTCATTGATTTGATGAAATTTTTCATCAAGCCCAGCTTAATATGAAGTGGTGGGAGCAAAATTTTTGTTGGTGGTACAAGGGGCACTGAAACGACATTATGCGACCCAGGTTCAAAATTCTCTCTGGATGCCCATTCACGCTGTGCATAGTGCTTCTCATCCGCTCGGCTATCCCATTTGCAGAGGAAACATGGGTATTTCGTGTATCCCCCTTGCATTCCCAATACAAATGCCACAATCTGAAAAAAAATGAAAATATTTAAAGAATTTAGAGAATTTGTTCTATCAGATAAAAAAATCTATGCATTGGACTGTATCACTTCTGTGGGGAAGTTAAGTGTTCTTATACGCTCTCAAATAACCTTTGGAAAAACAACATAGTCAATAGCAATAGTTTACTTATGATATTAGTATTACCTTCAAATCTCCACAGATCCTCCAGTTATGTTGGTCGTATACGAGAGCATCCAGTAAAATTTTCATGTTATCGTAGCTCTCAGTAAGTTGTACGGAATGTGCTACAGGGACTGATGCAACCCTATTCCCAATGTTGAGAAGTACTGCTTTCAAACTTCGTTTAGACGAGTCTATAAATAGCCTCCATTCTGATGCGTTATATGGCAGGCCCAAGGATTCGATTAGCCCCTCAACATTGCAGCAGTACACTAAGGAAGAGGTATTTTCGTGCACTGCAAAAAACTTGCGGAATTCTTCCTCTCGTTTCCTATACCAGGAGAATGTTGTTCCCGGAGCCAGCAAGTTGTCCTCTCGAAGTCGTGAGCCCAAGATCTCGGCAGCTAATTTGGAAAGTCCTAAATCCCTGGTAAGATCATTAAGTTTGGCCTGGTTGAGAGGCCTCGGCTCATTTGAAGCGGTATTTTGAGGTATATACGACTGGGACTGGTCATTGGCATTGGTCATTGATTCATCATCAGAATCATCGAAGTCCAGGGTTTGAGGTGGGTCGGGTATTGGAATTCCAGGACCATGGGGTACAGGTCTCATAGCAGAAGGAATGTCAGGGTATACAACAATGTGTTTATTCTTCTTGTTAACTCCTGAAAATAGAAACACAGAAACATGGATATAAAACTTGCATATGAAATAGAAGAAGCATTCAGACAGTGGCGGCTCGTGAGGGAAGGCTGCGGTCTGTAAGATATGAAATAGGTCGATGGAGTCTGTATATTTTCTTTCTTTTTCATTCATATTGTCCCTTCGGGGACAATATGAATGAAAAAGAAAGAAAATATACAATCATTGTATATGTAAATGTAACTTGTATAACAATATGTATGTGTAAATGTATTTTCTATAACAATATGTATATATGTAAATGTATGATTACCATTATGGTGAATATTATGCTATATATGGTGAATATTACATTATGGTGAATATTATGTCAAGTTTCATACGAGGATTTCAAAATATTTAAGAAAAATAAATTTATAAGCCCACCTTGGAGGTTTGTCATGCAGAAATAGCAATCTGTCACGTGATCCTTTCCTTCTCTCCAAATCATGGGAATTCCAAAAGGCAAAGATTTCGCTCTGCCTTTGCTCCATCTTCTCAAATTTTCAATGCACGTCTTGCAGCACATATGAGGGGCGAAATTTTTGTCCTGGTCCCCTAGCTTAATTCCAAAGTATGCTCTATACATTGTCTTCACAAATTTAGTGATTTGGGACTGGTTATTTGGCATGGTAACCGTCCCACATATGTAGCAGAATCTATTGGGATCATTTTTACACGCTCTATTCATTATGAAATATTTTATCTATATGCCTGAAAAGTAAAAAAAGATATTATACAAGTGAAACAAGTGATGATAGATGTTACTGTTCCAATTCCGCTTTGACAAAATCACGAAAAATTCTATTTTACTTATGAGGCCATAGCCGGATAACCTGAGCTGATTGAGAAAAACGGATTGCAGATTCGAAATCAGCAGGAAAAACTCTATAAGAATCACTTACAAAACCCTTGACAGCAAAATTGATGCATACCAGTGTAATGAACACACCGGCCTGTAATTTGTTGCTAGTGTAGGATCACCCCTTTAAAAAGGGTGTTATACAACCAGTTTTTAGCATTGATGGGAATATTCCTTTGGAAATACTTTGATTGATAATTTTAGCCAAAGTTACAGATATCTTATCTTTAACAAGTTTCAATATAGGTACAGGAATGTTATGAATGTTTTTTTTGTTTTTAATTTACCAATAATATTCTGGACCTCAGTAGAGGTAGCAGGAACAAAAGAAAATGAATTTAGTGGGCTGGGTGGCATATATTCTAGAGGTGAGTGATCATTATTTATTAATTGTGAGCGAAGCTTATCCGCTATTGAAGTAAAATGTGCATTTAAAGAGTCTGCAATAGCAGTATCATCAGTAATTTCTTTATTATCAACATTTAATTTCTCTATTGAATTTTTCTTAATTTGTTTTCCGAGAAGATTGTTTATGGTTGTCCAAGTGTTTTTCATGTCTCCTTTATGTTTGGAAAATTGATTGTTATAATAGTTATATTTTGCAATTTTGATTATTTTAGTTAATTTGTTTCTGTATTGAGTATATTGTATTTTAGGAATTTTGCTCTGCAATTGCAATTTGAATAATGTATCTCTTCTTTATTGAAGTGATAATTCCTGGAGTGATCCATGGATTTGCGACACTTTTGGGCGAAACTGTTTTTCTCCTTAAAGGAAAGCAAATATTAAAAATATGGAATAAGGTATCATAGAAGAACTGAAACATACGATCTGGGTCATTTAAAGGTTCGTCACAGTCAAGTCGAGTATTTTCTACTGCCCCAATAAATTTTCTTTTGTTAACCTCTGAGAATATTCTGTAATCAATTGTTGTTTTGTCCGCAACTTGAACAATGTTATTGAAAATAGCGTAAGTAGGAAAATGATCACACCTGCCGTAGTTCGAACTAGACCAGCTGCCTACTCTGTGGATTGCCTGGGCTTAGATTATTCTCGAAGTTCACGGTCATCTCATTTCGTGAGAAATAGGGGTACTAGATGTTCCCTTCATATTTTCAAAAAGGTTTCTAGTAAGGGCACGAAAGTTAGGCAGTACTTCAATAAACTCGACAAATGTGAAGTTTATAGGTCACTGGTTTTTTAATACACTATATTAAGAGAAACCTTTTCTTCCCGGAGTGATCTCGACACTCGTTACTGAAATCACAAAGATAATCATGAAACATCGTCGTCAGAAAAGTCTTCCATTTAATTTTCCATAATATTTATGTAAAAGTGTAGAAGATTGTCAAATTCAAAGTAGTTCTGGTAGAAAATAAGCCTTTCTCAATGCGTGTTTCAGTGGTGTCTGGTATTTGTTACTACGGTATATTTTCAGGATTCCAGCATTGGAACATTTACGTAGTTACACATGTTTCACGGAAGGATACGCAGGAATTACGAGTGGTCTCCACTTTCATACCTCTCAAACTGCTTCCATTCTTCTCTTTAAACTCCTGTGCCACATTTAAATCGAATCTACCTTCACATTATCCATCTACACCGTCTTCTCACACTTGTGAATTAAAATTTGCACAGTGCTTAGGCTAGTCGAACGCGGTCCATCACGCCAACTCCTATTATATCAGCATCATTGGGAGTCGAGCCTTGGACATCAGCGTATTCTCTTCGCTCGTAGAAGCTTACCCAGTTACGGGTGCTGGTTTCCAGTGCACTTAAAAACGCTTTTCATCATTCAAATACTCTAAATGTCAGCAAAATTTGTCAGTGCTGCTCTTAATTTACGAGAGCCACTCAATATATTTTGTCCCACCTTTTTTTTTTCTTTCCAAGTTTCCTTGGAAGTTCCAGAAATTTTGTTCACAAGTAGTTACATACCTTTTTTTACAATTTTTATTTTTCCACACAGTCATCCTTTTCTACGGCTTTCCTCCACCTCGAAACAACGGCCTTTATTTCTTGCTGGTAAAGTCTGCTGGGCTCCGCTGGAGTCGCCTCTTAACCTCCTTGTCACTCTGAAACTTCTTCCACGAATAGCATCCTTCACGCCCAAACAAAGGGAAGTCTGAAGGTGCCAGAGCTGTATGGAGGGTGGGGTAACACAGTCAAGCGCATTTTTGTGATGGCCTTTCTTGTTTGCAAACTGTTGTGTGGTCTGGCGTTATCGTGCAAAAGAAGGACGTCTTCCAGTTTTCTCTCCTGTCGAACTCGCTTTACACGTCTCTGGAGCCTCTGTAGGGTAGCAATATATGCTTCAGAGTTGTTTGTTTGTCCATTCTTCCTAATGTCCACCAGAATCACCCCTTTCATGTCCCAGAAGATGGTGGCCATAACCTTTTCTGCAGAGTGAGCCATTTTGAACTTTTTCTTGCATGGGGAGTCTGCGTGATGCCACTCCCATGAATTGGCATTTTGTTTCAGGTTGAAAGTGGTGTACCCAAATCTCATCCCGAGTCAAAGTTCGTGAAAGGAAGCCATCCCCTTCTGTCTCGCATCGAACCAACGACTCCGAAGCAATTTCTTTTCTTTGAGCTTTGTGATCTTCAGTCAGTTGGCGAAACAAACCGTGAACACACTTTTGAGTATCCCAGTTGCTGAATTATTGTATTCACCCTTCCTTCACTAATTCCTAGCTCCAATGATAGCTCCTTGTATGTGACGCGCCGATTTGATCGAATGATGATGTTAGCGCGTCGCATAGTGCGAGATGTCACAGCCAATGCCGGGCGACCGCTGCGTGGCTCATCATCGAGGCTGGCTCTCCCCTCTCCGATGATCTCACACGTTTAGACCAACAGCATCATCTCCGTAAATTGTAGAAGTCTGAATATTTCCAACTTTTTCTCGGCGGTTAAGAACTCGATAACAGCTCTCGTTTACGACGCACATCACTGTCAGACGCCATTTTCGAATGCGTTAACCATCGGTTTTATACGGGGGGGGGGGGGGGAGGTTCAAACTGGAAAAATCCGGCTACGTGAAGCGCAGAAAGTTCAAACTTACGGCCCAAAAGACATTTCAGCGCCATGTCTATTATTTAGCTAAGAAAAAGGGGTGGGGGAAAGTATATTGAGTGCCCGTAGTACTATTCCGACGGAGGGAGAAACCACGTCACGTCATTAACTTTTTTTTTTTATGCATGAGGGGCCAAGGGCGAACGACCCCGAAAACGCCCCCGCCCCCTCCGAATAAAAGAAAAAGAGCCGGAATCAAGGTTTCAAAGTTTTCGAAATATCTGGACACACTGCGTTTGAAAGACAAAGTTCATAGACATGGGTAAGGCTGAATTGAAGAGGTTGTTCTAGTTAACCAGTTGAGTAGGTGAAAGATTTAGAATATCGATTAACCTTTGCGCTAGTGTGTTGGACTGAAAAGGAATGAGTGTCGAAAGTCTGGTACTGCAAGCTCTAAAGCTCTTCTAAATTGACATTGTTGAACCCGCTAAGAACTTGAAAACCTCGATGAGTTGACCGCGCAGCCTCCGAGTTTCCAGCGAAAACAAATTCGGGGCGCGTAAGCGGCGATTGTAGGCCCATATGCCTAACGGAAGGGATTAACTTTGTGGCCCTCGCCTGGACTCACTCCAGCCTCTCAATATCTTTCCTGAGGGTGGGCGACCAGAACGGCACAGCATACTCCAGCAGCCGAACCAGGGAATTGTACAGAGAGCACAATCTCCTCGTTCAGAAATTGAAATTGCCCACTCATATAACCCAACAGCTTCTGGACTTTCTTTTCCACCTCTACGCAGTTTGGTAAACTTAAGGTCGCTGCTAATTAGCACACCCGAGTCCTTTTCCAAATCAGTCGCCTCGACATTACTCCTCAACATCGAGTAGTCCGACTTGGGATTGGCGTAGCCAATGTGCATCACCTTGCATTTACCAAGTTAAACGGCATTTGCCATTTTTCGGACCACTCTCGTATCCTACGTAGCTCTGCACGCATTGCTCGATCGCCTCAAGCTTCCTGTTGTCAGCGAATTTGGCGATCCTACTGACGATGCCACCGTCGATATCATTTATATAAATGATAAACAACAGTGGCCCCAAAACGGAACCCTGACGAACCCCGCTAGTGACGAGGCCCAACCCGAACTAGCCCCCTTTAATTACAACCCTCTACCGCCTATTCTTCAGCTAGTTTTCAATCCAGCTACCTACTTCCCCACCAACCCAGCGCGGCATTTTGGCCTTTAGCCGGCGGTGAGGTACCTTATCAAAGGCTTTCTCAAAGTCGAGATAAAGTATATCAATCTCCCTACTCTTATCATACTCACTCAACATGACGTGGAAAAACTCGAGCAAGTTGGTGAGACGACCTATGCCGTCTAAACCCATGCTGGGAGTCCTCAAGCAGCTTGTAGGAATCCAAATGGTCAACGATCCTATCCGCTATTATCCCCTCTAATAATTTACCTACAACCGAAGTGAGACTAATGGGACGATAGTTCTCTGAACTTTCGTGATCCCCTTTCTTAAAGATTGGGGTCACATTGGCTTCCCTCCAGTCACCAGGCACCTGACCCGTCTCCAACAATTTGTTGAAGACTGTAGCCAGGTGGGGAGCCACCTGGTCGCGCACCCCGCCGCAAACACTCTGGGGAGGAACTGGTCTGGCACAGGAGCCTTAAACGCGCTCAGTTTGTCTATTCTATCGGCAACGACTGTCACGGTACACCAATACGGTGTGTCAATTTTGGGGAGCAAAGTAAAATCTTTAGATTTTTAAATACTAGTGACCAAATAATGCATTTTTATGTGCTAAATCGAAATATGGCTTTAAAATCCAGATTTGACCACTCCTAGCTACTTATATTTGAAGTTGAAGTTTATGAAAAATCAGCAATTTTGGCAAGTATTTTTTTTTATTGTATACAACTACATTTTACATACATTACATACAATTAAAGAAATTTTGATTGTATTTCAATATTAAAACTTAGAAATATAAAAAAGTTTCTTGAACTTTGCCAAGGATGCCATGTCTGCCTTGCTCTTGTTACCGGACATGAGCTCCCTACTCGCCACCTGGCCACTGATGTACGCCTCCCTCCTCTCTCGTGAGTAAACATGTTGTGCTGCATCAGTTGTCATCCTAACACCCATCTCCACTGACTGTGTGAAGGCCATGCAGAAACTTCCATTGGTCTATCCAGAAACTCCTTGATTGCAGCAGTGGCGAGGGAGCAGGTCAGAGGAGGCTCAGTCACGCCAGAGTTCCAGTCAATAAGCTCTGAGAGTTTGGTGGCATCTGGGTTGATATCAGGAGTCTTCCTGGGTCTGACACTGCAGTCTCCTACCTGTATGTCCTCCTCTCCTTCACCTCTGATTTCCAGTATCCTCTTCACTGCCTCCCTCCTCTCCCACCTCACTGCACAACATGGCCTGGAGCACAGCCTTAGTGTGTGCATGCCAGGCTGATCTCTTCACTGTAGGCATCACTATTTCTATCACCACCTCCTGACTTCTGAGCAGCTCCAGCTGGTACAGTACATGCCTGGGACCCTCCACCCAGTTGTGATTTAGCTTGATGTTGAACCAGTTTGGCATGTAGACTCCCACTATGAATTCCACAATTATCCTCAGATTCTCAGGTTCCTACCCTTCAGCCCATGTTTGGAAATCCACAATCTGCAGAACCTAGAGCCGTGGTGACCCACCTACTGTGACAGACTTGCCCAATCTCCAGGAGAGCTTGACTCTGAGGTACCTCTCCCGATCTGATGGCAGTGATGATTCTGTAGCCATATGATTGGTCTGTGTTGAGATCCTTGACTACCTCCTGACTGAGATGGGGTAGAGGAGGACCAACAGTGATCCTCGTGAAGTTTGGGTTGATCTCCAGCTAAGTGGCAGTGTCTAACATCTTCCCTAGGTGCCCAGACCACTTGTTGTTTCTCAATGTCTTGCCATCCAGAGCAGTCACCAGGTATCTGAGACTCAGCTCCCCAGTGTGCGAGTCACAGACAATCCACACCAACTTCCTGCTAAGCTTGGCCTCCACATAATGCATTACTCCTCCCTCCCAGCCAGTATTCACATTAGTACTGTCACCACCTATGGCCAAAAGGGTCTGGTCTGCTCCTCTCTCTCTCTCTCTCTCTCTCTCAGCCAGTTCACCAGATGATCATTGATCAGCAATGACCTCAGCATGACTTCTCTCCTCTGCAGCTTCCTCTGGTACAAAATGCCACAAATATTTCCCACCTGGTTCATTGTACAGTGAATGTACGCTGTATAGTGTTCTTCCTTAATGAGGCCAGGAAACTGCCTGTCACTGCCCTCAGCTTCCATCATCACTTTGGTGTCATCCGTTTTCCCATCAAAGATGATACAGGTGATGCCATTTTCACTAATCTCTCATCAAATTTTGACCAGCTCCTTAATCAGTCTCTCCTGAGCCCTCCTCACCTTCTTGTGGTCAATCACCAGTGATGTGAAACTCTGTGATAAGACCAGCATCAATCCAAGCAGCAGTGGCAATCTCTCTCAGCCCAGTGTGATGTCTCAAGCTAGCCAGAGCTATGTTTGTGATATCTTCAGTGTTGTATTTCTTCTTCTTAGCCACAGGCAAGGAAGAAGTTGTCGCAGCCTCTGGTATGAAGTCTTCGTCCTCCTCTCTCCTCCCTGCCTCCTCCAGCTCCATCTCCATCTCCAGCAGTGACTGCTCCCTAAACTCCTCTGCCCTCCTCTTCTGCAGCACTGCTTCCTGGTCTCAGGATGATCAGCTAGACCCATCTAGTGCGCCCCCACACTGCCCACCTCTTCTCTCTGACCTTTAATGAAGGCAAGCTCCTGCTCGCTCCTGCAGTTAATGTGAACCTCACTGTTGTAAACAGGGTTGCACCCAAGCTCACTGCAGCTCCTGATCACACAGTGACAGGTCAGGATGTTCACCAATTTGTCCAGTTTCATCATGAACCTATCTTTGACCTTTAGCTTCACATTGCCAATGGACACCTTCACTGCCTCATCCCACAATGCCTTCACTTTAGCCCTGATCCTGACCTCAGTGTTGATTACATGTCCTGTGAATAGAGCGTTGGCCTTTCTCCACTGAGCCAGTAGCCCTGGAACAATGCCTTTGTTAATCAGGTCATTAACTGGGTAATTCCTCCTGTCTTCCTCACTCGTCTCTTTCCTCAACAAACCATACCTCAGCAGATCTCTGGCTGTGGGCAACTCAGCAGGGGGAAGTTCCCTCCCAGTCCCCACCAAATGACTTAGGTGACAACTTGATTTGCTTCGGGTTCTGATTTCTTTGACTCATCCAGTGGACCTGTGAACAAAAGAAATGTCATTGAAATTTGGATAGGCCTACTGATTATGATTACATAAAATTAAGTTAATTGAAATTCTTAATATCTTTCTAAAGCTCAGATAAAAGGTTGAGTTGTAGCTAGAAGACTTAATTATTTAAAGTAATGACAATTTCATATATCTATATCAAAATATACAGAAAGTTTGGGTCACACAACATTCCGAATAATTTGAATTGCACAATATTTACATTACGAAGTAATCAAAATTGTCAAAAAGGAGGGAAAAAACATTCATTCACAATCAAAACTCCAGCATTTGTGACTATGTGAAACTTAGAAATCATACTGCACACCAAAAATAACCAAAGTTGACCACACATATCAATGGCACATTGATATACGATGCTAGTCATATTTAGGCTATATTTCAAACCTTTCTGGTCAAATATAAGTAGGTAAATGGCTTTTTTAAATAAGATATTTCTAAGTTTGCTAGATATGACATTTGAGCATTAGTAGTTTTTGAATTGTTGACTTTACTAAAATTGACACCCTAGCACACCAACATTGCTGTACAGAGACAGCAACCGAGTCGGGGTGAAGAAATTGTGAAGCCGGCACGGCACAATTAACCTCTTAAAAGCCGTTTAAGAGAGAGGAAAGATCTCGAGAACAAAAACCACCAAAAATGTTGCGAGAGAAGAGAAAGGATCGAGTTGTGCATTTTTGAAAGTAAGGGGGATATTCGTGTGGAAGTGTGTGACGAATTGCCATGAAGGAACTTGGGTTTTGAGGCATTATTTTCTCTGCCCGAAAGGTAGTGGAAAAGATCATATAAGACAGGTGCGTCACAGCCGTCTCTAACGAAGCATGGAGTGACTGTTTAGACGAACGCTTTGTGAAGTGAAGGGTGGAATCATTGGCATAGGAACGGATTGGGGAAGAAGTGCTACTTAAAATACCATTAATTAATGAGCGTTGACCCCCCCCGCCTTTATTTTTCTTCCAAATTCAGATTTGTGTCTTTCTAGTATTCTTGCTTTCATCTCGCGCATTACCCCGTATGAAATAGTAACAAATATTGCACGCTTTACATTTGAAAAAAAGTGTTACTTTACCATGTTTTATCGTTAGTCTACAATTACTGGATGGCATGAAGAATTCCAGGCAATTTCAAGAATTGACAATGCATCTTACATGCATACACAATCAATTTCATTTTTCAACGAACCGAGATGAGAAGGCAGAAATAACCCAGAGGTAAAATATTGAAGATAATGAAGAGGAGAAAAGATAGAAACTAAAGCGTACATATCCATTCATACAGGCCTCCAGGTGGACCAACGCCCTTCCACATGGTTAACACATTAAAATGCATGTTGCGTGAAGAAAAATTATATCACTCTAGTAAAGTAAATTAAGGCACAATAAGTGAAATTTGTTGGAAATCACTGATCTTATAAACTTTTATTACTCCCGAGATACATTGCAGTAATTAAATGGATTATGATGGGGAATTTATGCTTTTCTGAGAGAACTCTATCTTAATATGACGCCGCTGAAAGCAAGCAACGGTAATATCTTCACCGAATGGATCTTCCTGGTCCTCAAACGTTGAAACCAGCACTTACAAAATTGAAATCCAATTCAAAGGAAAATTAAGTTGGTCAGAGAAAGATTTCGTAGTAGTTAGGGCATCTTGCAGCAAGACCGAACACTTTAAAAACAAATAACACAAACCAATCATCTACTCTTAGAGGGTTGTATAAAAAAAGAGGTAATGATAAGCGTAGAAAAAATAGCTTTATTAAAAACTTGTTAATAATTGAGAACAATTAAGATTATCCTAAATTAATTTTCCTAAAAATAAAAGCTAGAGACTAATTAATTGATGATTCGGTTTTTAATCTACTGAGTATTAGATTGGTAATAAATAATCCTATAATCTTTAAGCCTATTTTCTTTACAATAAAATTTTATATATACGTGTACATAAAGCTTAAAAAGTACATAGAAACGTTTGCACGAAGGGGGCAGTGTAATACCTTCCTCAATAGCATTCAATATCCTATTCAGCATGAAAAATAATTAATAAATATAAAAGAGAAGTGTTAAATGAATTCAGTTTCTCTTTTGAAATCGCTACCTTTTCGATAGTAACAAAACTGATCTTTTACAAATAGTTGTAGCACAGTGTCTGCATTTTCAAAACATCGATAATTTTAAAAGTATTTTGGGCTTCAGTTTACTACCACTCAATTCGAGTGTTGCGCAAATATAATGTAAAAAATTGAGAAAAATGTATAGATAATTTTATTTATCAGTTAATTAATTAATGATCTTTCAAATCGCATCCACTCCTATGCTGATGATTCCACCCTTCACTCGCTTCACAAAGCGTCAATCTCAACTCTCAACAGTCATTCCATAATTCGCGTGGGACGGCTATGGTGCACCTGACCTCTGATCTTTCTACTTATCTCTGATTGAAGCAGAGGAAACCTCTGTGGCCTTCAATTCCTCAAAAACTTTCTTCATCTGTCTACTCGTCACAATCTTCCACACGATTACCCCCTTACGTTCAACAACTCACTCCTTTCTCTTAACATTGTGTGTGTTGCCGTTTTTCGTGATCTTTCTCGGGGAAATCACATAATACTCTCTAAAACAGCTTCTAAGAGGTTGTGTGTGCTGTGCCGACTCCGCAGTTTCTTCACCCCAACTCAGTTGCTGTTTCTGTACAGGGGTGTTTGCCCGCTTCTTGTGGCTCAACCCACACAGCTCTACTTGACTGGGTGGAATCAAATGCTTCTTCCGACTGTCATCAATTCCTCTCTCTTCGCCACAATGGTGCCTCACTTTCTCTTTACTATCGCTATTGTAACGAACAATGCTCTTCTAAACTCTCTAACTGCGAGCTTCCTCCTTTAAGGAGAGGACAGAGTACAGGACTTCCTACACATTCTCATTCTTTTTCTGTCCAACTCTCTAATGCAAGGGTTAATCAGTATTTTCAGTCTCATCTACTCAACCAGTCCTGGAATAATCTTCCTCAATCCATCTTTTCCCCCGTTTATGCTTTTCAATCTTTCAAACGCAGTGTCCAGGCATCTCGAAAACTTTAGATCTTGATTTCGGCTCTTCTTCTAGGAAGGCATGGAGGGGGCGTTTTTTGTGGGCATTCACCCTTGTTCCCCCTTTCCTGCATTATAAAAAAGATGAACTACAAATTTCTTAAAATTAGACTGGATGCTCGTAATGACAAGGTAAAAAAAACAAAACTTACAATTAACAAAAGTTAGCCTAAATCGATTCATAGTTGTGAATTCAGTAGCAGCATAGAAGCTATTATTAAAATTAATTTATCAAAAACAGCGCTGATACTCTTTAATTGCTCAACAAACCTCCCATAATGATTTCAAATAAGAACGGGATATACGTGTACTGTAGTATTCTTCCCATTGGTAACTATCAAAACCTTGGTGGAGGTGGGGGTACAGCTTTTCTTTAGTTACCCCTCAGCAATAAGGAGAATGTATCATCGCTATTCTTGGTAACATGCAAATAAACAGCGTCGTGCTATTTTTTCATAAACGAACACGGACAATTCATAACTAAATAAAATTATGCTTTAAGAGCGAACTTCCAAGCTGAAGATAATCCTTAGTCTATAGTTTTAAGTTTTTATTGAATATGAAGTAAGTGCGATTTAGTGTGATTTGTACGACGTGGGAGGGCAAGTGGGGGGGGGGGGGGGGGGGGGGGGGAATCCCCCTCCCCACAGATGACTGTCTCTTAAACTGTATACACCACTCCAGTCCTCCTGCCGTAATCATGGATTCCTGAAAGCGCTTCGTTTTCTAACATTCGGGTTTAAACACTGGTCAAACATAATTGATTTTGAGGTACAAAGAAACCGAATTTGTAGCATTTCCGACAAGTACGAATACCACACCTGTATGACACGGTTTTTCCCGAATTATCTTTCCCAGTGCAATACTTCAACCCGCAAGGGTACCACGATACACAAACCTGAAGACAAGGAGAAAAAAAATATATTAGAATACATGTATAAAGTGAAAGTAACGAGTACCTGGTGTCAACCATCAAAAAATTAGTACTTAAATGGAGTGAAACAAAAAAAAAAAATGAAAAATTTGAGTCGTTTAACCTCCTTCGCAACATCTATCATCATATGATGGAAGACCTACAGCTTTACGTGGGATCCGAACCACGGTTCGTTATGTAGTCTGAAGGAAAACTGTCTCCCATCCGACCCAATGTCGCTTAACTTCGCTGATCAACTGGAAACGGTGCTACGACAGTGGCTACGACGTATTTAAAATCTCTACGTTTTGGCACCAATACGGATGCTCCTATGAAAAGCGAAAAACCGACATGATAAAAGGTAGTTTTACTGTGGAGAGAAAACGAGCAATAAACTAGTTAACTCGGAGCAAGTGTTGACTCGATCCTTTGTCACGTGGTTTTAGAGTGAAGGCTCCTACTGATCAAGCCATCGGACGCGGGTTCGAGTCACAGTGCCCCGCTTTACAGTCTTTCCCTTTTCATCTTATGTAAGTGTGGTTATTGCACTTAAAACACATTTATACGTAGAATTACTGTTGAGACTAAATTAACCACAAGAAAATCCGTTTTCGAAGTTGACTTAACTCCTACTACGACGGGACAAAACCAAACCTAAGCCGACATAACCTAACAGATTCATTGTTCAGTATATCTAGTACACTAAAGCAAATGGTATTTTAAAATATAATGTAGAAAAATATCTGCAAAAGTGTAGGATCTATTCGGCACGTTAAGACTTTAAACTGGTAAATGATTCAAAAGGGTAAAGGATATAAGCTACGTAGTTAGTATAATTATATTACCACACACACACACAAAACCAGTGGCGTGCAATACAAAAAGTCACACATACACACAATGTATCGGGTTGTAACAAATTCTGCTCGATTAGGAAACGGACGATAGATAATAGAATAACCAAGATAATGTGAAATAGTTTTAGAAATGTTGCAAAATACACGCGGCGACAGGTTCGCACAGGTTTTATCACGATACAGAATGAAAAGTAGTGAAGGTTGGAAAATGGGTTCCGCATGATTTATCACAAGAGAATCTTCAACATCGAATCGATATTTGCACATCACTACATTCTCGGCAACTGCAGGCACCGTTTTTGAATCGGATCGTCACTGGGGATGAAAAATGGGTCCTCTATAACAATATTAAGCGTCGACATCAGTGGCTTAGCCGTGAAACAAAGCCTGAACCTCAGCCAAGGAATGGACCCCATCCAAAGAAAATTTTGCTATGCGTTTGGTGGGATATGCGAGGAATTATTCATTTTGAGCTTCTGCCAGATAACCAAACAACCACAGCTGAATTCTACTGCCAGCAACTCCAACGAGTGAAGATGGCATTACAAGAAAAACGTCCTGCATTAATTAATCGCAGAGGTGTTCTATTCCACCAGGATAACGCGCGCCCTCACCCTACTCGAATCACTACTGCCCAATTGGAGGCATTTGGTTAAAAATGCCTCATCTACCTTATTCTCCGGACATCGCACCTTCAGACTACCATTTATTCAGAAGTCTGCAACACCACCACCTAGCTGGACAAAAGTTGCAATCCAGGCAAGCTATCGAAAACGAAGTGATCGCTTTTTTTAACTCGAAACCAAGGGATTTCTTCGAACGTGGCGTAGAAGACTTTTCTACAGGTGGGAGGAGGTTATAGAAAAAGAAGGGAATTATATTGATGATTAATTTGTCATTTTAAGTTATTTAATTTTTGTTCTGAATGAACTAAAAAATCGAAATGTATAGGTACAGGTATAGGTGTATATATGGAATAAAATTCCCAATCTGTTACTTTTCTGAAGAAACCCCAATAATAAAATATACATCCATTACAAAACAGGCAAATAAAAATAGGGATATTGGGGGGGGGGGGGGGGGCACACCCTATATATATCCCCATCACAACACGAACCCAGAGAAAATTGAATAGGGACCGGGCGCTACCACTATGCTAAAACAATCCTGAATAATTTGGTGTATATTTCAACAACCTAGGGAACACGCCGCTTTCGCGATCAGAGGTGTTTTAAATGCTAGTCTCCCAGCACTTAATTCAAAGCTATCTAGTATAACACTGGCTTCCCACAAATGGAATTTAATACACGATTTTTTTGCAGTTTGTTTGTCAAGCAATTTTTAAGAAATATCATACAAGAGTACGAATATAATGTACTGTACCGTACGTAATCACTTTTATGCAGTAAAGATGAAAGGATGGAGTTTGTAAATGTGTGAATAAGCGGTGAATAGCTGTGACATGAATTAGGAACTTACTTGGTGGTTGCAAGTGCAGGATGAGGAGTTATCTTTGGCGTTTTCTTCACAGTTACCCAGCCCCTTCGTCGGGAGTCGACGAGTGGCTTCCCTCACAGTAGACCAATCCCAATCTAAATCTGTCCGAAAGTATTCACCAAATGTGAAGCATATTTCTTCGTTAAAATTTTAAGATATATAAAATTCTCATCTAACAATTTACAAATCTAACATTTACAAATTCATACGGTAATTAAAGAAAAATTATTTCATCAATAATGCATAGGCTTCATCACAATAAATCCCTAATACGAGGCCAATTACTAATTTAAGTATTCCTCCGGATATAATGGGGTGAACCTCGCTAATAAAACCACGAGATGATAGGACATATACACTATACAGGCGGACAGCGGCGTTACTAAAATTAAAAAGCTTTAAAACTGATAAATAAATTTAACAAAGATTACTCGGAAAAAAGAATCCGAGAACCGAGCCATTTGCCTCCCTTCAACATAAAATAATACCGCTACATTATCCTCGATAACATTCGCTTTGGGAAATAAAGCTGGGGTTAAAAAGGCCGCCAGCCTCATGAACAGGTAAACTTACTGGAATTGATAGACCAAAATACTATTCATAAACCCTAAATGATGAAACAGAGCATCAGTCAAGACTCATTCCTCGCATCTAAAATACAGAAACCTCTAGACATATTCTGTTTTACTCTTAATTCAAAATCCTTACCGTAGAAATAATTTCATTCTCGAAAGAATGAACGATCCTTCTATCAAAAGTTAGAGTAAAAAGCTTGAAAAATTTTAAAAATTTCTCATCCATAATTTTTTAAACGTGAAATAAAGCTATTCGCAGAGACAAACACGCAAGATACAGTATCTCCACCAGTCATGTAGTCGAAACTTAAGCACCCGAGACCGACACCAGAAAAAATATGTCTAGTCCTACATCACTGATCTCTAACCATCATCTAAATTTGGACGGGGGGGGGGGGGGGTACTGAAGTTTTGAGCTTCATAATCTTCAGCATTAAGCTACAACAAACCTTTAAAAACTAAATTTTAATATAAAATGCAAGAATTTATTACAGAAACAAAAGTTAAAAATCCTCTCATTATCTGAATAAGAAAAATGGAAGTCTCGTTATCGCGACTATTACTTGCATTTATATTTTGAATGTACTTTCACCTTATAAACTCTACTTTCATATTAGATAAAATCTACCAAAGGCTTAAAACTGTTTGCCAGGCTTCTATAAAATGCAATAAGTTAAACGTCTACTAAAACAGGTCATTTTTGAGAAAGATTTAACAATGTATAGAAAAAAAACCCTAGAATTCTATAAAGAAGTGTTCACCGACCGAACCCACACAAATTACAATAAAAGTAATAGCTTTCAAAATACGCAATGCATAATATAAACCCCAACCTCCCATTTAATGATATGAAAGTGGATGAAATAAATTCACCCAAATTGCAGAAAAGTGCAGCTTAAAAAAAAACAAAAAATTACACGGATTATAAATTTCTAAAGCTTTAAAAATATTCAATAATAATTAGAATGGTACTTTTGCAATTTCTGCAATTTCAAGTATTTTTCTTAAAAGGTTTATGGCAAGTTCTATAAGATTGCCGAACGCTTATTTTTTACTCAAAACGCCATGAAAATACTGCTCAATACTAGTTTCCAAATATGTGACCTGTACCATACCTTGCTTCTGGGTGACCCACAGTTTCAAATCCCTTTCCGAGGCGTAAGTAGATGACGGCGCAGTGTCGCACAAACGAGGAATGTGAGCCGAAATGAACGAGGAACCTTCCACGTCTAAACTCAAATCCATGATGAACTCCTCAGTTCCATGGTCGCCTTCAGGAGTTCGAATCGTGGTCGGATTTTTCTTCAAATAGAAACAATGTCAGTAAATTGGAGCCGACACTTGTACACGAACAACTTGTACTCCATAACTCTCGCGGTGACTTAGAGACAGCTGCAGAGTTCCACATGACTATGTAGGTTGTTTTTGCTACCAACTCCACCCCTTTCGAAGGGGTACGTCGTAGCCAATGTCGTAACAACGCTTTCCCCGTTGATCAGTGAAGTTAACGACATTCGGTCGGGTAGTAGTTGGAAGGGATACCATCCACTGCGTCCAGACTATCTAGTGACCCATGGTTCAGATCCCATTTAAATCTGTAGGTCCCTTCCATCATATGACCTTAGATGCTGCGAAGGAGGTTAAACACCCCAATCACTACACCCTTCTAAATGGTAGGCGGCCTTGTAGGCACTCCCTGCTTACTGAACAGCATCACTATAGCTGCAATGGGAGTAGAGGAATAGGTGGCTGTTATAAGATCTAGCCTCTAATTTCCACAGAGAAGGCATAGTAGACTCTTTGCTCAAGGCATCAATCCAAATAAAGTTTGCATAAGCTATGATTGGTCTTATTACAGTTGTATATATAGCCAATACACTCATTTCAGTTTAAGGCACTAGGTCTTACCTACCATCTTCCCATATTACATGATGAAGCATGTTTCTTCCTGGCATTGTCTCTATAATGGGAAATCCATCATAGTTTATGATCTAAAATTACCCCAAGATAAGACGCTTGCTGGTTTAGTTGAAGTATATCATTGTTTAATCTATGAGACAGAATACTGCATTTCCTCCTAAGAGTAAATATTACTACCTTTACAGTATTTTAACACTTTAACAGATGGTACCTTAAGGTCCACCAGAAATAATATAAATTGTACTACAATGCCTCGTTTCTATAAATGTTTCTACATGTTTATATAGATATCATTTAATTGTCAAGAAAGGAAACCCAAAATGTGTATCATTTCAGTGACTAGTTACTAAAATATTTAGTTTTGAATAACAATAAAACCTATACATTCTGGTAACAAGAGTGACTGCATATGCTGCAGACTCGTCCTTAAAGGGTTAAAAGGACTAAAATGGAGGTTATGGCCTTAGAAAAGATCTATCAGCTCATTACTAAGTCTGTGGACAGTATAGGCTGTATGCCTTTAAAAAACCAAAAAAATTACTTTCATGGAAGCCATGTCAGAATTCCCCCGTCTTACCTGGCGCAACTTGGACATTGCATCTGATGATATAAAATCTCCCTTCGAAAATCTTGTGACAAAACAAAAGACTTGGTATGGGTTTTGCCCTAACTCCTCTTCCCCAAGCATTATGACCCTAAATATTTGGAGCTCCTGGAATTGAAATACATCATTATTAAAAAATATATGTAACAAATAAACCCTGTGGTAACTATGGTTGCTTAGTGTACAAATATCAAAATTGAGGTTAGACCTGTATAGTGTATAATGTCTTCATGTATTGTAACTAGTCTATCGAGCCCAATTTTAACACATTTATGCCTAAATTCTTGTTGTCACTGCACAAGAACTTAAAATTACAAAACCACCTTTTATAGTAAAAGTAAAAAAGCAGAATGCCAAGAGCTTAAAAGTTTAATCAATGCATTAACAAACGGGGACTAGGTTTATAAAAGGACTAAACTAAGCCTTGTAACAGCACCAACAACATGCATTTAAAAAAAAAAGTAAAAGCTTTGTACTTTAAAAAGTTTAGATTCACATACTTTTAAAGTATTACACTATTAACATTTGGCTAAGTGTTAGACTAGAAAAAATAATTAGCCTACCCAGGACTGAAAAAAAAAGTGTTACCATTACCATAAACTAGTGAGGTAGGTTACTGTTCAAGCTAAACTTAAATGAAAACTATTAATAAAAATAAATCTTATATTACAATAACTAACCTAGAATACACAATTGTTAATAAGACTATGGTTATTTATTTAGCCCCTTAAGCTTTGGGCTTTGCTCAACACACATTGAAGGTTCTTCAATATGATCATGATGCATTAACTACAAATTGTCATACACAATACATCATCAAAAGTCTCGTGTCCCAACAAACATAGGGGTGAAAAAGAAGAAACATGAATATAGCCCAAGGCTGCTGGTGCCCATCATGGGGAGAAATAAGAAAAGATGGGTCCCCAGCCCAATTCCTCCCTCCCTGTAATGAAGGAGATGCAAACTAGTTGTCTCAGTTGGCAGGGTTACCACCTCCCTATGCCAAAGCTACAACTTGTAATCTTCATTAATATTTTGGCCCAATGTGATTCATCATTCAGCCACCAAAGATGAAAGAGGCTATCAATCTAGAAACCTTATGTACAGTTTGGTAGAACTAAATATTTTGAAGATGTAGTGACCAGACATGGGGTCTATTACTGGATTTCTATTACTATTACTTTTGTATGTGGGGTACTTCACTCATTTGAAAAGGATCTTTATGTCATTTAAATGCAATTAGAAGCAGTGTTAACAAATATTTGTCTTAACCAAATCATTACAATTTCAGAGACTGTAAGAGTGTAAGTCTTGATAAATTTTACTTTATTGAAGGAAAAATTTGCCACAATTTCACAATGCACGTTTATTTTAGTTCAGAGTAGATTTAGTTCATTTTTTCAGTTCTTTGTTCACACAATATGTCCATTGCTACAGCCAAAAAAATTATGATCTATTACTACCTATTACTTGAAAAATCCTGTAATAGTCTATTACTATTACCCCATGTCTGGTAGTGACCCCACCACCCACTAAAAGGTGCAGCTAGCTCTGCATTTCATACAAATACAAGGCAGGGAGAATTAGGCTGGGGACCCATCCTTCCCTACTTCCCCTGACAAAGGTCAACAATAGCCTCAGATATTGGTGGCATGCCTGCTTAGGCCATCCACCCATGTGTGGGTTGGGTGTGGAGTGTAATGTATGGGTGTGGAGTGTAAGGGAAATAAAACAAGCAAATGAGAACACAATTGAATTGCAGAATTTTTATACAATATTTTCTTAGCTGGGTTGTTTCTGCCTTCAAACACCAATTTGTGTTGAGAAATGAGATTTTGATAATCTATGTATGTAAAAAGTTTGGAGTAGAAACAGGAGGCCTAAGATAAATTGTGTGATATTTAAGCCCATCTTGCTGGTCTTGGATTCAGGATAAACCTTGGCTAGGTTTATTCCATCTAAGGTAGTATACAAGTTACATGAAGTGAAAAAATCTGTAGAATTTAGGCCCCTATTCAAAATTCTGACCTATGTTATATAGTATGCAAGGATAGTAGGCCTACACAGACTAATTTACTAGCACAGATACAGTACTGATAATACCTGTACCATACCATATTTTATTGACACTATGCTGATTACTTATTATTACCTGTTTAAAATCAACAAGTTGAGTGATGAAACTGCCATCTTGTAAGGAGAATTTTAGAGTGACTGAATCATCTGTTGAATTTGTAACAAATGATTCCTTAAATACTTCTCCTGTCTGAAAATACCAAATAAATAAAAATAGACCTATGAAACTCTCTATACTGAGTGTAAGCTTATCTGTTCTAACAAATGATCATATAACTTATGGATAATGTGGTTAACCCCTTAAGACCTATGTATGATGTACAAATGGATCACCACAGACTACATACTTTATGCCATGTGATCTTAATTTTCATGCCTGTATTTGAATGGATGTAAAAGAAATGCCATCTGTGGGACATATGTTCCACCCATACATGCAGTACCAATAGGATTAATTACATTTGGACAACATGAAGGCACTTGAGCTAATCAAGGTTATCCATGACAGATAAGTAGTCTAAAGCTATATTTTTGGATAAAATTTTTGAAAAAATCAATTTCAAGTTAGCTAATTATCATTAAACTACTTACAACATTAGTGAAGTACAGTAGCCTACATTACTCAAGTCTTGGCTAAATTATATGATACTGACAGTTTATGAACTCTTTCATTCAAGAAGTGTCTAAATGCTTCTTAAAACTAATGCAGGAGCTAATATTTATCTTTTCTAATTTTCTTATTATTTCCTCAAGTTCTTCTGTTAGACTAAAAAATGTATTTACATGTAAATTATCTAAACCCAAGCCAACTTGAATATATATCATATTTCCTCTCAAACAATGTCTCTCAAAGCTAAACACATCTCTAATCTTTCACTATATTCCAATCTTCTTAAGCTAAGGGCTAAGCTTGGTTGCAGACCTTCAAGCATACCTATGGTGAGGGGACCCCTTTTCATCACAATATTACCTCTCTCTTTACTATCATTATTATAACAGACACTGCTCTTCTGAACACTAACTACATGCCTCCTTCTTGAAGGAGAGCACACAGTACCAGACTTTCAACACTTTCTCATTCCTTTTCTATCCAACTCTCAAATGCAAGGGTTAATCAGTAATCTCAATCTTTCATCTACTCAACCATTTTGTGGGTGTTCACCCTTGGGCCCCTCAATCCTGCATTAAAAAAAGAGGCTACTTTGGTAGCTCTGTAAATAGTTATGTTAATTAGCTGACCTGAAATCAACTAATTTCATTATAAACTATAGCTTATGACTTGGCTAACTTTGATAGGTTCAAGTGGCTTCATGTTTTCTAAATGAAATGTAATGTAAAATTACTCTGTTCCATCTTGTAACCATTCTTCTACCCAATTTATGATTGAGCCCAATATTCCACAAGTTTTTAATTTATACAGAAGCCTCCTATGTGGAACCTTGTTAAATGCCTTACTAAAATCCAAACATCTACATCATGTCTATCAAGGATCATCATCTATCTGATCGATTAAACTCAAAAGTAATAGATTAGCTAAACAAGACTGTCCTAATCTAAATCTGTGCTTGGAACTTTAAATAAGGTTAAAATTATCCAAATGCTCTCAAATACAATTCTTTATTATTCTTTCTAGTAGCTATATATTGGTCATTATAATGATCTTTGTTTTGTAAAATCTAGCAAAATTGTAATCACCAAAATGACACCAAGATTGGGTAAAATTCCAGAGAAAGTCTATAATTACTAACCTAATCTAGCCCAACTTAACATATTACTTAGCCTTTTTTTTTATGTAGTAAGGAGGGGGCTAAGGGTGAGTGTCTGCAAAAGTGACCCCTCCACAGAAAATGGAGAGCCAAAAACAAGGTCTCCAAGGGTCAATGCCTTTTTTGGTAATATGCAGCTAAGGGCCATCACCGAGTTCAGCGATTTGTTTTTTTCTAAATGTTTTTTTTGCTTTGTGTAGTAGATATTGTCAATAGTTGTGGAATTATGAAAAAACACCAGTTTTAAGGTGTTTTGGATAGACTAGTACCACTGCACAAAGCACAAAAAAGTAGTAGAAAAAACCCAAGAATTATCACCAAATAATGCAGAAAAAACAATAATTATCACCAATTAAATAACAAGGTTAATTGAATGCCCAGTTAGGTCAAATGATATTTTCATTAAAACCAACGAAAATATCATGACAACCTAACCAATCATCAAGGGAGTACAGTTGACCTAACTGGGCATTCAAGTGACCAGGGGCAACTCAAAAAGAGTTAGATCACAGCACTGCATTATCACATGCTCACACTACAACAATAATTTTAAAAAGTCCCAATGAACTTCAACATAATTAAGATTGGAAGTTTTGCACACCATGTTGGAATCTAGTCTGAGAAATGGCACAATTTTAGGCCTGGGATAGAGCCAGGTTTAAATTTGATTGGCTGGATGTCATCACGAGAGTGCTTGTTACTTGGCGATTAGGTTGATATCCACCATGTTGATCATGGCAGCAATAGCAGCAAATTCGAATTTTCTTTAACATAATTTCCTTAAACTTCACCATAAAATAATATTTCCCCAGTATATAATTATTTGTAGTGCGATGTACATATATTTTTAAAATCAAAAAGGGTAGTGTATGTTTATAAAGCTGTGATGCCCCTTAGCTGCATAATAGCCCCTTATATATATATATTTTTATTTATTTTTTTAAATAATGTGTAGTGAGGAATAGGGGAAGAAGTGTGTGTTTGAGAAGCATGCTGAACTGCTCACATGATAGATGAGAGAGAAAAAGATCAGCTAAAGAGGACAGTGACAGGAGAAATACAAGTTCCAGCACTCCCTGACTCCTGCTTAACATCCCCTGGAGTACTTCCTTGGTTGATTGGTGTCTATAATCTCTAAACTCAGGGGTGTCCACAGGATCAATTAAGTAAGGGGACACTTCCAAATACAAGGGGGGGGGGGGGGGGGGCACAAGTATTTGCGCCAGAGGTGCGAGCTCTAAGGGGGTCCAGGGGCATGCTCCCCTGAGAAATTAAGAAATTTACATTGTCTGGGACAGCATTTCCTGCCTTCTGGAGGCAGTTAGGAAGGCACATTATTATAGGGCTTCAAATACTGAAAAATAATGATTTTTTTAGACATCCTTTGCATGTCCATGATACACAATAACTTGGTAGATATACAAGTTTATTATTCTTAAATATGGGAAAGCATACAATATTAATAATATATATAGTAACCAATTACTATCTTCAAATATTATGACTGGATTTTGGGTTTATGATAAAATCTATCTGTAAGCAGTTGATGAAAAAATGAGGGGGCTTGGCCCCCTAATGCCCCCATCTAAACTGCAGCTGGATTCTGGAATTTTCTCCAAAATTGTATCATACTGATACAAGAGCTAATTTAGTTCAATTGATCAACAGTCCCTTGATGACAAACATTAACCCTTAAACTACGCAATTTGTTTTTCAGTCTACTGTATTGCATTATATGATATTTGTTGCAGTTTAAAAGGTTAATCATCAGCTTAATAGGCCCTATATCAATCTGTAATTCTCTCTATGGCAAACTCTGGAACGAGATGTTTGGCAGTTCTAAATGATTCTTAGATTCTAAAAGGGGTGAAGTGACCAATGAATAATGCCAATTCTTTTGGAAAACAAGAATAAGTATGCAAAATCCCATACAAGAAGACTATAGCCTAAATTTCAAGTCACTATCAGTTCTGAAAATATTTTTAGTTAGAAAGTGACACCAGATCTAGTGAATTCCTGCCCAACTTCTTAATTTTACTCTAAATTCAACAAAAATGATTAGGGATATCAACCCAAATGAAATTTCTTTTGGCCTATTCAATAATACTGAAGAATTGTTATAAACCAATATTTTCTCTGGAGCAATCCAAGAATAAGCACCCTAAATCAATTTAGGGTACTTTTTCTTGGATTGGGGTTGAATGAGGGCATTTATTTTTGGATTGCTCCAAAATAGAGTTAATTGCTCAAAATAGAGTTAATTGCTCCAAAATAGAGTATTAGGCACTCTGTCACATTTTGGGCAAGTTAAGGATGAGAGAATAACACCATAATTGATAAAAACATCCAATTGTTTATCTTCATCTAGGGCACATGACAATTCAAGTTCTCAAGTCAAAATCACACAAATGGCATCATAATTCTATCAAGCACCACCAAACTGAATCCAATTAGAAAAAAAAAATAGCTAGAACAAAAAACAACAAACTAGTTAAGTCGCAGAGTAGCAAAAAGATAGCCCAATCAAGAAAAATATTTTATGAAAAAATGTATATTATAGCCAAAACAGGATATATATTTTATTAAGCAAAGTACATTTGAACAAATTTGCACAATATAAGATATATATTTTCTTAGTTTTGAATGGCAATTCAATATATTATACTGTTTTAACCGCGTGTGAGTAGGTGAAAAGACGAATATTAACTAATTTTTGGAATGATTTGCCATATATGATAAACAGTAGCTCAGTTAATTTGAAGAAAAATTTAGACACTTTCATGAGCAAGATAGTTTATAGATTGTATATAGCGTATATTCTTTGCTTCAGTTATATAGACTACTATAGTGGTAGTAAATAGAGTAAATTTTTACAAGTGTACATTACAGGCTTTGTAAATCAAAACTGTTTTTCTGATGGTTTTTGATGCAGTTTAAACAAAGGTTAATTTCATTCAAACATCAAAAACAATTGGAAAAAGTTTTAATATAGAACCTAACCTAAAATTCCAAAATCCTTCAAAAGCTTATAATGTACTCTTAAAAAAAAAAAAAAAAATATGGTTAATATTCATTTTAATGCTCCCTTCATTTTTGATAAGACATTCTATGACAATTTAACATAAATTCTTATTCAGGACACCTTGAAACCTTGAAACCTCAGGAAACTGATAAAAATAAATAATTATTTTTTAGTAATTTTTTACTATCAGTCCGGTCTCTGGAAACTGAAAATAAAGTTTACCATAAGACTCTACATTTTTTAAACAACTTTTATTAAGTACAATATGAAGGCAAATGCTGATTAAAGCTATAAAATTAATGTTAAGAAATTATTTTTTTGAGCGATAAAATGGCTGATCCCACAAAGGTTAGGAAGGTACCACTAACAAAATTGGGGGGTTTGACCTGAACTCATAAGATTTTAGTGTCACAATGGTGTCAGTTTGCGATGGTTGTAATTATTCACTGTAACTTCATACAAATTTTTTGATGATGAAGAGGCTGCATTTCATTTTTATGTAGAACATAGTGTATTTTAAAAAGAATATATTTGCCCTAAGAAAAATAAGGAAGGTATTGTTTGCGGTAATAAGTGTGTGTTCGATAAAAACAGAAAAGCATTTCGTTACTATAGGTAAGAGTAGTACCTAAAATTAGGTTAGGTTAGTATAGCTTTACGGTATATATAATATATACAGTGAATATATACAGTGTTTGCTTTACTACATATATATAAATGTGTATATATACCTTTTAGGTCACTCATGTTGGCTGTTTCTACAATTTCCATAATTTATATATCAATAGATTCGTTTTTACATCACGAATGCGCCTAGATAGTCTCTACTGAAAGAATTACCCATATTTTAAGATATTTTTTCACACTTATACCCCAAAACAAACTGTGTCCTAACTTAGTTTTGGGCCAGTTCCCTCACTTGAGACTATCCAAATCGCATTCCTGGTGTAATAACGAATCCATTGATCTATAAATTATGGGAATTGAAGAGACTGGACTGATAGTAAAAAATTACCATTTTTTACAAAAAAATAAAAAATATAGATGTCAATAACTAGCCATTACAGGCCATTAACCCACTCTCTCTCTTTCCTCAGTTAAAATTTTGCCACTCTCCATCCTTCACCAGGTTTTATGGGGAGACATCTCGTGATGACATTTGGAAACATATCAGCCAATTAAATCTAGTTTTTGTTTCATGTGACCTTATCCAACCAATCAGATGTGCATTTTGAATCTCCCATAATGCATACTCATTTTAAAATGCTTCTTCAGTTAAGTTAGATTAAGTTGTTAAGTAAAACACATTTTTATGGTATTTTTTGTTTAAATTTAGCCTTTATTTCTTTGGAATATGAGCATTTTTGAAAAAATTTTAAATTGAAAATTTCTCAAAAATGGCTCATTTCCCAAAGAAACAAAGTTCAGATTTGAACAAATCACACCAAAAAAATACCAGAAAAATGTGTTTTGGTCCAGAAAGGAGAGGGAGCACTAAAACGAATAATTATCAAAAATACTATACCATAAGTAGTTGTATGGTATATTAATTGATTGACTTAAGTTTCACATCTTGCAAGATTTTATTATTAAAAAATATAGCTCATGACTTGGCTTACCTCGATAAGCCAAATGAAATGTAATGTAATGTAATGTAATTTTTCAACTAACTACCAACATTGGTTTGATAAATTGAAATAAAATTGTTTTTTTCTGATCAGAGGTGAGCTATAAGCACTAATAAGTGCAATTTAATCTCGTATATTATTACTGGTAAGAATAACCCCTTCCCTAAAGTCCTTCTTACAAACCTTATAGCCACTATCTAAAGTCATCTTAAATACTATTCTTTAACTTTATTAAAAGCTTTATGGCTTCATGTTTTCCAAATGAAATGTAATGTAATTTCAGATTGAAAACTACATACTAGATCTGGTAAATTTCTACTGAACTTCTCAATCTGCGCAGCAAAGCCAATGCAATAGTAACTAAATAGGCTACCTTCCTAGGGTCACTGGTACCAAGTGCATTACCTGAGCTTTAACATTGACAACAAGTTGACAGTTAATGCCACACGGACAAAAGATCAGATAAAAGATATGCAGCACGAGAAAGAAGTCATCAGTGGTTTTAGACCGCCGTCGGCCTAACGAGTTAAATTTCATAATGAAATTATGGTCTCCGTCTACATAATAACTCTAACTTGTTATTGTTGTCCTAACCCCATCTTTCGGCATAGCAAGTTGGTTGGTTGTTCTGTTTTATACTTACTTAGTGTGATATATAACTAATTAGTGGGATAGATAACTACTACTACTACTACTACTAATAATAATAATAATAATAGTAATAATAATGAATTTTATTCGAACTTTGCCATGTATGTATGATGAAAAGTAGCATAATTACTTGCAAAAGTAGCGTCAGTTGGAAAAAGGCAGCTCAGTGTAACGTGTAAAATGCAATAATGATATACTTATATTAAGCTATTTACACCTGTAAAATAGGCTGCTATATTGGTACAATAATTGTTAATCATCTGACTAAGTATCTTGGCCACATACTAACGGATAGTCTTTCAGATGACTGTGATATTCTAAGCTCTAAGGCAATGTAGACAATTATATGCTCAGGGAAATACTTTGGTTAGAAAATTTCATGTGTTCATTAGATGTTAAGTTCATTTTGTTCAAAACTTTTTGTACTCCAATATATACAGCTCATTTGTGGTGGAACTACAGGATGCATAATTTGAAGAAATTATATGTTGCATATTAATATTTTTAGGAGTTTATTAATGACTCCAAGATTTGTAAGTGGTGCTCCTTCTAGTGTCAGCATGCTGTTTGTAGTCAATAAGGTGCTTAACTGTGCCAGTGTCATTCGCAATTTTGTGGTGAGTCAGTCAGTAAGATAATAGAAGCTATGAAAAAACTATATAGGGCTATGGGTTGATTGCCTGATACCCCCATCCGTTGGAAATTTCCAGCAGATTACAATGGAGAGTTAACGACAAAAGCCCTACGTTTTTTCGTTAGAGAGTTATGTATATGTAGGTCTTTAAAGGACCTCTTTATGTTTATTTGCCTTCGGTTTTGCGCTGCCTAATGGTAAAGAAAGGAATTGCCTTACCTTATTATTTCGTTGGGCCTCGCTTCTGTTTCGATGTAGGGCCGCGGTACGATGGAGTTACACAACGAGCTGCTTTGATGTAATTACTATAGGCAGTCACTACACTTAAATACCTGAAGGAATAGGCCTATCCTTTTTATAGTTATTAGGTTTTATATTAAGAGGATTTCACTCAGAACTTATAGGAAGATAAAGTACATCTTCCTTGCTTAAAGCATCGTTGTAACATAAGCAAGCTCTGAGCGAGCCGCTATAATATAATATATATCTTCGTATCAGTGCTGGACTTACCTATAAGCTAAATAAGCTATAGCTTAGGGCCACACACCCTCGGGGGGGGCCTCATTTTTTTAAATATATTTTTTTTTTATCATTAGTTTTTATTCTTTAACACTAATTCATCAAAAATTATTTATATATATATATAATATATATATATATATATATAATTATTTTTTCTTTATCATTAACATTAATGTAAAAAATAATAATTGTAGTAATAATGACATTATTTTAAATTTTTTTACCCGAATTTTTTTAGAGAAGGGCCTCAAATTTCATATAGCTTAGGGCCTCAGCAGGTGAAAGTCCGGCCCTGCTTCGTATTTTATTATTTGCTGAATTTGCAAAGTTCGTTGACTCTTCTCTCGAAGTAATTTTCACGAGTCAGCAATGGAGAATTTTGATTACGAAATAATAAATTTTTCTCGTTGTTGGGTGGGCCCAATGCCTCCATATTGGGTTCTATGTATGTATGGCAATTATTTTCATTCCCAATAGGTTATGTCGCCAATCCTGAGGCAATTTTGTATAGATATTTAATTCAATTAATTAATAATTTATATTTAATTAAGAAGTAAAGGTACCACATACGATACCATGCTGTAAGTAAATGAGAACCAACTCTTTGTGATCATTTATTTATTTATATAAAGTCAAACAATGACAACGGTCTTCTGAAAAAGGAATAAGCATAATAAGTAATCACTTGAATAAAACATAAACATAAACATAAACATAATCATTGTCCTCTATCTCCTCCCAAGTCTTTGATACTAGATGTGATATGAGGTAATTGCAGTACAGTAGTGCAAAGACTTATATTGTTTTATAAAGTGAATACAGTATAGTACTTTAATAGGAAAACATAGATACTAGTTTATTTAAGAGTAATATGAGGACATAAGGCTTTGCTATTACATCATGATGAATACGATACTGTAGAAACTAAAATATAAATACTTATGGAATTATACAGTACATTATATCCAATCAAACATATTACAATACAATTAGAGAGTTCAGCGAGAGATTGAATCATATATTAAAATAAGGGTTGTACAACGGTATTCCTGACAAAAGTAATAGTACAGTAGTGAGGTTACAGCTGTATTGGGAACACAATATAAAGTTCTTAGTAAGTAAAGTGTAAAGTGTACTGTACTCTATCTCTCCCCCAAGTCTTTGAGCCAGCAATTTTATAAAGAAGATTATTAAGGATAATATGGCAAGAAAAAAAATAAAAAATTTGTATGTTTACGGATAAAGACTAAACCTTATTTTGTCAGTGCCCTTAATTTAAAGCATACTTGATTGGTTACTCTTCTTGATTCATATGGTAGTCTTCATGCCAGGTAGGGGGGCGTCTGGTACGGTTCGAATGCCTTAGTGGAGTTGCAGTTTGGGGTGCCGTACCCATTGGCCTAGGGGGTGCGGGTGGTAGTATGTCGATGGGCGGCGTTGACATGTTCTTGGGTGGGGGGTGTGGTCTCTTCAGGGATCGGGCGCCTTCGTTCAACGTGCGGGCTGGACCGTGTCGGACTACGGGGTGAAGCGGGTGTCTTTGGTCCTGGTGCTGACCTGGCAGGTGTAGGTGGTGCAGCAGGTGGGCTGTTGGTGGGCACCGCTAGGAAGTTCTTCAAATGTTGGTCTATGGTCATCTTTGGAGCAGGTGTGCTGAAGGGTTCATATTTTTTAAGGAATTTCCTGTTCCTTACAGTTACCCTCCCAGATCCATCGACCCTAACCACGTACTGGTCAAACTGCCTGACTTCGATGACCACACCTGTCTTGTCCCATTTACGGGCGTGTGGACCGACCTGGTTCTGGATGCGTATAAGGTCTCCGACTGCTAGTGGTGGGAGTCTCTTGGTGTGCTCTGACCAGCGTTCCGCACCCCTCATGTGGCGGTTCCTCAGAGCATCTTCTCGGGTGGCCAAGTTTTCACGCCACGTGTCGTGTGGTTTATATCGGCCGGGAAGGATTGGAATGAAGTCCCGGATAGGGCGGCCGAATACACACATTGCTGGGGAGTGTTTTGTATCTCTATCCGGCGTGTTTCTGTATTGAAGCATGGCCCGTTGAAAGTTTTCGGTGTTGAGGTCGCCGTTTGGTCCAGTGTTGTCGGTTATTAGGCGTTTCGTTGTCTTGACACCAACTTCTGCCCGACAGTTGCTGTGAGGGAAAGCCACTGATGAGAGTCGGTGGTGTACGCCCCAGTTTTTGAGGAACTGCCGTGTGGCTGCTGCGGTAAATTCAGGGCCCCCATCGGAAGCCAGTTCGTCGGGGATGCCGAAGGTGACGAAGGTCCGTCGGAGGCAGGCGATGAGTCCAGCAGCACCATCTGATGACCTCTCTACTATTGGCCAGTTGGAGTATCTGTCCACCACGACCAGGTAGTTTACTCCTTTGTAGTGGAAGTAGTCCGCGCAGACGCACTGGAAGGGGTATTCTGGTGATGTTGGTGGAGTGGGTGGAGCGCTGGGCTGGGTTGGTGCCATGCGGTTGCAGTGGTTGCAGCTAGCCCGTAGTGCTGTGATGGCTGGTGTGATGCCAGGCCAGAAAATGGAGTCTTCTGCTCTGGAGATCATGGATGAAGTACCTTGATGAGCTGAGTGGAGTGAAGCCAGTACTTCTTGCCTGAGGGCCGGCGGGATAACCGTGCGGTTCCTGTACATTACCACGCCGTCAACAGTGCGGAGGTCGTCGCGAAACTGGTGATATTCCCGCAGCTGTGCAGGGAGTGCATGGCGGGATTCAGGCATACCGGACTCTATGACATTGGCTAAACTATTCATGACTTCATCGCTGGTCGTGGCGGTGCGTACTCGATCCCATGTCACTGACGCCAGGCTCAGCGAGTTGAGTGTTGATGCGGCTGCAGAAATGACGCAGGCTTCCATGCCATTACCATCTGTCAGTGATGTCCGTATGCCGGCTAGGAAGGTGGGGGGGGGAAAGAACGCCGTTCCCTCGCATGGTTGATGGATGGCTGCTACATCATCGGGGAGTGTCAGTGGTATGGGGTCGCCAGTGGGGTATCGTGACACCCCGTCAGCAGCTTTGTGTTTCGCGCCTGGTACGTGGATCATCCGGAAGCGGTACCTGAGGGTTTTTTCCTTCAAGTTTCTGAGGCGTGTATTAGATATGTCCTCTAGGGATCTGTCACCAAACACTTTGAGGAGAGGTTTGTGGTCCACTGCAATTATTAGGTCTTCGCATCCCAGCACGAAGTACCTCGCCTTGTCAAGGGCATCGGCGACAGCAAGTGCTTCTCCTTCTACTGGTGCATAGCGGGACTCAGCTGAGGTAGTGAATCTACTGCCGACCAATGTGACACGCCATCCAGTATGGCAGCAGAAGGGAAGAAGCTCTCCTCCACTGTGTCTGACCAGAGCAAGACGTCGTCAATGCACTTTGTATTGTTAGGGATGCTCGATACAATTTCGTCGTACCTTCTTGTGTAACCGTCACCAGATGCAATGTAACCCTGGGGAGCGGTTTTTAAACGGTACGGTAGCGACCCCAGGGCGCTTGCCTGCTTCCTTCGCCTCGACAAACTGAAGAGACGTCTTCCAGGTCATCTCCTGGTTACTGTTGCCGAGGAGTTCCAGTTTTATTTCCGGTCAGCAATCCGCGGGTAAAGGACGTCGCGAAGGATGGGGGTCAGTGTAATTTACGTTGTTGTTGCAGCTTGGGGCATTCAACAAGAATTGCAGACTCCGGCCTGACCACGAAGACGGGCTCCAAAAACTGCGCACAGTTTCGTCGCGGTCTTGTCGCATATTGTGTAGGGTAACCCTGGCTACCATGGTGTTCTCCTCACGGACAGCTAGTTTCTTGATTGCAGCAAGGACTCTTCATCTTCGGTTTTGTTTGTTAGGCTTCCACCTGCGGATCTTGTCAAATCTTTGCGGAGTGATCGTCGCAGCATTCAAGTAGTTGTACCACTTTGTCCTACCAGTGATTTTTGTAGCTTCCGCATAATCTGTCCAACGCGACGTAAAATATGCCAGTCTTCACTGGTACCTGCAGCCGAATGGTTGGCCGTCTTACTTTCTCAACCTTTGCAGAGACTGTCGGGCTTGGGACATGGGTCGTGCAGTGGGCTGTTATAAGTGCGGCTACAATGGCTGGGTCCAGGTCTGCTGTGACATAGGTACAACCTGTGATAGGACATTCTACGGCAGGCATTGTGGATAGCGTTTGTTGAAGTTGCTTAATTAGGTTGGGGTGGTTGACAGTTGCTTGAATTTACCACGTATGTAGACTTATTTTATTATTTATTTAATTAATCAGTCATTTGTACCTAAGACCGTTGTCATAAATGAGAACCAACTCTTTGTGATCATTTATTTATTTATATAAAGTCAAACAATGACAACGGTCTTCTGAAAAAGGAATAAGCATAATAAGTAATCACTTGAATAAAACATAAACATAAACATAAACATAATCATTGTCCTCTAGTAAGTATATATATAGTTTTTCCATAGAAGTCATGGTTAGTGGACTGGTCTCCGATATATTTTATAAATCTCAAATCTGGAAGCAGTGGCGTAGGCAATTGTATGTTCATTATGCACAGTGATTCACTGGCCTACTTAGTCAGTGCTCCAGACAACTATCTCTTAATCTTTTATGGACCTCTTGTATAATGTTTGTACCTGTTGAGTCTGAAATAGAGTGTTTGTTTGCTTGTTTGATAATACTGCAAAAACTCAAAACATATACATTATATGGTACAGTGCTTGGTAGGCAGTACATGAAATGAAAGGTATCGCTGTACTTGCAGTTCATCGTATTTTGTAATTAGCTTAAAACTATTTATTGAGCTCTTAAATTTATCGGTTAATATTCCGCAGAACACATCACCTAAATCTTAGGAAAACAAAAATATATTCAGAATCCTTGTAAAAAATAATGAAAGAAAATATGCTGTGCAAATGAATATTAATAAGAAAAAAAAATCATATTTAATATGTTATCTAATCAAAATTGGCAGCTGAAAGTATTGGCAGCAAATAATTGTTTATTTGTTTTTATGTTTCTGTGACCATGAACTGTGCCGGTTGTGAAGTAACTTAATTCGTCTTGTTGCTTTAAACCAGGGCCGTACGCAGGATTTCTGCATGGGGAGGGGGGGGGGGGGTTCAGAAATAGAAAATTTCTTTATGATTGGGTTTCATTCGCTTGAGATAACAATGTAATTGTTTAATACTTGTGATCATATGGTGACACATATTTTAGTGAGTTAACGTTATTCTAATCATTATTGTAAAATAAAACGCAAATCTGGAAAATTTCAGGAAGTCTTAAAAAATAGATTTAATTAAAAGGTATTTTATTTTGCATTTTACAACTATTGCAAACGTCGAGTAGATTTCATGAAATCATCTAGGATTTCATCAACACTGATGCTGAGGTCCCGATGAATGTTAAGAGCAGCGAGACCCAGTGGCGGATTTAGGGGGGGGCCGAGTAGGCCATGGCCTACGGCCCCGCGCCTGTGAGGGCCCCGCGCCCTCACATATAATTATAATGTTGGATTCCACTATAAATAATACAATTGATTAATGATTAGTGATAATTATGCAGTGGTGGGCACCGTTAACCAAAAAGTTAACTTCGTTAACCGTTAATCCGTTAATTCGTTAAACATGTAACGGAAGTTACCGATAAACCGTTAACGTTAACTTTTATTATAAAAAAAATGAAAAACACAATATATATATAATTTAATTTTCCCTCTTCTTCTCGTTCTCCATTTTGTCCATGAGATGCATGTTGCCCTTCATGAAAATTAGCATATCAAAGTTTTCATCAGACAGGGATGATCTCTTGGCCCTCAGGATGTCCTTGCCCATAGAGAACAAACGCTCCACTGCAGCACTGGAGGGGATGGCTGTGTTGAACTTGATGAACAAGTCCACCAACACTTGCTCACCCAAGAAGGCAGCATCTGTCAGCAAGTCCTTGGAGTTGGTCTCCAGCCAGGTCTTGACCAAGTTCTGGGCCTTGCCCTTGAGTGACCTGTGGCTTCTGCTGCTCTCTTTTGTCTGGATGACAGCACTGAAGAAGTCATCCTCCTCCTCCTCCTCGTTGTTGCTGCCTCCACTGTTGCTGCCCACTTCGTTGGACTGCTGCTTCATGGCCTCCTCGACTGTACCCTCCATGCTTTTCCTCACCCTGGCGACCTTGGTGTTGTCATACTTGTCCAACCAGATGAGGCGAAACCTGGGATGGAAGGCAGCAGCCAGCTGGCATTCGTCATCCTCCAGGAGGGGCCCAAACCTTTTGTCGATGCCTGCCAAAAGTGCTCAGCACTGAAAATAATAGAAACTTTTAAACGTTTATTTATGAATTTTTTGGGTTAACGGACTTGAGTTAACGGAAGTTAAATGTAACGGAAGTTAATTAGTCCGATAATGATTTTCAAAGTTAACTTAAAAGTTAAATCGTTAACGAAAAAGTTAACTTCGTTAATTAACGATTAACGGATTAACGGTTTGTGCCCAGCTTTGTAATTATGGTATCACTCTCTTTGCTGGCGGGAGTTTAGTTCTATTCAGGCCGCTGTGGAGTGCACATGTGAGTGTGTTTAGTGGTAAGTAATGGTAAAAGTCGTATCTCGAAAAAGTCGCCAGTCAATAAATGGGGATGGGGGAGTTTTAGTCAGCTTTATAATAACATAAATAAGTTGAAAAATGTTAAATTAATGTAATTAATTTTTTATATGAAACGTACTTAGGCTAGGTTAAGTCAGTTTAGCTTAGATTTCATAATAAATACATTTTATACATATTTAAGGAAAAAGTCGCCACTGGTGGGGGCTGGCGACTTTTCCCATAAAGCGACTTTTTCACCCGAACAACTGTTTAGTGTCTGTATTTAATTAATTAATTAAACTGTATTAATTAATACTAAACCGAGGGTCAAGTGTAAATAGTTTGTTTTTTATGTTTTTATGTTTCAGGATAAGGCAGTGAGGCTGCACTGAGGCACAATGGAGAAATCAACAAGTCGTGATCGTGATCAAGGGAGGAAGTATAAAGCTGGCTCTGTTAAACGACAAGAAAAGGCAGACGTAAACCAAAGAGTAAAAAAACTACCAAAAATAACTCAATGGTTGACATATCCAACAGTATCTGAATCTGCAAAATCACAAACTCAAACTGAATCCGGTCAAACTGAATCTGAATCAGTAGAGACACCAATTACGCCTGAAACAACTGGAGAAGCCACAACTAGTACTGAACCTAGTGTAGTTAGCGCAATTGAACCTGAACACAGTGACAGTGAGGAGACACAAGAGGAAGTGAAAGTTATGAATACCGGTACTGAACAAGGATTTGAAACGGATCTTGGATTATGGCCTAAAATAATTACTGAAAATGTGTGTGACTATTGGTTGAAAAAGGGAAGCGCAGAATGTCGACACTGTGATGGTGACTTCAAAGAGTCAGCTGTGAAAGAGCTAAACAGAACCCGTCATTGTACAAAGACATTATTCACTCGAACTCATTCATTATCTGGCCAAGAAATTAATCTTAAATGGCTCTGTTACTCTAAAACAACTGGTAAAGTGTATTGTTTTGCTTGCAAGCTTATGTCAAAGGTGGAAAGCTCATTCACAACTGGCTTCAATGGTTGGAAGAACGCTAGGTATGTCATAGAATCTCACAGTAGGTCAGATCAGCACAGGAAAAGTATGGTCGAAATGATATATCGAAAGACTGCGGGTGCCCGTATTGACTCTAATCTAGTACAACAATATGAAAGTGAATGCGAGTACTGGCAAGCAGTATTGAGGAGGTGTGTAGATGTTTTAAAGCTACTTTGCGAACGCGGGCTAGCCATTCGAGGTAAAGATGAAGTAATTGGATCAGTACACAATGGAAACTATCTTGGGATTCTAGAGCTGCTGAGCACATACGACAGTTTCTTGGCAGCACATATCAAGAAACACGCAAACAAAGGTAGTGGTCATACTTCCTACTTGTCCCATGTCATTTCTGAGGAAGTCATTGGAATAATGGCAGAAAAGGTTATGTCCTCAATAACAGATGAAGTAAAAACAGCAAAGTACTTCTCAATTTCTGTTGACTCCACACCTGATATTTCACACATGGATCAACTTACTTTTACAATCCGCTATGTACTGCCTACTACAGGTCCAGTTGAAAGGTTTTTGCAGTTTATTCCCATGCTAAGCCACATGGGCAGAGATATTGCTACAACTGTTCTTGATTTTCTTAAAGAGAAGAACATTCCAGTTATCGACTGCCGAGGACAGTCCTATGACAATGCCAGCAACATGTCTGGTAAATATCTGGGGACCCAACAGATAATCAAGAATGAGTAGTGAAGCTGAGTACATACCATGTATGGCTCATTCCTTAAACTTGGTGGCTAAGTGTGCTGCAGAAAGCTGTCCTGCTGCAGTGTCATTGTTTGCTCTGGTACAAAATATGTACTCCTTTCTTGTTGCATCTACTTATCGTTGGAGGAGACACCGTGAGGTACTAGAGACTAATAAAGATAAGAAGTTGAAAGTTGATAAAATACTTTCAGACACTCGTTGGTCAGCACGAGCAGATGCTGTAGCTGCTCTCAGTAGAGCACACAAAGAAAACATCATTGTTCTGGAAGAGTTATTCTCAGATCAGAATCAGCCAGCTGAAACAAGAGCTGAAGCAAGTGGTCTTCTCAAAGGTTTGAAAAAACTTGAAACAGTGATTCTTCTTGAAGTTTGGGATACAGTATTGGAAAGGTTTCAGAGTAGCAGTATCCAGCTGCAAAAATCTGGGCTCTCCCTCAACACAGCTGTCACACTGCTAGAGTCTCTTTTACAATTTGCTAAAGACCTGAGATCCCAGTTCGATGACTTTGAAGCAAAAGCTATGGCTAAGTGTGATCCCTGTGATGTGACGAGTAATGATGCATACTACGCCGACACGCAGCGTATTAGGAAGCGCAAGCGTCACCACGATGAACTAGACTCCGCGGAGGATGTTATGCTGACAGGGAGAGACAAGTTTAGAGTGACTGCATTCTTGCCCATCATTGACAAGCTCTGTGCTGCCCTACAACAACGCATTGCTGCTTACAGCGACCTTCGAGAGAAATTTGGGTTTTTATCAGAAATCTCAAACAAAACGAACACTGAGCTTAAAGCATCTGCTGAAAAGCTTGTGTCTTCATATCCTAAGGACTTGGAGGCTGGATTGGAGTCGGAGCTTTTGCAGTTTGCACACCTTATGAAATCCATTCCAAGAGATTCACCTGAAAGTGCTCCTTCATCAGGTGGTGCAAAGGCTGCAAAAAGTCCTGAACTAGAAATGTATGAGATAATTCACAGACGTGACATGGTAGAAACATTTGCTAATGTTGAAATTGTATTACGACTCTATCTCTGCATGTTTGTCACAAACTGCACTGGGGAGCGATCATTCTCCAAGATGAAACTAGTCAAGAATTATCTAAGAAACACCATGGGGCAGGACCGTTTGTCTTCACTCACCCTGTTGAGCATTGAGCATGAGAAATTAAGGGTGCTTGATTTTACTGATGTCATCAAACAGTTTGCAAGTAAGAAGGCTAGAAAAAAATCTTTTTTGACTGAGAAATAGTTAAGTGTACCGTACAAATTGCCTGCAATAAACAAAACCCACTCATTGCATCATTTGCATGTCAGTCAAGTGGTATTCTCTTTAGTTAATGGTGTATTATTATAGTTATTTTTTGTTAATGGTGTATTATTATAGTTATTTTTTATTGTTAAGCTTCAAAAAAACAAATGTGTAATGTTCAACTATGAAATGGTCATTTGGCTAATTAATTATCAATAAATTGAATATTGTTTAAAAAGTAAATTTATTTTAACGCTTCGCTCGCCCATTGATTTGAGGGCCCCGTAAGGTCACCACTGGGGGATGGGGGTGTAAATCTTCATTTCAGTTAATTAAGCTAGCTTTGCGTAGTTTGGGGCCCCGCACTCCAACCGGCCTAGGGCCCCGCGCACCTTAAATCCGCCACTGGCGAGACCATTCAAACGATTCTCGGACATGCTGTTCCGGAGATACGTTTTTATTCTCCTAAGTGTAGAGAAAGATCGTTCGGCGCTCGCGATCGTTACTGGGAGTACAGCTAGCACCCTCAAAAGTGTATGTACTCTCGGGAATATTTCAGCATTGCATGTCTGCAGTGCTTGCAACACATTGAACGTGTCTTTGTCTTGAGCCATCAACCTCTTTCTCCACTTCTTAACATCTTCCTCATCCGATGACCTGTTGACATTTGCTTCCGTCAGTCTCCTCCTCCACATCAATACTTCCCCCCTCCACTCTTCTTTACTGATTTGTAAAATGCATTCATATGCTTGCCAGAGACTCTCACAAGCGTTTTCATCACAAATTTCATCCTTTTTTGGAAAAAAAATGCTGAAAGTTGACCAGAATCGCTTCATGTTTGATAAAGCGATCCTCAAGATGTGTGATGAATAATTCGATGAACGGAATGAACATGGAAATTCTGTAGTAGTCAGTGGCTGAGTCACTTGGTACATTGTCCCGTTGTGTTTGTAGGCCGCAGCGACGTGGAGTTCGTACGTCAATATCAAGCTCTTCACAGATCTTTTGAACACTTGAAAAACATTTTTCGAACTCTTTCTGATAAATATGCACAAAAAATATAAGTAGTGTAACAGAATACTAATTAATAAGCCTTATGCAAAATTAGAATAAAAATATATATATAGGCTATCAGCCTATCACTTGTCTATTAGGCATATGCAGATAACAATAACTGAAGTTAAAAAGGCATCTTACCTGCCCAGGTTCTATATGGTCGTCCATTTTTTCTTTCTTCGTAAAATAATTAAATATGGTGTTTGCCATTTTCTTTCTTTTATTCATGGTCACTTGTTTTTAATTAAAATTGCGAACGACAGAAAATTTAGGCCAAACTATCACACAAAAAAAACAAGGATGGGCTAACTAAGAATCTTAGAAAAATTATCAAAACGATAACTTAATTTATTTATAAAGAAATCATTATTTTCAAATAAATGAGCATCTGTTTCCGTAATTAACTACTAAAATTTAATAAAATGTTAAGTATGTTACATATTTTAAATATTTAGTAACTAAATATTTAAAATATGTAACATACTTAACATTTTATTAAAAATTTAAATAAAAACTTATCAATCGTAGTCAGTCAGTGGCGGGCACACGCAAAAGGACGCAAAAGGGTCGGCGGGCACCATGGTGCTCGCGGGCACAGGGTTGGGGACCCCTGCGGCTTAGACGAAGATAAGGCAACAATATTAGATTGATATCACGGTGTGATATTAAAAACTTGTTTATGTCCGAACTGTGGAAAAGTGTGTAATATTGTAGGTTAGGTTAGGTTAGATTATAATAAAAAAAATGAGATTACATACCAGAAAATATTGTTTCATGTATTTTGAAGCGTTTTAACAGAATCTGCTATCCGTTTTTTGTGAAACTGAGCAGCTTTCGAGATATACATTTCTTCGAAAAAAATTATTTATCTCAAAACTTGCTCAACTACACAAAAAATGGATAGCAAATTCTGTTAACACACATTAAAATGCATCGGAAAATTATTATCTGGTATGTAATTTCGGGTGATGTGTTTTCCAAAATATTTACCAGCTCTTTTTTCGCTGCTTCAGTTTTTCATTTTCATGTATAGCTGACGTATATTTCACCATTGCAGCAATTGGTACTTGGCTCAAAGTTTGAGTAACAGCACTTTCTTTGTTCAAGCGTCGTTCTTATTCCAGTTATATTATCGAAGTTAAAAGATCTACTCCCATTCGAGTTCTTAATTTACTTTTCGTGGAAGTTACTGGAGGTTTCTTTGTAGTGTAGAGATGAATTACCTCTTCTAGAAATGCCCTGAGCAAAATATCCCTCTCATGTATAGATTGCCACATATTGGCTGCTAAACAACCAGTGAAATGTTTATACCTTCATTAAAGATCTACCTGCCTATGCCTGTAAACTAGCATCTCTGAGCCATCCACAATGCTTTCTATTACTATTATTAATTTTGTCTAATTCTTAGAAAACTATTAAGCATATTTTAATATTTAATATATTATTAAGGCCTAAATAATCCTATAGACCTGGATTTTTTTCAACCAGAGGTCCATACTGGTTATTGGCCTGTAACTGGTTAGAAGACAACAGAGAGTAATTCTAAATGGTCATGAATCTGGGTGGCAGAAAGTGGAAAGTGGGAATACCACAGGGATCAGTGTTAGGTCCATTACTCTTTATTTTATATCTAAATGATTTAGAGAAGGGAGTAGGTAGTAAAGTTTCTAAATTTTCAGATGATACAAAAGTAGTTGCCCCAGTTACAAATATAGAAAATTCTTATAAACTGCAAAAAGATCTTGATAGATTAGATGCTTAGGCTTGCATCTCATCATAACTAAAGTTTTCATTATTTTTACCAAAATGGATGACTGCATTTTTGAACACTGAATTCCACCTTTCATTTACAAGGAAACTGGTTAGAGGATGTTAGACAGGAAAAAGATCTTGGCATTATAGTTAGTAGTGATCTAAATTTTTCTAAGCAGTGCTTAGAGGCTAAAAATAAAATGCAAGGTATTATTAAGAGGAATGTTAGTTATAAGAGTAAGGAATTCATCTGTAAATTATATAATTCTTATGTTAGGGCTCACCAGAATACTGCATTCAAGCTTGGTTACCTCACCTTAGACATGATATTGACAGTGCTGGGATTAGCGGCGCTAAATAGCGCCGCTAACTTTTTACTAGCGATATTGTTAGCGCCGTTAACTTTTTACTAGCGATATTGTTAGCGCCGTTAACATTTTACTAGCGATATTGTTAGCGCCGTTAACTTTTTACTAGCGATATTGTTAGCGCCGCTAATTTTCAAAATTGTTAGTGAAACGGGTAGCGGCGCTAAGTTTTTAGAGAAAGTCAATCGCTAATTTTTCAAAACCACTTGTACTAAAATTTGGTTCGCTGACTGCAATCTCCATTATAAAAGACTGAGGCAGCACTAACTGCGAGTTGATCGTGACATCACCATGTAGAGGTTGTAAGCTATAACTTGTTGGGCAGATTCTGTATATCCACTGCTCTGCTTGTAGCAAAACATGTTGTTGCCTGTTACGGACGGAAGGTAGAACATATACAAATTGGGGTGGTTTCAGAAAAAATTAGTGACAAAATTAGCTTTAGCGTTAAAGGGGCTAACTGTTGAAATGCTTAGCGTTAGCGGCGCTAAATTTAGAGTAGTAGATTTTTGGAATGATTTGCCATATGATGTGGTCAATAGTAGCTTATTAGTTAGTTTTAAGAAAAATTTGGATGCTTTCATGAATGAAAAAGATAGTTTGTAGATTGTAAATAGTGTATATTCTTGACTTGAGTTGTGTAGGCTACTTTGGTAGTAGTAAACAGGGGTGTAGTGGCAAATTTTAAGGTGCAGGAGCTCTAAGGAATATATAATATTAATACTACTAATAATAATAATAATAATAATAATATTTCACTTAGACTTGAAATATTAAAAATTTGAAATCACAATTAGAAGCCAGTGTTTTCATCTCAGTCTGTTTGTTTCCAACTTCCAAGTATCAACTAAAAAAAATAAATATGTAAAATTTGGATGAATGGAGCGGGAGCGGCGCTCCCGTGCGCTCCCGCAGCACTACACCCCTAGTAGTAAATAGTTGTATGTTAATAGCTGACTTCAGATTGACATTTTGCAAGATTTTATTATAAAATATAGCTCATGACTTGGATAACCTCGATAGGCCCTAGTGACTTCATGTTTTCCAAATGAAATGTAATGTAAAAAAATACACATTCAGCTATAGCATTATTAATAGATAAACTGCAAATACTTAATGCAAATGCAGCAAGTTCTTTCTGTTGGAAAATCTAGAAGACCAAGAGCCATTGTTATGACTTGAATAACCTCATTAAACTCAAGTGGTCTACATTAAGTACATTACACAACTTCTTTCACTTTTTAAAAATGAAAATACTCCTACATTTGCAACAAATGTTTTCCAAATAAAATGTAATGTAATGTTAAATTATCCCAAAGCGATGCGATGACCAGGCTGATTAAGCCTGATTAATATTAAGCCTGATTAATATTAGCTTAAGCCTGATTAATATTACATTAAAATATCTCATAAGTGTAATATTGGTGAAAACTTGTCATTTATGGTCAGGGCTTGAATTGAGGGCGGTACGTTACAGGTTGTTATTTTTGTTTTGATAAATCGTTCCGGTTGTTAACCCCTTGCGGAAGGGGGGGTCCCTCCTCCCCCGCATTCTCATCAACGCACTTCCCGTACCTTAGGTCTATCGGTCTGCGACGCGTGAATCTGCGGCCGTACCACTTGTTAATTTTTTACAACTTAGGCCCTGTTTTATGATGCATTCAACATTTCTGGTCTCTTGTGGCATCAGTTTAGGATGCCGATAGCTTCCCTTCCACTACTTTGTTGAAAGTGGTACAATTAGATTGTAGTTTATGGAGAGCTCTGCTGCAGTTCAGTTTTTGATTGTCTGGATACATGATTGTTGCATCGTGCAATGGTGCAAGTTCGATTGTGTTGTTGACGCAAGGTTTAGGCTGTTTATAAAAGAAGACCACAAATAGTTTTTTAGTTATGCTAAGTGAGGCCTAAAGTAGGCCTGCTTCAATTAACTATCCTAAAGTAAGATTGAGTAGGACCTCAGATCTCTAGACTTATTGTAGCTTAACTTAGGTTATAAGTTAAGGTTGCTCCTTCGCAGCGTAGCCGTTCTAAACTTGAATTCTAAACCCCTTAAAAAAAATAACACTCAGAACGTAATCTCCAGAAGCATTCTTTAAAATATTTGTTTTGTTCCAAAATGAGGATCCATCAAAAGACAAATCACCCGCAAAGATGTGACTCCAATTCAAATGCAAGACTTGTTTCCATTGATTTTCAAGATCAGCTATTTTAGATTTGTTAGCTAACTAAAGAAAGCTCAGAAAATGGAGGGCGCGTGTTGCTTAAGCATAAATTCTTTATCTTTTTAAGAGTTTCTACATTGCTTGGGATATAAGCAAGAAGCTTTTCGCAGGCTCTTTTAAAAAAATCGTGGTACCTTTTGCGGATGGTCTACAAACAAACAAACAAACAAACCATCTTCATTGTGGATCATTCACAATCCACAGCACTTAATCTAACATATAAATACAATCTTATCATAAACTTAACTTAATAAGCAAATACAATTTTTGTTACATTACAAAAATAAGGCATTGTACATCGGCAGTTGTTTGAACCAAGACTGCCATTTACTGTAAGGGAAAGGTACACAGTATCTGAGGAGAGGACATTCCACAATAATACATTAGAGCTGTTTTTGACCCTAGTAATGAAATTATATATACAGTATTCTTCCGGATCAACATTTGGCTGGTAGATAGGTTACGTGTGGTAAACATAAAACTGTCACTGCACCATTTTGGTTCCCTACATAGCATACGGGAAATATTATTATAGGCAACAGAAAATTTATTCATAACACTTTTTGTATAGTAATTTCATCTTAAATTAAATTATCTCTTCTTTTACTGGTCGATAGTACAAATAACTCATAACACTTTAGGGGTATCATCAGTATGAAAAAGGGCATGTCTAATTCTTGCCTCTTTTACCCGTTCTTCAACTATACGCACTATTCTCATTAGCTTTTTAAAATATATTCAAGACTGTATCATTAACAAAATAGCATTTCCTCGAAGTGAATCAAGATAAACCAACTAAATTATAAAAAAAAACACGGAAAAATATCGAAATTTAGTTTAATCTGAGTTCACCCGTTGTGATAAACCAGGTTAGGTCTGGTTTGGTTAGGTTATTTTCTAAGGTTATAAGCTAAATTATGTTTCGATAAGTTAATCTTTAACGATCTGCATAGCTATTTGATGACCATAGCTCCATTTCAAGGATTTGACTCTATATAGTTTCCGTAAGATGAAGTTGCTGCACTATTAATTAATTAATTATAAATAACAACTATAAACTACAGTATGAATCAATCAGTGTCCATTTGTTGACCCAGATGCTCTTCTCTCTCTCTCTCTCTCTCTCTCTCTCTCTCTCTCTCTCTCTCTTTGTGTGTTTTTATATTGTTTTGTGGCCAAATAATGAAGCGGACTTTAAAAATATCTTTTATTCCCATAATACCACATGAACTCCAAATAAACAACATTGCTGTTGACGTAAAAAAATAAATTACAGTATAAGAAATTCACTCTTTGCTTTGTTCGTTCTCCCTCCTCATCTTGCGCGGAATGTTCTTCTATACAAGCGTCGTTCTTTACGTTATATATATATATATATATATGATCTTTTAAACTATTCTACCCCCAGCTTCAGAGAGGGGGAATATAGTTTAAAAGGTCAATATTAGTGGGGGGGGGGAGATAATTTAACAGGTTTTACTTATCTTATTTACATAATAGAATTTTTAAGATATGTATATAAGATACATATCTTGAAAATTCTATTATATTCTATTATATTTCCGATTTATAGAGAACCATTATTTACATACGATTTACATACATTCAGTTATTTTTGCTACCCTTCGTGCGGGTAGCAAAAATATCCCGCGTTTTAACGAAAATATCCCGACTTAACCTAACCAATCGTCAAGGGCATACAGTTGACCTAACCGGGCATTCAGTAATTTTACCTAGGTTTCGATATATATATGCCCGGGTAGGTTAATTGAATGCCCGGTTAAGTCAACTGAATGCCCGGATAGGTTAACTGAATGCCCAGTTAGTCAACTAATACCCAGTTAGGTTCATTGAATGTCCGGTTGGGTCAAATGTACGCCCTTGACGATTGATTAGGTTTAGTCGTGATATTTTCGTTAAAACTAACGAAAATATCACGACTTTTCAGTATGGAAAAGGGCATATCTAATTCTTGCCTCTTTCACCCGTTCTTCAACTCTCTCTCTCTCTATATATATATATATATGAAAATTATTTCACGAAAGTAACACGTGAAAAATATTTATGATGAATAAAACCACGAAGGAAAGGAAACACAAAATATATATATATATGATAAACTTCTGTAAGTGTATTAAAATTTTACATAATTTATAACACAGTTACCAAAGTATTATTATAATACAAGTATGTATAAAATATTATTGTGAGTAATAAAGCAAATGCATACCATGATTCACTTACCTTGAATAAGTTCCAAGCATTTTTACGAAGCTTACGCATAGCATTTGATTATTAATATCATTATTATTTAAATCACACACACACACACACACACATATATATATATATATATATATATATATATATATACTGTTCGGTCTTAACATTCCCATATAAAAAAGAAGACATTAGTCAGCTAGAAGGGATTCAGAGAAGCTTCACAGCCAAGATCAATGGGTAATAATAATAATGATTGGGGTTGTTTAACCTCCTTCGCAACACATAATATGGACGCGGAGACGGTCTCCCATCCAACTACTTACCCAGACCCAATGTCGCTTAACTTCGCTGATCAACGGGAAGAGGTGTTACGACATTGGCTACGACATAGATCGGTTTGGGGTGGTTCAAAATTCAAAAATGTTTATTTCACACATTTAAGTCACAAATTGGTCCAGAAACGTGTTATTCGAGAATTATTGGTATTACATATTAAAGCAAGTAAATAGTTTGGCTAAAATTTACAATATATGACTGAAAATATTGAATAAATAGTGATCCGAATCGGTCAGTTGTATCATTAAAATATGAAAATGAAAATGAAAAATTTTATTGGCAGACTATTGGCATAGTACATATTCAATATTGGCATAGTATATATGACAAATAGTAATAATAAAAACTAAAAAGTAAAAAAATAGACCATAAACAAGCATACAAATACTAAGAATAAAAATTGAAGAATAAAAAATAACAATGGCGATGTCAAATGGAGCTACAGACAAACGTTTTCATACCATGAATCAGTTACCTTAGAAATATATGACAAGACTGATGAGTAGCTTAGGTAAGTGGGTTGGCTGATTTTTAATTCTTTGCATAAGACTGTATTGGCACGTCATTTTACATTAGGAAGGCTTGAGACATCGCGGTTAGCAAACATTTGCGAAGCTGAGCATCTTGGAGGTAACATATGTGTAAGGGGTTCCAAAAAACCTAAGCCCCCTATTTGCATCTTATATGTTTATTTATATCGAAATAGTTTTTAGTGATTATAAAAATATATAAAATTCCTTATTTATTGCAGTATTAAAATTACTCTAGCTGATAAAGTGATAATATAATGGCTTCTCAATTAATTGGTGATTCGGAGAGGCAACGTGTGATAGATCGCATACGAGCAATAACATTTCGGGAAGCTCGTGATGCTGGAGCCACCTTTATAACACGTTCATGGGTTGCCAAAAAGTTGCGAAGAGGTGAGGACTTCGTCAAAAGAAATTGGAATAAAACTTTGGATGAATGTGAAATGGATACAACCAAATCTGGGCGCCCAAATTTGCCTCTCTCTCAGGAAACAAAGGACATCATTGAAAGCGGTACGCGTAAGCGGAAAAACAGCTGTGCTAAACTTTCTAGAGAGATCGAAGTGTTGAGAGGAAAGATCATTAGTGGTGAGATCATTCGACTGTACCGTCATAGGCAAGGTTTAAAGCCTTGGCATGAACTTCCAAAGCCAAAAAAAACTCGACTTAATATCGATGACAGAATGTGGTTTGCCCATTTTCTTGAAGATTGGGATGTGGATGATTTCATGCATTTAGCTGTCTCCGATGAATTTTTTGTTTACGTAACAAGTCGGCCTAACTACCAAAATGATCGAGTGTGGGCCACAACACCAGATGAAATCGATGACAATGAACATTATCGCGAATTATTAAAAAGTCCAGACTGTGTTGGAATGGACAGTATTTTCGTGATATTATTCTATCCCAGCATGTCATTCCTTTTCTAAGAAACCCAAACAATGTTATGGATGTCGATCAGGTCACACTTCTGCACGATAAGGCTCCCTGCTTTAAAGCATTAGCCACTCAACAGTTGTTGCGGAACCATGAGATCGATTTCTTTGGAAATGAAGAATGGCCAGGAAATTCTCCTGACCTGAACGTCTGTGAACACATTGGATAAGTTATAAAGCACAAGGTTGAATGTCTCTTGTTTCAAGAACCTGCAGCAAATCGATTTTCGAAGGATACAATGACGCAACACATTGAAACTGTTTTAGCAAATTTGCGTAACGATCAAGATCTATTCACGTTACTTTTGGCAAGCTACCCAAAGCGAATTCAGGCTGTCTTGGAAGCCAATGGCGGGAACACCAAGTTTTAATTGTTTTCATTAAATGCAGGATTAAATTCTCTTTTGTAAGGTATGTTTAGTTTTACTGTACCTCTAATGGTTTAGGCCATGGGCGGGGGGGTGCTAAGGTTTATTGGAGCCCCGTATATCAGTCAAAAAATCTGTTGTAAAGTAAATTAAAAGTTTTGCCAAAAGATTTTTTATAGTTACCCCAAAGTTGTTGCCCATATCATATGAGGCCTTCCTAGGAAGAAGTGGCTAAGCGACAAAAGTAAAAAACGCCAGAAAACTCAATTAAAAGTTGTACTAAATTTGAAAGCGACAAAACTTTTTAACTTTTGAAGATATTTTGTCGAAATATTTCAAAAGTTCAAAAGTTACGTCACTTTCAAATTTGGCATAACTTTTAACTACGTTTTTTGGCGTTTTTTACTTTTGTCGCTTAGCCACTTTTTCCGAGGACCTCATATATACTGTATATTAGTGCAGAAGGCACGAAAAAGAGTCTTTTAGTGTAATTTGTACAGAATATAAAACGGTAACACCTATATCTCATATTCCCCAAGGAAATGAGGCGTAGGGGCCCCAGTCTGGGTTACGTTAGCCCGATTCACTTAAAGTGGAGGAGGGGGGGGGGAGGGCGCCGGCCCGCAGCTTCGTCGTGGCATAAAATACAGAAAAGACAACCGTCCAGCTCTAGGCATCACGGGGGCTCAAACCCACTACTTAATGGAGTTTGAACACTGGCGGACGGCGCCGCCCTAACCGATCGAGCCACGAGATGCCCAGGCAGAATATATAAGTTGATAATTTAAACATTAACGCTGTTAAAATGACTTAAATTCACACTCAAGAGATGCTCCGAAACTCAAAACTTAAAATTTATTTTTTTGTATGTAGTTAAGTTTCAAAGTATGTAGTATGTAGTAAAGTTTCATTTAATTAAAGCTTCGTAAAGGGCTACGTCACGGCCAAGTCGAACTCCGAAACCTGTTAGAGTCTGTTTCGTAGTTGGTTGGGTGACCATGCTCTGCGTTCAGATGATGTAGTGACTCGTAGATGGTTCGGATTCCACATAAACGAAGAACGTTAAACAACACCAAACATTATACGAGTATTATTATTACTAGCTAAAGTTGACCCTACGGGCCACATGTTGAATCACTCAGTGTCACAAGTGTTGTGTTCAAACATGTTTGCACACGTTTAGTGTGAAGCCATTTTCATTCATATACGTTTACAAGTTGAGCATATAAGAAAGTAACAAGTAACGAATAATGAGATTAATGACTGAAAATGGAATGAAAAGTAACGGCGTTACCAATTTCGTTACAATATAAATAAAATAACGGCGTTACTGTTACAAAATAAGTAACGGCGTTACGTAACGCCGTTACTCCCAACACTTTATATATATATATATATATATATATATATATATATATATTCTGAAGGTTAACAAAAGTGTATAGAAACTTTCCTTCGGTCTGTCTTTCCATAGTTTTTTATTTGATGATAAAAGTCAGTAAATAATCACAGATTATAAAACAATAACCAGATAACATATTAAATAAAATTAAGTTTCGCCTAGCAATGAGATTTTGCTAGGGAAACTTTTCAGAAATAATTAGGCGTACTCTTCAGATTATGCAAAAATGCACTGTGATATTTCTACAACGGATTAAGATTCAGAATTTTTTTTAGCAACATTTGGTTGCTAAGCGAATAAGTTATTATGGAAGTTTCCTATCTGGTTATGAGTTAATTTCTGACAACATGCCACACCTTTTTTTTTTAAGCCAGGGTCTTAATTTTGATGAAAAGTCGCAAATTGGGCTATTCTTAAATCTGTTCACTGCTTAAACTTAAATTTTGCGACTTTCGACATTTTGGTTTACTTTAGAAATATTCTAAAACAGTTCTTAAATAGCTATAATAAACTATGGTAAATATAACAAAAACAAACAGTGAACATCGAGTTCATATATATACCTTATGAACCTTATGAACCTTATGTTGTTTCGTGTGTTGGTCTCTCTTCACACGGAGGTCAAGCTGGCGGCCCCGCCTCTAGGTCTGGCCTGGTGGAGGAGCGAGTTGCTTTCTTGCGCTCTCCACCGTACATAGCCAGGCACGCCCGGCTCATCTGGTACTGTCCTGAGCCAGGCATCCAGTCTTTTCTTGAAGACTTCAACTTTGACCCCCGTTACGTTTCTGAGGTCCTTAGGATATATATATATATATATATATTACACTGCATATGTGTAAAGTGGCACATATCTCGGCGAGGCAGTGGACAGTGGTATTGTTAAGGTGTGGGTAGTGAACACGGAGAATGAGGAGGGTTTAGTTACTGAGTAATATACTCGAGTAATTAAGTTAAAAGTGAATAAGGACGACTTAAATTATTGAAACAAGAACTTGAATGGCGAGATTTGAGGAAGGAGAAAAATGCGACGTGGATTGAAATTCTCAAGGTATAAACGCCGACAACGAAAAATTAAATTAAATAATGATGATTTAAAGATACAAACCTGTACATTATAGGGTTGATTGATTTTACATTTTTTTCGATTTCCATATTCTAATAGAGACAAAAACTTGCGCATGCATGAGAAAATAGCCTCTGCAAAATCTTAGCTTAATAGGTAATCATCTTCTGCCCCCGGCAGAGCGATGAAAATCATATTTTAGTAGTCAAAAACGTATTTTAAACCCTAGCCTAGAGTCATAAAATTTTGCGTGTGTGTTATTTCATGCCTAAGCAACGATATAAATGCTATGGGAAATATATAAATGCATTATTTAAGACAAAGAGCCGATCTGAAAATATGTATATATACATATTTTCAGATCGGCTCTTTGTCTTAAATAATGCATTTATATATTTCCCATAGCATTTATATCGTTGCTTAGGCATGAAATAACACACACGCAAAATTTTATGACTCTAGGCTAGGGTTTAAAATACGTTTTTGACTACTAAAATATGATTTTCATCGCTCTGCCGGGGGCAGAAGATGATTACCTATTAAGCTAAGATTTTGCAGAGGCTATTTTCTCATGCATGCGCAAGTTTTTGTCTCTATTAGAATATGGAAATCGAAAAAAATGTAAAATCAATCCACCCAACGAAGTGTACAACCGGAAGGTTGGAGATTACAAATATTTGCGGTTCTTAGTCCGGTTTGTGTAGAGCAAGCTTTGGATAGTATGAATGTGCATGTGATTAACGTAGGTATATTTGTGTTGCCTTGGTGCATTGTACATGCTTGGTGCATCTTGTTCCTGAAGAATCATGCACCGGGACTGATAATAACTGGGAATATCTGCAATGCAAACTGACGAAAATAACAAAAAATGGGTACGGATTTGGATATTCTTTGAACTTTGATGACACAGAATATTATTGTTTTCACTGGTGATGGATGAGCCACGTACGAAAGCCATTGACACTCTATTTACTGGGAAATGATGCTTCTAGTTGCTCGCACCACCCTGAATGGGCGTACGAGAAGAATGGTGTTCTTTGTTAATATGAAACATTTATTCCTTCTCCCTCTTAAATTATATACTTTAAATTGTCAAAACATTGACTGATGACATATATATATATATATATATATGAAATTACCTACCAGTATGCGAACCCAACTGCTCTTGAGTTGAAGGCGAGGGCACTGCGATCACAGTAAGACAAGGTAAAAGTTAGTACAACGTGGCGTATATTTCAACAGCTGAGAACACAATGCTTTCGCGTGCAGAGGTGTTTTACCTACTAAGGCAGAGCTTTCCAAACTTTTCACGTTGGCGACACACTATTTAAGCATAAAAATTTTCACGACACATTAATTAATTTTTGTTATCAAATATCAAATATCAGATAATTTTCAGTAGGTGGTTTATCTTGTGCCGATTTTGTTGATACAAAAATCAAAATTCTCAAAATACAAAAAAAATTGAAAATAATTAAGTAAATTTGGCGACACACCTGGGAGGTATTGGCGACACACTAATGTGTCGCGACACACAGTTTGGAAAGCTCTGTACTAAGGCGAAGCAATGGCAGTATTTCACTCAAATCTTATCTGTATAATAAGCCCTGACCAGCCACTCGTAGCTGTCTATGAGGTAGAGTTGAAAGCAATGCTCTCCTTCAGCAAATCTCCTAAATGAGGTGGGATGATGCAGAGGGGTCGAGCGGGTCCTTTTTGAACATTTGTTCAACCTCCAAACAAAGTAAACGAAGTATATATATATATATATATATATATATATATAAAATTACATTGGGCTACTTTTTTCTACCCGGTGCTACTTTTACATGGATAATTTTGAGACTTTCGCAGACAAAAATCTGGCAATATTTTTTTTTTTCGCCAAACGTGTAAAGCTTATGGGTGACGAATGATGTGTGTTCGTGTGTGCTGTCATTAATGACCTAGTTTTTGTTTTGGTGTTGGTAGAAAAAAAAATCCGCTCCATGTGCCATTGAAACTTGCAACAACACTCAAGTAACGTGAAGAACAAACAAGGTATTTATAATATTATTTAATTATTTCCCATTTAATTGAACGACGACGAAAGAAGCTGTAGTTCAAGCAAGGTTACGGTAGGCCTATCCGAAATGACCAAAGAACGTTGATGCCGGCGAAGAATGACATTATGATCAGAACTTTTTTTTTTAGAGTTTTTACTATAAATGGGATCTAAGAAATCTATCGTATAATGTATCTGCAAGTCATATTCTTGGAATGCGATTTTCCTTGACAAAAGAAAATATACATTTCCACGAATGCCGTTTCGAAGTCGAGTAGGCTTAAGTAGACTAAGCCGACGATAAACCTACTTTAGCAACTATTTGGAGGTGTATTTAGGATTAACCTAGAACAAATACCATTCATAAACCAATTTGAGTCTTGGGTCTCAAGTTCAAAATTTTCTCTTAGGATCATAGTCTTAATGTAGGCCTAACATACTGGCAGGTTTAGCGTAGAGTTTAGGCCCATTCCAGCAAGTGTGACTTGCAAGATATTATTTTTTTCAGTATAAGTTAATAATAATTAGGCATAGCTAAGTCCAATTTAGGCTACTCTATGATGACGTCTAGAACTTAATTGATTTAACATTAGGCCTAGCACTAAATTTTTCAAGTTCGGCTTCCAGAACACAGCCCTTCATGATTTATGTAGGCTTACAGTAAATATAAATATTGTAAATTATGATGATGTATCTCCGTCAGGTCCAAGCTCCAAGCCTAATTTGTAAATAAAGTTGGGGAGAACAAAAGACGGTCTTTTCCGTTTGGAGCCCACCACCAGATTCTTTTGAAAATAGCACCAGTAGTGCATTTTGACCCTCTGAATACGAAAATAACATTTTTTTTTTGAGAAATGCGAACATTTTGCATAATAGGGCAATAAAAATGCAAAATAGATTACATGATATGCAAAATAGGGGATCACCTGAAGATCAGGGCCCCCAGCCTTCTTAAGTTAGCTTTATAAGGCTAACTAACGAAAAGGTACTTACGTATTAACGGGGGGCCACCACATATTGATGATTGGTTAAGTTGTAATATTTTCGTTAGTTGAAAATTTCTTCTTCTTCCGCAGCTTATTATCCCATCTTTACATGGGGTCGCTGTTTTTGGTTCGTCTTCTCCACTCTCCTCTGTCGTATACCATGTCCTCCTCCAAGTCCTTCTCCCTGATGTCCGCCACCACACAGTCCCTCCATCTCGTCTTTGGTCTTCCTCTTCTTCTCCGTCCCGGCAACTCCATCTCCAGCACTCTGCGCCCCACATACTCCTCCTCTCTTCTCCTGACGTGTCCAAACCACCTCAGCCTGGCCTCCTGCACCTTCTTAGATGCTTCCGCCACCTTCACTGTTCCTCTTATATGCTCATTTCTGACCCTATCCCTCCTCGTCACTCCACACATCCATCTCAACATCTTCATTTCAGCCACATCGATTTTTCTTTCATTGCTCTTCATTGGCACAGTCTCCATTCCATACAACATTGCCGGCCTCACCACTGTTTTGAATACCTTTCCCTTCAGTTTCACTGGGACCCTCTTATCACAGAGCACCCCTGATACGTCTCTCCAGTTCTTCCACCCCGACTGTATTCTACAGTTTATCTCTCTCTCTGCTCCCCCCTCTGCATCCACTGTTGACCCCAAGTATTTAAAATACTCCACCGTCTTAACACGCTCTCCACTCAATGTCACTTCCCCTCCTCGGTCCTGCTGCACATCACATCTCATATATTCGGTCTTCTTTCGGCTAATTCTCATCCCCCTACTTTCCAACGCCTCTCTCCAATTTTCAACTGCTGCTCCCACCTCCTCTTTCGTCTCCCCACTCAACACAACATCGTCTGCATACATCATGCACCACGGCGCCTCCCCTCTAAATCCTGTCCATCAACACATCGAATACCACATTGAAAAGGAAGGGGCTCAAGCTGTCCTTGGTGCAGACCAACTTCCCACCCAAAGCTCTCTGACACACCCACGCTACTCCTCACCTTAGTTGTTACTCCCCTGTACATCCCCTTGATCAGTTAACATACTTCTCCGGTACCATCTTTTCCCTTAAGCATCTCCAAACTTTCCTGCCTTGGTATCCTATCATATGCCTTCTCCAAGTCAATAAAAACCATGTGCAACACCTTTTGCCCCTCTCTGTACCTCTCTGCCAACTGTTTCAATGCAAAAACTGCATCTGTCGTTCTCCTTCCCCCGGCATAAATCCAAACTGTTCCACTGACACTTCCGCTTCGTCTCTCAGCCTACTCCACTATTCGCTCCCATATCTTCATTGTATGTGATATTAGCTTGATCCCTCTATAATTCGTGCAATCTTGTACATCTCCCTTCTCTTTGAATATAGGCACTATGATGCTGGTCCGCCACTCATCCGGAATCACCTCCTGGTCAAACAACTTCTGCATTAGATCCCACACCAGATCCACCCCCTCATCTCCCAGTGCCTTCCATGCCTCGGCTGGTATCTCGGTCTGGGCCAGTCGCTTTGTGTTTTTTCATCTATTCAGAGGCACGACTCACTTCCATACCTCCCCCTTGTTCTGTCATAGCTACATTTGGTAATCCATCCTCATAGAAAGATCTTGGGTTTTCTTTATTTATTTTCTTTATTTGCGTTTTCTTTAGTTAGTTGAAAATTTCTAATACATCATATTTTTTAAATAGCAATATTTTTTAAAATATTTACAATATTTGAAATATAAATCATCGTAAATATTTTAAAAAATATTGCTATTTAAAAAATATGTTATATTAGAAATTTTCAACTAACGAAAATATTACAACTTAACCTAACCAATCATCAATATGTGGCGGCCCCCAGTTAATGCGTAAGTACCGACGAAAATATCACGACTTAACCTAACCCAGAGCTTTCCAAACTGTTCACGTTGGCGACAAACTATTTAAGCATAAAAATTTTCACGACACATTAATTAATTTTTGTTATCAAATATCAAATATCAGATAATTTTTCAGTAGGTGGTTTATCTTGTAGCCGATTTTGTTGATAGAAAAATCAAAATTTTCAAAATACAAAAAACACTAATGTGTCGCGACACAGTTTGGAAAGCTCTGACCTAACCAATCGTCAAGGGCGTTCAGTTGATCTAACGATTGGTTAGGTTAAGTCGTGATATTTTCGTTAGTTAGCCTTATAAGGCTAACTAACGAAGGCTGGGGGCCCTGATCTTCAGGTGATCCAAAATAGGTTACAATTATATACAGGGTGTCCGTAAGTCTGGACCCATAGGGAAAAATAATAAAATTACAAATAGTCCAAAAATTTATTACATAATCTGTTCAAAGTGTCCGCCGTTGTGTTGCACACATAGTTGAAGACGCAATCTCCACTGCGACAGCACTTTCTGAATCACAGTCGCAGAAATTCTGTGACACGCCTCCCAATGCGTGCTTTAAGGTGGAAAATGTTCTGAAGTTTGACCTCGTACACTTTGGCTTCAAGTGGCCCCACAAATAAAAATCATAATAAAAAATAATAAAAATAATAATAATAAAATAATAATAATAACAATAAAAAAATATATTATAAATCCCTATGGGTCCAGACTTACGGGAACCCTGTATATATATATATATATATATATATATATGTTAAAACAGACCGTGCATGGAACAAGGAACTCTTCTGGGAAAATTAAATCCACTATAGTCCGAATAAGTAATGGTAAATGACAAATACCATAGTTTTTCTTTTTCATGATGTTAGCCGACGTGGGCAACGGGTCTCTCGCAAAGAGATCCCATAAATATAGCTTCCCTCACCAGCTATCTGCAAAGCAGACAGGATCCAGCTTTGGGACATGGATCTAGGGTCTGTGTTTAACATATAATTTTCTCAGGGAACCATTCTGAGTTTGTGTGTATATATATATATATATATATATATATATATATATATATATACACATGGTATATGCTGCAAATCCACAAGGAAAAAGAAAAACGATTCCAAGGCCTTTCGTGTATTCAGAGCTACACCTCGTCAGGGAATGAAGAGAGAAGGCCAGATGCCCATAAATATATACAACATAGCGGAAACCAAAGCAATTAGCACATACTTAACAAGAGTTAATGAGAGTAAAAGGAATTTTAACAAGATATTGTCAATTTTATACATTCCCGCACCGTTATTGAAATTGTTTTTAAAATGAATAAATGCACATTCTAGAATATTTCTTTTAATTATATCTCCGTTTTTAACAAGCGCTTTAGAACTATCCCACTTGATGCTATGATTACATCTATACATATGGTTAAACAAAGCATTGGAATTATTTAATCGATTAAATCCTCTATTTTCTCTGCTGTGTTTCTTAGAGCATTGAGAGTTATCAGTCCTGAATTTTTAGATTCTGAGTTATGCAATATCATGAATATTGATACTAAATTATGTTATCCTATTTCATTTTTAGATAACTGTCTTAGGAAAGCCAAGAATAGGTATTATAATAATGTAACTGTAAAGGAATTTGAGCGTAAAAATATCCTTAGCCTACCTTACCATGTTAATTTTCAATATCTCCCGACTTTACTTTAAGCAATTGGCATCAATGTAGTCTTTAAGTATAATAATACTGTTAAATCATGCCTAATAAAGAATAGCCCGGAAAATGTTGTTGGTTGTGTGTATTCGATTGGATGTACACAATGTAACTCAGTATATATAGGCCAAACGGGTAAAACGTTAGATATTAGGGTAAAACAGCATAAATATGCGCGTAGAACAGCTAATAATTCCAATGCTTAGTTTAACTATATGTATAGCTGTAATCGTAGCATCAAGTGGGATAGTTCCAAAGTGCTTGTTAAAAACAGATATATAATAGAAAGAAATATTCTAGAATGTGCATTTATTCATTTTAAAAACAATTTCAATAACAGTGCAGGAATGTATAAAATTGTCAATATCTTGTTAAAATTCCTTTTGCCTCTCATTAACTCTTGTTAAGTATGTGCTAATTGCTTTGGTTTCCGATATGTTGTATATATTTATGGGTATCTTGCCTTCTCTCTTCATTTCCTGACGAGGTGTAACTCTGAATACACGAAAGACCTTGGAATCGTTTTTCTTTTTCCTTGTGGATTTGCAGCATTCATTCATTCATTTCACGTGTTTAATTGTGAAATTCATCATATATATATATATAATATTATATATATATATATATATATATATTATGGGGAGAGGGTTGAGAGTAGTGGGTATTTTTGAAGAATAGACAAATTAAATGTAAGAAATTCAAACTTTAAAGGGCTGTAACGTTTTTATTATTAATTTCTTAAAAAAAATTATATATGTTTGAAATCAGCGTAGAAAAGTACACATGATGGTAATAATTAATTTTAATTCTAGTGGTCGGCACCAAACGGAAAAGATCCCAAAAGACTTAAGGACCCTAAACTTATGCTAGTAAAGAAAAGGCTGAACAACTTTGGTTAAAGTTAACGGTACTACTTACCTTTCCGGGTCCCGACAATGACCCAACCTTACCTTTCCGGGTCCCGACAATGACCCAACCTTACCTTTCCGGGTCCCGACAATGACCCAACCTTACCTTTCCGGGTCCCGACAATGACCCAACTTTACTTTTCCAGGTGCCAAATCAAAAACCGTAAATTAACTTCAGCAACATATATTTATATAAGGATCTTGTAGGTTATAACTAGTGATGGGACGATTAATCGGAATCGGAATCGAGAATCGGAAGAATCGAGCATTTTTCAGGAATCGGAATCGGAATCGGAATCGGAATCGAGAGAATTGTACCATGATTTCCGATTTTTAAAACGATTCTTTAACTTTTAATTGAACCAGTTTTGCAATGTAAACTTTAAAATTTAAATGAAAGAGGATAACAAATTTTATTTTTATTGTATTGTAGCTATACATTAAAACATGTATATCCATGATGTGTAATCAAGAAGATTAAAATGAATTGTTACAACTTACAGTTGATTTTTATTTTTAAACCAATCTATTATAATTTATAATTTATATTACCATACTCATAATGTAAATAGTTAATCTTACCAGAGTAAAATATGACAATTTCCAGAAAAACAAGTATAGAATTATATTTAAAAATATTGAGAATCGGAATCGGAATCGAGAATCGTATCGGAATCGAGACTTTTTAGTGGTATCGGAATCGGAATCGGAATCGTTAAAAATTTTGGTATCGTCCCATCACTAGTTATAACCCATCATTCTTTACAACAATTAAAACTAACGAAAATATCGCGACTTAACCTAACCAATCTCGTCAAGGCGTACAGTTGACCTAACCGGACCTACTAGTTATGTTATTTCTGTATTGGATTTTAGACATATTTCTAGTGTAAATTAAAGGAAGAAGAAATAGAAGAAACAGAGTCCATTTTAGAGCAATTTAGCAGACAGGCGGGCAATACATTTTCAGAACTCCAACAAAGAGAGCAACACAAAATTGCAGACAAAGGATAAGCACAAAATAACAGAGAATGTTCTTTTAATAGATTCACAATAATAACTGAATCTACACACAATAAAACCAAAAGTTAGCAGCTGACAAGGAAGCTTCTAGCAGTGGTTGTATCCTCTAGCGCGGGACACGTCAGCGCGTCAACGTCAACGCGAAGAAGAGGCGACGTCAAACCCAAGACAACAACGCGCTGGTGGCCAAACTTCCTCAAATCTCCGTGCAGCGGGCTGTCTAAGGTTGGCCGGACTAGCAGTCGACGGCCTGTTGCGTGGCACGGTCAGAGTGCCGATCGGCTCCCGGGGCCGGACCTATACCAGCATGCTATTTTTTTTTATTTACGGGGAGCAATTGCGTGCCGGACGTGCTTCCCGGACTACTCTTACTCTCCGGCGATATTAAGACTAATCGAAGCCCCACTACAACTTACACATGTCATCATACACAAAGACATAGACACAATAGGACCATGAGACACATACAGAAGCATAATATTAACATATTACAGTACAACGTAGATGGCCTCGCAAACAAAATCATGCAGCTAGGGAATTCGTACACAAACAAAACATTCACATAGCACTTATACAAGAAACAAAACTAAAACGCACACACAAAACACCCACCATCCCTGACATCACGGCGATCCATCAAGCTCGTACTGAGGGTAACGGGGGTGGACTCATCACTTACATACGTAAAAGCATTAGCTACACTGATGCCACCCAAAACATTACAAACACAATCCAAGCAGATAACACGATAGAAATACAGGCAGTTAACATTAAAACACGCGCAAAACACAACACCACACTCATCAAAATTTACATCCCACCAGATAGTTCACCTCAGGTGCCAGCCAATTACAGTCCACAGTTACACAATCTGGCCTCTCTCACTAATGTCAGTTTAGGAGGAGACTTTAACGCTAAAGACACTAGTTGGTACCTGTACAACCAAAACAACACCAGAGGTGCCAGAAACATAACCACACAACTAAACAGCCTCTTTATTCTTAACAACGCAGAACATACACACATACCACATCAAGCAGGATACTCAAGCTCCTCTCCAGACATAACGTTCTGTTTCCCCTCACTAGCAACACACACACTGGAGAACAGAAAAACAACTGTCATCAAACCACCTGTCCATCATCATTACAACACGTTCTACACTCTGCCCAACAGCCTTAGGTACACTTACAGAAATTACAAGAAAGCTGATTGGGAACAGTTCAAAATACAGACTGAGGAACAATTCACCACATTAAACAGCACACCCATCATAACCATCAATACAACACTCAAGACATTTAATCAGATCATCAATAATGCAAACAAATACATACCCGAGGGCAACATTAGGAAGTACAACCCAAATTACACTAGAAAAATAGCCCACCTCATAAGGCAACGTAACAACCTCAAACAACCAACAAACACCACACACAGAAGCCATAAAACAGCGGATACAACAGCTCAACACAGAAATAAACAACAAACTTAAAGAAAAGCAAACAAACATTTAGGGAATTCATAACAACAATAAACCACTCCACAGATACATCCAGGCTATACAAGACTATAAACAGCATTACCCACTCTAACAGCGGCATTCACACCTCACACTCGGCTATCTGTCGCAGCCAAAATAATATCCCAACATATACACAACAAGCTAACATTCTAGTTAATCATTACGCAAAGATAAGTCACTTAAACAGAGACAACAATCAGAAACACGCAGACAGACAATCAGCCAGACACAAGAAAACCTAGACTCGATACGACCATTACACCATTATCAAAAACGTTAAAAATTCGAAGGCTACTGGACCAGACAACAAATCTAACATACAACTTAGACACTTGGGCCCACAAGGAATACTAACTTTCACAAACATCAGCACATATTCATACCAACACTGTATTATTCTTAACATATGGAAACAAGGCAAAATTATTACATTACTCAAACCAAACCAAAATCCAACAGAACCAGCTTCCTATAGACCCATTACTTTACTATGCACACCTTCCAAAGTAACAGAAAGGCTAATCTTACAAATCACCAACCCACTATCGCCTACTCAACATGGATTCATACCTCACCACTCAACCACGATATTACTCACTAACCTCACGCAGACACGTCATAGATGGCATCAACTCCAGACGACCAGCTCAACGTACACTCTTAGCAACAATAGACATTAGTAAAGCATTTAATGCTATCCCACTTTTCCCTCTCATAAACAAAATATAAACACAAACATGCACAATAACACCAAAAGGTGGTTGAGCAACTATCTTTCAGGAAGATACTCACATGTCACATTTAATTGCAAGTCATCCAAAAACAAACTTTTTCCGAACGGAGTCCCTCAAGGCTCTATTCTCTCACCAGCAGGGCTGTGGAGTCGGCACATAAAAAACCGACTCCGACTCCTCAATTTTTTGTCTATCCGACTCCGACTCCTCAATTTTTTGTCTATCCGACTCCGACTCCGACTCCGAAGGTATATTAATTCTAAATCTGCTATGATGATAATTACACAAGAGGCATTTCATCACCACCACGTGAAGCATCATCATCTGTGGTCATTGTTACGGTAACTTTGTCTGTAGTAAAGAATCTTGTAAGTGGTGCTTGTCGTTCAGTAGATTTCTGATCTTTTGTAACTTTGAAGTAGTTGGAAGGTTTTTATTACTATCTTTCTCAATGACAACTTCTAAAATTTTGGGATGGAAACACTGCAAATGTCTTTTCAAATTTGATGCTCTGGTTGGTGCATTTTTATCAGAGCCAGTAAAACCACTGATTTTTGCTTCACATAATTTTTCATCATCATCATCATCTTCTATCATACACTGACACACGAAATGTTTCCCATCTGTGGTTATTGTAAAATATTAAAAAACTGCAGACTTTGTTGGAAGTGTCTTTGCCATTGTGAAAGGGGTTTTAGACTTGAAAGTTAAAAACTTATGAAATTTAGAAAGAACTCGAAATTAAATAAGCATTAAAAATAAAAAATATTATCTGAAAAGAAAAAATGAATTAATGGCATTAGTGTCTGAAATGGAAAACATTGTGTTTATTATTTAAGTGGTTTAACCACCATAGCTGCCAGTGATATCACACAAAAAACATATTTATTAAAATTTATATTGAGGTCGGAGTCGGAGTCGGTACATTTTTACCGACTCCGACTCCGACTCCAGCACCACCAAAATTGCTTCCGACTCCGACTCCACAGCCCTGCTCACCAGCACTGTTCAACTTATACATGCATGACATTCCAGCACCCATAGATAACAAGCTTACCTTATCATCATATGCAGATGACATCGCTCTAACATCCACCCACAACAACATCGACATCGCTACAAATAACCTACAAACATAAGTATATAAACAGTATACAAGACTGGCCCACACACAATAGACTCAAAGTAGCGCCCACAAAATCAACCAGATTTAGATAACTCCACAGATTACACTAAACAACACCAACATTCCACACATTCACAGAACCAAAATACTTGGGGTCACATACAACACATCATTATACTCAAAGGTGGGCAGTTGCGCCGCAAAAAGTTGCGGCGCAACTTGCGGCGCAACATTTTTGGTTGCGCTTGCGCTTGCGGCGCAACTTTTTGAAAAGGGTTGCGCTTGCGCATGCGGCGCAACTATTTCAGCAGAGTTGCGGTTGCGGTTGCGGCGCTACAAAAATTGTTGCGCGTGCCCACCACTGATTATACTTTGCAAACCACATTCAGGACTTTAAAAACAAATGTACGTCAAGACTTAACACGCTTAGGGTACTAACAGGCACAAACTTTGGACACCAGTAGGAAACATCATCACTCATATACAAACAATATATTCGCTCAGTTATGGACTATGCTAGCCCATGCTGGGCACCCATTATCTCAAACACACACACACAAACACCTTACAGACAATACAAAACAACGCACTTCGTATCATTACAGGATGCACTCAACCAACACCAATAGAACACCTGCACACAGAAACAAAAATACTGAAAATTAGGGAACATTTAAACATGAGGGGAACACAATTCATGGCAGCAGCGACAACTAACTCACAACACCCTTGCCACTACATGTACAATCATGCACCAACACCTCGCACCATTAAGGTAACACCAGAGAGACATTATAGCCAAATACTCCATTCCATACCACGCCCCACAGACATCACACTGTACAGAACACATACACACACACACACACACACCTAACCCAAAAAGCACTGACACGACTCGGTCCGAATGCGGTCCTAGGTGCGAAGCCGCCACCCATTAACAGGTCAGAGACCAGCCTGAGCAGATCGGATCGAGTTAACTTAGCACGATTTCGATGTGGACATCACCCCAACTTAGACATATAAACACAGACTAGATAACTCCACAGACGACACCTGCCGCCTGTGCCAGGACACACCAGAAACAATTGAACGCATTATGACAGACTGTACCGCTCTAGCACAACATAGAACACAACACAACATCACTAGTGCGTTGAACCTCTGGTCCACTCCGGAGAGGGCGATCGGTTACCTGCGTGCCGCCGGCTTGCTCGATCAGGGTGGGCTGATAGGCTAACCAACAACAACAACTAGTTATGTTAATTGAGTGCCCGGTTAGGTCAACTGTACGCCTTGACGATAGGTTAGGTTAGTCGTGATATTTTCGTTAGTTTTAATTGTTGTCAAAAATGATAGGTTATAACCCAGAAGATCCAAAAGAAGTTAGAATGAATGGTTTCATTCACCGAATACGTATTACTCATAATTGTAGGTTTGCATTACATATATGTTGGGACCCGGAAAGGTTATTTTAGTTGGAGTATACGTCGGGACCCGGAAAGGTAAGTAGTACCAAAGTTAACAGTAGTGAACAGTTTTTGTTTAATTTAAAAAAAAAAAAATTCCTTAAGACTTTTATTAGAGCATTCAACCACATGTAAGTGGCGTTTTGTAGGTTAGGATAGAGTAATTACTAGAGCCCGGATGTTTAGGCACTAAAATCGCTTAAAAAGACGGGTAAATAGACAAAAATAAACATTCAAAATAGGCAGTAAAAAACCGAAAAAAGGCATTTAAAAATTTTCTTTTCAAAAACGTTTAATCTAGAATAATACCGTTTATATACGCATAGTATATATTACAACACTCTTAGTGAACAAAACAGTAGGTAATGCAAATATAGGGTAATTCACTCGCTGATAGCCCCCAAAGTATCGTATTAGAGATACTCTGGGGCTGCCAGCGAGTGAATCACTCTGTATTAGTTATACATAATAACAATGATTTCATTTCCAAAAATAAAGTTTAATATAGAATAATACCATTATACACGTATAAATAATACATATTATAACGCCATTATAGTGAACAAAACAGTAAGTATTGAAAATGTTGGTTTCACAACAATGACAAGGATTTAAATATGTCAAAACATGTTTAATGTAAAATAATACTATTATGCACGCTCAGTTTCTGTTATATATATATATATATATAGTATATATATAGGGTGTCCCGTAAGTCCGGCATCATAGGAGAAATTCATATTTTTCTATTTCTACAAACCATAATTCATATGCTCGGGATGCCAATTTCCCGTCCACCATTCTGGTCAGTGACGAGGCTGTTTTTTATGGAAATGGTGAGGTAAATCGACAGAACACCCGCTACTAGTCTCAAAACAACCCTCACTGGTATACCTCTTCAAAGGAACAAGGTGAATCTCGGGTGATGGTATGGTGTGGCATTTGGAAGGATCGCATCATAGGCCCCCTCTTTTTCGATGAACATGTCACTGGAGGCACCTACCTACGTATGCTCAAGGAAGAAGCATTTCCCAGTGTCTTGAACGAAGAAGGAAATTTCCCAACATGGTTCCAGCAAGACGGCGCTCCTGCACATTACAGCACCCAAGTAACGGAATACCTGTACCAACAATTCCCTGGTCATTGGATAGGACGTGGAGGGACTGTGGAATGGCCAGCTAGAAGCCCGAATCTCACGCCACTAGATTTTTATCTCTGGGGCCACTTGAAAGCGCTGGTATATGCAGAGAAAATAAGGAGTGTTGAACATTTGCGGCAGCGCATTATTGTGGCATGTAACACCATTACTTCTGACATCATTCACTGTGTGCTTGCTGACTGGGTATCACGTCTGAATTTGTGTATGGAAAACAATGGTGGACATATTGAGCACGTTCTGCAAATAAAAGCTTTTGTTTTGCCTTTTTTTTATTTTTCCTATGATGCCAGACTTATGGGACACCCTGTATATATATATATATTCTATCCTTAGTATATGAACTGTCATTGTATTAATAATATTTGTCATATGGACTATAGTCTGCCAATAAACTAAACCTTTTCATTTCATATATATATATAACGAGGTGTACTTCTAAATACACCAAAGACCTTGGAATGATTCCAAGGTCTTTCGTGTATTCTGAAGTACACCTCGTTTTATATATATATATATATATATATATATAATATATATATATATAAACAGAGCTGAGCGTGCATAATAGTATTATTTTACATTAAACATGTTTTGACATATTTAAATCCTTGTCATTGTTATGAAACCAACATTTTCAATACTTACTGTTTTGTTCACTATAATGGCGTTATAATATGTATTATTTATACGTGTATAATGGTGGTATACACGTTTGCATATATATATATATATATATATATATATATATATATATATATATATATATATATACATATATATATATATATATATATACACAGTGCGTTCGGAAAGTCTCTCCGCAGTCAACAACACTTTAAAAAAAGCGTTTGACAAGTGTAGACGAGTTGCCCTGTGCCTGCAAAATGGTGTAAAAAACACTTTCAACACATGCTGTAAAATCGAAAGGTTATGTAATAAAATCACTAAATCATGGTTGAATGAAAACATTGTAGTTTTTCAATTTCCTATGCGTTTAACATAGCACTGCGGAGAGACTTTTCGAACGCACTGTGTATATATATAATGTAAAGAACGACGCTTGTGTAGAAGAGCGTTCCGCACAAGATGAGGAGGGAGAACGAGCAAATGAAAAATGAAGTACCTCCCAGGAATCGAACCCGGGATCATCCAATTGCCGGTCGGATATGCTAACCACTGCACCAAGGACCCCGATTAGTCAGTACTCGTAATTCTCCTACATACGAGCGGAATCAAATGACCTGAGGGGGCACCTTCGCATGCCGTACATGTATACATTTTAATTGCAAACAACACACAGTATAATTAATGTAAAGAACGAACGGCAATTGAATGATCCCGGGTCCGATTCTTGGGAGGTACCTCCTTTTTCATTTGCTCGTTCTCCCTCCTCATCTTGTGCGGAACGCTCTTCTACCCAAGCGTCGTTCTTTACACTAATTATACTGTGTTGTTTACAATATATATATATATATATATATATATAATATATATATATATATATATATATATATAAGAAATATGCATACAACAATAAATTGAAAAATGTATGTGTATGTATATATAATGTATGTATGTATGTGTGTATATATATTTGGTTTTGCGGGTGTATATGTGTACATGTGTAGTTGTACGTATTTCTTATATAATTTTTTTTGTCTTTATATATCATTGAGGCATTATTTGTCATTTTTCCAATTTATATTTATTTCTTTATTCTTTTGTGACCTACGGATCTGTCAGACAATAACTATAAAAACCTTTGGTAATTTTTCCCTTATGTATATATATATATATATATATATATATTCCTTATATATTGCGTTTATATACCTTATATATATCGTATATATTTTTATAGTTTTTATATATCATCTAGGCATCATTTTGTTTTCCAATTTATATTTACTTGTACTTTTTTATTCGTTTGTGACCATAGTATGCATGATTCAGACAATAACTAAAAAACCTTCGGTAATTTTTTCCCTTATAAATTTGGGTGCCTCTCTTACAATTTATTTTTCAATTTATTTATTTATTTTTTTGGTTTATTTCTTTATTTTATTTCTTTGTGACATATATATCATTTTGGCATCTATTAAATTGATTGTAAACTTTCCTTTTGAGCTTGAATTTGTAGACTCCACTTACAATTTTTGTTTTTTTTATCTGTTGGTTTATTTCTTTGTTTATTTCGGTTGTGACGTATATATCACTAAGGCATTATTTTGTAATTTTTTCCATTTTATATTTATTTTTATTTCTTTATTCTTTTGCGACCTGTTTACCATTCAGACAATAACTATAAAAAAATGGCCGGAAACAAGCCATTTGAATTTATGTTGAATTTCGGGGAAAGTGCTAAAATTGTCATTTTTCCGTACAAATGTATTTGCTCCTCCCACAATTTTTTTTTCTATACTTATTATATATATATATATATATGTTTATTTTTGTAACTTATATATTGTCTTGAACTCTCCTTTCACTCCAGTGTTCCTGAGGATGTCATTAGACGAAAGCGCTTGAGCACCACTTTGTTTCTTTTCCCTTCGTGGTTTTATTCATCATAAATATTTTTCACGTGTCACTTTCGTGAAATAATTTTCATATATATATATATATATATATATATATATATATATAGAGAGAGAGAGAGAGAGAGAGAGAGAGAGAGAGAGAGAGAGAGAGAGAGAGAGAGAGAGAAACTGATCGGTCTATTTTAGAACTTTAATGGAATAATACTAAAAAATAATGGAAAAAAGGCAAATGAGACACTTTATGACGAAAAGGCACTTTTTCCTGTAAACGCAAAAAATAAGCAAAATAGGCAAAAAAAGGCATTTATGGCATTTTGCCCGAACATCTGGGGCCCAGTAATTACCTTAGAATTTTTGCTTTCCCGTGCTAAACATGGAACTAGTTCCTGTAGCGTATAGTTATTAGTAGAGACCGGAAGTTCAGGCAAAATGCCATAAATGCCCTTTTTTGCCTATTTTACTCATTTTTGGGTGAAATGCTTTTTTTCGATATGAAGAGCCTAATTTGCCTATTCCACCTGTTTTGAATGAAGAGTTTCGTTTTTTTTTACCAAATTATCACATTTAGCAACTTCTAATGATTAATTGGCAACTCCACTTCTCCAGATGTCGTACATATGGCAGCACTGCATATTTGTTTTCAGTCACTGTTTGTTTGCATGAGTGAGCACGTGTGATAATGTCTAAAGTTAAAGCATCTTCTTCTAAGAAACTAAATGATTATGTTCAGCAATTTGGGAGCAGTGTGTTCTCCACTGACGGCTCTATATTATTCTGTAAAGCTTGTGAAAAGGCAGTAAATTCAGAGAAGAAATACTTCGTGATCCAACATATAGAGACAGCTAAACACAAAAGTGCCGCTGACAAACGGAAGCTTGGAGGAGAGCAGTCATGCCTACTTACTAACTACGTTGCTGGCTCCAGCCGTAAGTCACAATTTTCAATGGACTTGTGCAAAGCATTTGTTGATGCTGGCAGTCCCTTGTGGAAACTAGAAAATCCGTCTCTGAGAAAATTCTTGGAGAAGTATACAAATGAACGCATTCCTAGCGAGTCGTCATTAAGAAAGACCTATGTAGAAGACATCTATCGGATTGTTATTCAAAATATTAGAGATGGAGTTAAGAACAAGTACATTTGAGTATCAATAGAGGAGACAACCGATTCTGTTGGAAGGTTTGTTGCCAATGTAATAGTTGGAACTATGAAGAGTGACCAACCCTCAAAAATCTATTTGTTAGCATCAGAGCTACTTGATAAAACAAACAGCTCAACTATTGCTCAGACTTTTACCAAATCACTTGCATTACTATGACCTGAAGGAATAAAGCACAATAATGTTCTTCTCTTCATAACTGGATGCAGCTCCATACATGAAAAAAGCAGCTGGGGCTTTAAAAATTATTTTCCCCAGAATGCTACATCTCACGTGCTTAGCTCATGCACTCCACCGAGTTTCTGAAAGGTACGAAGATTATTCTCTGATGTTGACAAGATGATTTCAAATGGAAAGAAGGTATTTCTCAAAGCTCCTTCACGAGTCCAGGTTTTCAAGGAAAAGGCACCGGGATTAGCACTGCCACCTCAGCCAGTACTGACAAGATGGGGAACTTGGATAAATGCCGCACTTTACTATTGTAAAATTACAACACAGTACAGAGCATTGTAGAAAGTTTTGATGAAGAGGATGCATCTTCTATCAAGATTATGAAATCTCTCATGCAGAAGTCATTGCAAAATGATCTTGCATTCATTAATGCCAACTTTTCAAATTTACCACTTGCAATAACTTCACTGGAAGAAAGAAACCAAACCTTGGTAAATGCATTGGGCATTTTTATAAACGTAGTTGAGGAAATTAATCAAGTTTCGGTGCCACAGGTAAAATTGTCCAGCAGAAGTGTGAAAAAGTAATTTCAGGTAATGCTGACCTAGCTCAAATCAAGAACATTGCAAAAGTCCTTGAAGGAGATGATGATGTAGACGTTTCAAATCTAAACTCAGAAATTATAGCATGTTTTAAGTATGCACCAATCACATCAGTTGTTGTTGAAAGATCATTTTCCCCTTCTTAAACACTTGCTAACTGATCGTAGACATAATCTAACGTTTGAAAATTTGGAAAAAATGCTTGTTGTAATGTGTAACCAATCAAATGAATAAAGCTATACTTCATAGATTTATTTAGCATTATTTTATTAATGTATGGAGATGTCTTACCTATAGTTTTAGCTCATGTTATTTAATGAATTTCGATTTAAAAATAAATGCCTTTTTTTGCCTATTTCCATGTTTTATTCTGCCTTTTTGCCTGCCTATTTCACTGTTTTTTAGTGCCTGAACTCCCGGTCTTTAGTTATTAGATATATTTGGGTGATTAATTATAGTAGCTGAAATCCATATTGGGCTCCAAATAAATCTAATCTAATCTAGTCTAATCTAACCTACCTTACAAAAAAAAAAAAAAAACCTACTTGCATGTGGTTGTATGCCCTGTTGGGCGATTTTATTTCGGCGAATATACTCTTAATTAATTGCCCAAATATCTAAGTAACAAGTCGTTACGCTACATGAATTAGTCTCATGTTTAACTATTACAGATTTATTTACAATTTCTATTTAACAAAACCACTTAGTCATGCAATAAAAGGCTAATTGGAATTTATTGATATTTGTTTTAAAATAAAACAAAAAAGTTGTCCACTATTATTAACTTTTACCCATCTTTGGGGGAAATAAATATTTTGCTTTGCGAAAATGCGTGGTTATGCGTTTATATTTTTTTTGGTACTTTTCCGTTATCTGCCCCTTTTATTATTGAATGCCTGGTTAGGTCAACTGTACGCCCTTGACGATTGGTTAGGTTAAGTCGTGATATTTTCGTTAAAATATTCGTTAGTATTTCGTTAAAATAATCGTTAGTTTTAACGAAAATATCACGACTTAATCTAACCAATTGTTAATGGCGTACAGTTGACCTAACCGGGAAAGAAGAAAAGTACCTTTTTATCTTATACATAGAATATATTCAGTAAATTCTTCTCCACTGCTTGTATTATTTATTTGTAGAATCTGCTCTTCTGTAAAAGTAGAGCATTTCTTCATTGGTTCGATTCTAAACCAATATGGTACTATTAATTTTTATATATTTGGCCAGTTTGAGGCTTTTGATGCACTGATGCTGGTAAACTTGCAGTGGTTCTTAACCTTTTTAGGCCGAGACCCAAATTCTGGATGAGGGGTTAGCTCGGCGACCCATGCCTTCAAACAGTTCACTTTTAATAAATAATATAATAAATAATTAATGGTAAAATGATTAGGGATAACATAAATGATAACTACCAATTTAATGACCCAATCAGAATGGCTTAGCGACCCAGGGGTTAAGAACCACTGTCACGTAAAGTGTTAAAAAATTGTAATTTTAGTAAGATTGTGGTTCAACACACGAATTTTTTCGCATATATATATATATATAATATATATATAGAATATATATATATATATATATATATATATATATATATATAGAGAGAGAGAGAGAGAGAGAGAGAGAGAGAGAGAGAGAGAGAGAGAGAGAGAGAGAGAGAGAGAGAGAGAGAGAGTAAAAAAATAATTTTCCAGCCAAATATTTATTAAATATAATCTAGATCCATACATACATTGGAGATAAGTGTAGAACATTAGGAATAAAAAAGAAAATAGTTATATCATTCCATGATATTAAAAAATCAACTGGTGTAGAAAAGGGGATGGACAGCTAACTTTTTCTGTAAAGATATAATTAACATTGGCAGTCACCTTTCAACCATAAATAACTAATATCCCTCGTCGAGCACAGTTAAGTATATAAAAGTATAAAGCCTACGACCGTGTGTTTTGTTTCACTGGAAATTTCATCGTTAAAAAAGGTACAGATTTAGATCTAAGAAAAATTATGGCTGGCAGATGTTTTAGAATCTCTGTAAAGAAACAATGCAGACAAATACTTTGGTCACGTTACTCGGGTAAGGTAGTGTGTGTGTGTGTGTGTGTGTGTGTGTGTGTGTGTGTGTGTGTGTGTGTGTGTGTGTGTAACAGTAGCATTTTTTGTTGAGTTGATGTTTGTAGTCTAAAAGCAATGTAAAAATATTTGTAAAACGTTACTTTTTTCTTTTGGTGAAAATTATGCATATTCAGGAACCAATAAAAGTGACACTATTATTCTATACAAATGATACACCACCACTGTACTTTAAAAGGGATGTAATTATGTTAATTCAAATCAAATTGGTTTCAAAGAAGCTTCGACTCATTGCATAGTTGAGATTACTACTACACTTCCTTAATTGTGTGAATAAACAGAAAAAAAATTCTGAATTACGAAAGGGATGTAGTAATCAATCTTATTTACTTTAAAGGGTTGGAGCCTATTTGACACTATTTTGGGTTAAAATAACTAAATAGTTATGATAATAGTAGTAGTCAGAATAGTAAAACATGTTGGTAGACATGCTTAAAAAATTATAAATGAGGGACGATAAAATAAAATATGTACTTTAAGGTGATATCTTCGTGACTGAACCAGATATAGTCTTCACATTTGCATTCCAAGACTGGTAAACTGTAAAGGAAAATACGTTACAGATTATTAATAATAATGGAACCATGTATGACCATTCAGCATTATAAGCACTATCAGACTTTGATAGGAGAGAACCAACACGTTTCTTCACCTTAACCTTAGTAGTTCGCTGTTCTGCATGAGCAGCGCGTTCCTCTGCTTCTTCAGTGTCTTGCTGGACTTTGCGGAATTTAGCCAAGTTGAGAGCGGCGATTTCTTCGGCTTCCACGCTCTGTTGTTTGTATGTCTTGATTTTCTGTTGGAGTTTGTCGACAAGATCCTGCATTCTCTCGTGATTCTTCTTGTCCTCATCGCTCTGGAAGGTAAGTTCCTTGATGCGGCGTTCGCACTTCCTCAAGTTGTTCTGTGCATCTGCGTGACGGCGGGCTTCGTCGTCGAGCCGAGATTCGAGTTGGCAAACACGACTTTCCAAGTTGGCGATAGCTTTCATGGTGCTTTCGTGGTTATATCTACTCATTTTAGTTTGAATTTCAGAGTGCATTCACTTTAAGAATTCCAAAGTTTCAGAATGAAGCTGAAAATGTTAAGAGTTATGTTAGTCCAATTCTTTTTTTTATTATTTCTAATTCTGAAAAAACCATTGGAGTTGTTTACTCTCCTTCTTAACAAAGGTTCATGTGACGGAGGGAACCTAACAGTTTTACGTTGAATCCGATCTGAACGCGGAGGATGGCCACCCACCTAACTACTGATCAAACCCAACGTCGCTGAACCTCGCTAATCAAAGGGTACGGATGCATTCCTAGTTATTTAACTTTGTCTCTCGAACACAGTCAAAACGCTCAGTTGAACCATAACTTACAGCAGTGGTTCTTAACCCCTGTGTCGCGCTAAGCCATTTTATTGGGTCATTAAATTGTCATCATTTATGTTATCCCTAATGATTTAACATTAATTATTTTATTATCTATTACAAGTGAACTGTTTGAAGGCATGGGTCGCCGAACTAGCCCCGCAACCAGAATTTGGGTCGCAGCCTAAAAAGGTTAAGAACCACTGACTTACAGAGTGGCTTGAAGTAGTATGAGATTAAAAAAATCGTAAATCATATAAAATAGCTTAATTTTTTTTTTTATTACATGCTGATAGGGTTGGCGCATCGAACTGATATAACTGGTAATTATGTCCCCGATCAAAAGAATTGGAGGGGCCATACTGGATTGCAGTGGTCCGTCCATTCGTTCGTTCGTCTGCTCGTTACAATTTTTGAACCTTTGAACATAAATTAATGAAACTTCACACTCATCACCAGATGTCGTGACCTAGAATCAGGTCGTTGCATCATAGATCCTAGTCACAAATAGAGGTGAAAGGTCAAATTGTGGTCAGCGCCATAACTTTTGAACCACTCAACATAAATTTATGAAACCACATATGCATGGATAATCACAAGACGATGTGTTTTTAGGAAGACTCGGGTCCCTGTGTCATTGTCAAGGTTACAAAAGTCAAATGGAGGTCCATGCCATGACTTTTGAACAACTCTACTGATAAAACTTTACACACACATGGATCATCACAAGCTTCGGGTCCGTGCATCAAAGGTTAAGGTCACAGAGGTCAAAGGTCAAATGGAAGCACGCTCAAGTCACTGGTCAAATGCAGGGACACTCCATATTTTTTTGTAACTACTGAACATAAATTAATGTATTTTCACGCTCGTATGGATGATCAGAAGACGACGTGTCACGAGCAAGACTCGGGTTCTTGCACTGAACGTCAAGGTCACAAATAGAGGAGGGGACATTGATGTCCTTCCGACATAGTTCGTGTTAAGATCAGTTTAAGGTTTAGATCAGGGGTTCCCAAATTTTTACCACCAAGGACCCCTAAATATTAATTCCGTACGGACATAGACCCCCCACAAAAAAAATTATGAATTCAGTTACAAACTATAGTATATTTCATAAACATAGATAGCTTTTAAATTAATGTAAAATTAAACATTCTACGCTCATTAAACCAGTTTAATAAACACTTACCGAATGTCTAGTGTGAAATGGAAATTTATTTTAATATAGTTAATGTTACTATTTTTCCAAAAGCTTAGAGACCCCTGGAAGCTTCCTACAGACCACTTTGGGAATCCCTGGTTTAGATTATTGGGGATTTTTTTGTTACGGACCAGCAGCAGTTTCGTAACATCTGTACGGACATCAGAATATGATATTCCAAATGAATATAAGAAGATAGATAAACTGAATATTTAATAGATAAATTTCATGAGAGTCGCCTTACCGACTCTTCCTATCGACAAATCGCATCTTGATTCGGTTTAAATAATAAATTTCAGGGGTGGTGAACCTTTATTCTGTTGTGGGAAAATTTCAACTAAAATAGTCTCTAGTGGGCAAATTGTAGCTTTAAAAATAGTCTAGTACATAATTAAGATGTGAATACCTCAAATATGATTTAAAATAATCAAACTCTCCGCTGGCAGTTAAATTTCACTAATTTTATTACGCATTATACCCTAAAAAAAATATAGTTACATTACATTACTGTTTTAAGAAGTAATTAAATTACAACACTGATTATTTTGTTTTTGATGTAATTCAATTCCAATTTTTTTAATTTGGGGAATTATTGTGTAATTACTTATTTTAAAGCATGGAATTGAAGTGGAAATAATTTGGCGTGTAGCAAGATGCATTCAGTTGTTATTTAAATAAAGCAAAGATTATACGTTGCAGTGAAAGGCCAAACAAAATATATCGATAACCGCCGTTATGAACAATTGAAAATAATAACTACGCCTTCGCCAAATAAATTTGAGGTGGGTGGGCCCATACTGAATTGCGCTTCGTCCGTTCGTCACACTTTCGCGTCCACGAACTAATATTATTTCTGCTCGGGATAATATTGATTGAACTTAATACACTTGTGTATCGCACCAAAAACGATGTGTTAAGTTCTCAAATGGAGGTCAAAGGTCAAATGGAGCTTTTTCGTATTTGCGCCAAAACTTTTCAACCGATCAATATAAATTGTTGAAACTTATTACACATATTTGTCGTCACAAGTCGATGTGTCGCAAGCAAGAATTTGGGTCCTTGCACAAAAAATCAAGGTTACAAATAGACGTCAAAGGTCAAGTGGAATTTTGTGTTCAAGCCATAACTTTTGAACCGCTCAACATAAATTGACGAAATTTCATATATACACATACGTATCGTTACAAGACGATGTGTTGAGAGCAAGAATCAGGGTCTCGCGTCAAAGGCCAAAATAGCAAATATTGTTGTTGTTCCAACATAATTCTTGTTGGAATTTGAAAATCATAGGGTAGAATAGTGTTGCCGGATGTTTCCAACACATTAATAACATTCTGACATAAAGAAATTACTTAAAAAAGTAATTTGATGACATTACACTTACCTTGAAAATTGCGTACATCTACTCTATCAACCTTTTACTTACTGACTTAATTCTAATAACTTTATTTTAAGAACCAAATTCTAGATTCATACCCTTTTTGTCACTTTTAAATGAGAGAAGTATTCTTTCATAAGTATGAATGAATTTAAATTATCTTAAAATACAATTATTATAAATTAAACTTAGTTATTTGCGCTCCTAATTTTGGTTCTGTAGCGTTTGAGCCGACATTTAAGTAATGCGCTAAAATGAGTTTATTTTATATCGTTCAGTTTGTGGCAAAACGTACCTAAATTTATCTCGGAGTTCAACTAAGCCTAATTTAACCTTTCCTACTGTAAAACTAAAGGGATGGATGTATGTTCCTTCGATTTGTAAGCCCCTAATTTGATATCGCGATGGTTGTATATAGTGGTGAATGTAGCCGCCTGCCAAGCACTTGACCCGAGTTCGATTTCCGGCTATCTCAAATTGTTTTTGCGGAAGGGTCGTTCGAAGCCATCGTAAATAAGTAAGTAATAGTTAAGTAAATATTCTTAAGGTTAGGTTATATTATGTACATGTTAGGTTAGGTTAGGCTAGGATGAGTTCGGTTAGACAAGTTAGGTAAACTCAGGGTTGTGTAACATTCGTAAATGAATGTTACGTAATCCTTTTCTCAGTATCTCAGTTTTTATAATTTTTAGAAGATAGGACTTTTCAAAAGAATTTGGGAAACTGTACCATACCTTCTAAAATCTAAACTAATTCAAATAATTATATTAAATAATTTACGAGGAGCTTCTGTTTTTGGAACTTTAACCTACGTTTTTACCAACACTCGGGCTACCTCGCAAAGGGTACCTACGGATTAACCTACAGCTTAACCACTCCCTCACTTAAGAAGAGCTAGTAAAAGTACTTAATCGCTAAAACCTCACAGTCTGGAGTCGGGGCTCGAGCCCACGAGCTTCCGATTTACAACCCAGTGCCTTATCTGTCATTTTTTTTGTGGCTGATAGGTTAAGTCGCCCAAAGATAATAAAGCATTCAACGTCCAGCGTAGGCCTCGAATATTTGACTCACTCAACGTGAAGCGGAGACACTAACCACTAGGTGACAGCAAAATCAAGTTCTTACTGCAACGGGATGTTTGACTATTGAACGATATAAGAACGAAATTTTGCTAAGCAGTGTGTGTGTGTGTGTGTGTGTGTGTGTGTGTTTCAGAACTTGCTGCTAGAGTGTGATGTACAAACGATATAATTTTATACTACTGTACGCACACGACGATTAGTTGGTGCAGTAATAACTTCGTGATCTTTATAATGTTGCTATTTGCAACCCTATTCGCATGACACATACATTACCTGAAAACCTATTTGCTAACTTGGGATCACACACACACACACACACACACACACACACACACACACACACACAAGGATACATAGGGATCACCACTGGAAATCAGATACCATCCGAACTTTAGAGATCCAATGTTACCTTTGATGACACGTTTCTGGGTACACCTTTGATGGGAGGTCAGGTGAGACCAGCGTTTCTATTTATACACCTCACCTATTTCTCGTTAACTGCGCTACATTTATATCATGTCCACGTTTAGTCACACATTTGCTGATTATATCCTGCCATCTTTTAAACGGTTTTCTTCTACTTCTCACACTTAGGCACTCACTATTATACACCTCTTCACAATTCTCTCCACATAACCATTCAAGCGTAGCACATTACCCTCCATTTTTATCTGAAATAACTCTTCCATTTCACGCCTTTCCTGGACATCTTCATTTTCATTTCGTCAATTCGTCTTACACCATTCGTACTTTTGAAATTATCCATTTCAACTGCTCTCATTTTTTACGGTGAATTGTCATGCCAGATAAGTGTCTCGCATCCATCATTACACCTTATAAACATCTTGCTGTACCTACAGTGAAACACTTCCTTCTTTCTAGGGCTTTTATCGCGTACAGACTTGCCCTGCTTCATCATACTTTCCACTTCCAATGTATTTGTTCTTGAATGTATCTCTTTTGTCAGTGAAACACCCAAGATATTTAGATTTTTCACCTCTTGAATTTTTTACATTCACCGCAGTATTGTATGCTGAGGTCCCCTCTCTCCTAATGATAAGAACCTTTTATTTACATTCACTTTCAATATCTCGACACAAATGTCAAGTTTTGTCACTACTTTCTTTAATTCATTCTCTGAAACATCAGAAGTGCCAGATCATCAGCATACATCAGATGCGGCAGCCACTACTCATTTCCTCTAAATATTTATTTCTTTTCTAGTATTTTTGCTTCCATCTCAATCATTACTCCATCCATATACATATTAAACAGCCATGGTGACATATTATAGACTTGTCATACTCCAACATTAATACTGAGCTAGTCACTCAACTCTTAACTCAAACACTACTAGCTACATAAAAACTTTTTACTGCACCCAAGGATTTGCCACTGACACTATACAGTCTAAGCACGTGCCACAAAGCGGGTCTTTTCATTTCATCAAAAGGCTTTTCCAAATCTATCATTGCGATGTACACCTTTTTCTTATCACTTAGTTTCTCAATCAGCTCTCTCTCTGTAAACACTTGATCAACTCGTCCTCTGCCCCGCCTTCCCTAAAGCTGTTTTGTACATATCCAATCTTTGTAATCTTTTGTAATCTTTTGTTTTTACTCTCTTTGCCAATACTTCTCTTATATTTCAGTTATACTTAACAGATTTATATCCATATATTTTTTTGCATTAACTTTTTTCACCTTTACTTTTGTAATGATGCAATTGCAGCTTTTGTTCAGTCTCCAAGTGCACATCCACTTTGCCACGCTTTTTAACGTATCTCTCTCAGCCTTTCAGTCAACATTCTACCTCCACATTTTCTATAATTTTGCGACATATCCCATCAATTTCTGTCAACTTTCATCATTTCTTCAGCTTACATACTGCTCGTGCTCGTTCAATTTCCTTTAATTTGGTGTTGCTTACACTCCTTGGATTGTACTTCTACATACGCCATTTTCCTCACCTACCATCTCACTAAAATACTCTTTAAATTTCTCTCCTGTTTGCTAATCTCGCTCGCATGAACACCTCATTCTTCTCTCTTACATTATCAGTCATTTCACCAGGCCAACCTTTGGTCTTTGTTACTTCTTTCCAGAATGCCTTTCTATTTTCTATACATTGTTCATTCGTTTTCCTACCCAAGTTTTCAATCTACTCTCTCTCTTTACTACTCATTTAATATTTTCTCGCATTCTTTGCGCAACTCGTGTTCACCCTCCATTCCTGCCAGGCTGAGTTTGTAACATTCTCTCCGACACACTCATCTTTTCTGTCACTACATTCTTCACAATATTCTAAAACAAAAGAATAAAAATCTCTAAATTGAATAATGTTTAAATTTTGAAGATTAGATAACACATAAATTTTACTGGAGAAAATTAGTTAAGATATAGTCTTCAGTCCAGTGTTGTACGATAGATCCCTAAAACAGTTTGTATCTCCTTTCTATACTTTTAGATAGCGTGAAAACACGCGGTTCTGATATTTTTTTCTTAATATACCAAATCTCTGTCGGTGAAACTTCGACACCGGTATTGCACAAGATATTCGAGATTCTGTCTTATTGTTAATTTCAGAACAGTTTATGTGATGACTTTTCACAAAGCATTACTGTAACTGTTTACTTTAAATATTTGCTAGTATTTAACCCTTTAAGGCCGGAGTGTTTTGTATTAAGTTATGAGTGCGTGTAAACGCTACCAATTTGTACCGGTCGTCGTTAAAGGGTTAATTAAAGATTGTCATTCATTTAACTCATGAGAGGAGAAACAGTTGTGCCGAAGATTTATGTCGGCTAAAATTCAATAGAAATTACTTACAATGGCTGATTGTTAAGTATAACTTTAAATTTTGATACATCATTACTACGAATTAGTAGGTAAAGTAAGTGAATTATGTTTTCTCTTCCTTTCATCAAATCACTAACAGTATTTTACTGATCAACTTTGTATTAACTCTTTCATTACTAGAATATTAATTGATATTTAGTTAAAATAAAAAAAAAACTTGATTTTTAACTGATATTGGAATAAGTTTTGAGCAAATAAACTGGTGAGAGTCAACCAACAAATTTATAATAATAATAATAATACTCGTTATTGGCCCTTTTTTAGAAGAGGTATTAGCGTGGATATTTCTCACGCAGAACTAATGGGCAGGTCGAGAATATATATATAATAATAGAATTTTTGTTAAAAAGGAAATTAATCTACTTTTCCAGCCAAATATTTATTAAATATAATCTAGATCCATACATAATTTGGAGATAAGTGTAGAACATTAGGAATAAAAAAGAAAATAGTTATATCATTCCATGATATTAAAAAATCAACTGGTGTAGAAAAGGGGATGGACAGCTAACTTTTTCTGTAAAGATATAATTAACATTGGCAGTCACCTTTCAACCATAAATAACTAATATCCCTCGTCGAGCACAGTTAAATATATAAAAATATAAAGCCTACGACCGTGTGTTTTGTTTCACTGGAAATTTCATTGTTAAAAAAAAAAAGATACAGATTTAGATCTAAGAAAAATTATGGCTGGCAGATGTTTTAGAATCTCTGTAAAGAGAGACAATGCAGACAAATGCTTTGGTCACATTACTCGGGCTGTTCGATGGAATAATGCTTTTATTTTTCTTTCTGTGTTTGTGTGTCTGACTTAAGAAGCATTTTGGGTTGACTTGATGGTAGCGGTCAAAACAGTAATGTCACAGAAACATTTATCTAAAACTTCTCTCTTTCTCTTCGTGGACTACAGTCCTTTTTAGGTGAAAAATTCTCTTACACATTTACACGAACAAATAAAAATAAAAATGACATTTTTCTACAAATAGTAATAATAGTAATAGTAATAACAATAAGGTTGTTGTTTGGTGGAAATGTTAATAAATTGTAAATGAGGGATGATAAAATATATACTTTTTATTTGGTGACGTCGTCATCTTCATCATCTTCACCGAACTTAAACTTTTTAATCTAATCCAGATATGGTCTTCCTATTTGCATTCCACGAGTGGTAGGCTGTAAAGGAAAAGAAAAAGTACAAATTATTAGGAATTGAGCGATGTTCGTCCAGTGTATAACAACTACAAAGTCAGTTATACTGAAAAAAGATTTGCAAAATATTTTTACTCTTGTCGTTAGAAAGTTTTTTTTAAACGTAAGTATTTGCTAAATTTTTGTAAATATTTTTTTTTTTAAGTACTATTAAATTCCAAATTATATAAATTTGAATAAACATGTTGCGTATTGTTTTAATTAAATTATGGAATATATACTTACCTTTTTTAATATGCAGGAACGGTTTAGCTCCTCTGTAACGAAATTAGGAAGATACATTTAGAAGAAGATCAGAAAGGAAATAAAAAGAGGTAAAATTGGAATTGTATAAGAGAAAAGAATTTGAATAAGTAATTACGTTCACGATGGAAATAAAGCTCTAATTGAAATTCAATTTAAGAGTCGAGAAGCGTAAAGAATGTATTAAAATTTATGTATTTAATTCCTTTTGTGCATAATACGAGCCTAGATGTTGTCTATTTACTCACTCAATAATGCTATTAAAAGAAATTTTGTTTAGTAGGGATTCAACGATTCAACGTGCTTAACGTTAAAGTATGAACGATGAGGAAAATCTAATAGAATGGATATGGTCCAGTTAGATTCTACGTGCACTGGTGAGTGAAGTATTTGAAATTTACTGTTTGATAGGTTAGTAATGTATATTTCAGTTATTTCTAGTCATATACTTTTGAAATAGTGTCAGACAGGTTGGCTACACTACTGATAAATGCGAGTGTATATCTACATCTAATTTCCATGAACTACGTTTGCATGGTAAAAAGTGATTGCTTAAAATTTTAACTCACCGGTGGAGACATTCTGGCGAGAGAACCAGCACGTCCCTTCACCTTAGCCTTAGTAGCCTGCTGTTCTGCATGATCGGCGCGTTCCTCTGCTTCTTCAAGTTCTTGCTGGGCCTTGCGGAATTTAGCCAAGTTGAGAGCGGCGATTTCTTCTGCTTCCTCGATTTGGCGTTTGTATGTCTTGATCTTCTGTTGGAGTTTGTCGACAAGGTCCTGCATTCTCTCGTGGTTCTTCTTGTCCTCATCGCTCTGGAAGGTAAGTTCCTTGATGCGGCGTTCGCACTTTCTCAAGTTCTTCTGCGCATCTGCGTGACGGCGGGCTTCGTCGTCGAGCTGAGATTCGAGTTCGCGAATGCGACCTTCCAACTTGGAGATGGCCTTCTTGCTGTTCCTGAGAGCGTTGTTCTCAACCTCTTCTAAGCGGACCTGGAGTTCCTTGACCTGGACTTCGAGACCCTTGCGGAGTTTTTCTTGGTTCTGAGCGTGTTCTTGCTCGGCACGGAGTTCATCAGCAAGGCGGGCAGCATCAACCATAGCCTTCTTTGCCTTCTCCTCGGAGTTCTTAGCTTCGTTGAGCATTTCATCGAGGTCAGCCTGCGTTATAAATATTATTAGATATTGAATGAATGTTTACCATGATTTATACAAATATTTCATTAAGAAAAAGTAGTGTACTTACGTGCAGTGTTTGTAGTTCGCCTTCAAGCTTTCTCTTGGAGACAGTGAGGGAATTGTTCTGGGCAGCAAGATCGTTAATGTGCTCACTTGCTTCAGCAAGTTCAGCTTCAGCCTGTCTGCGGCCGCGGTCTGATTGTTCAAGGAGGGTTCGAGATTCTTCGAGTTCTCCATGGAGGGCGTTTGCACGGCGTTCAGCAATACCATACTGTTCACGGTATTCGTTAGCAAGGCGGTGTTCCTCTTCAATGCGTTGCTGCATTTCCTTCATCTCAATCTGAAGTTTCTTAATGTGTTTCTGGAGGTCGGCATTAGCCTTGTTGGAATGGTCAAGAGCGATTTCGAGCTCATTGATGTCGGATTCAAGTTTCTTCTTCATGCGAAGTGCCTCTGCCTTGCCCTTAGCTTCGGCTTCAAGGGATGCTTGCATGGAATCGATGGCACGTTGATGGCATTTGCTATAAAATAAATTTAAGTGTAAGTTTACACATTCAAACAATTTTTGTTGGTCAGCAGGTCTCCACACTAACGTCTCGTCTCTTATACCTATTTCTAATACAGTTTTGACCCCTTTTTTTTATTATTGTTGTTTATTTAGAAAAATTGCTTACAAATATCGTATTTGTAACTGCTTAAACCTCTTTACTTAATAATAATCTAGTCCTCGAAGAAAATTTGAATTTACTTACCGAGTGTTGTCGAACTCTTCTTCCTTCTCCTGGATGCGCCTGTCGATTTCCTGTCTGACCTGGCTGAGTTCAAGTTGAGCGCGAAGAACCTTGTTTTCTTCCTGTTCAAGGGCGGCTTCAGCCTCTTCAAGAGCGGCTTGAAGTTCTTCCTTCTCGATTTCAAGGCGCTTACGCTGCTTCTCAATTTCATGGATGTTACGGCCTCCCTCACCGATCTGGTCCATGAGATCCTTGATTTCATCAGCGAGGTTCTTGTTCTCACGACGAACTGAGTCGAGCTGTTCAAGGTTCTCTTCATAGGCAGCCTTAACACGGAAGAGCTCAGTGGAGTAGTTGCGGCATTCCTTTTGGGAAGCGTCAAGTTCGGCTGCGAGGTCATCAACCTTCATCTTCCATTCAGCAATAATCTTGTCGAAGTTCTTCTGTTTCTTTTCAGCGGCATTCGCAAGGGCTTGTGCACGTTCAACTTCAATCTGCATGTCCTCAAGCTCGGTCTGGATGCGTTGTTTGGTCTTCTCCAGAGTCATGTTCTTCATGTTAAGTTGTTCAATTTGTTGTTCAGCTTCATCGAGGCGGGCAGCGAGTTTCAAGCGGGCAGCTTCAAGTTCTTCAGCACGAGCAACACCTTCTTGTTCGTACTTAGCACGCCACATCTGGGCATCAGCATTGGATTTGGAGAGTTGCCGCTGGAGATCGCTCTTAGCTTCAGCTTCTTCTTCAAGTTGTTCACGGAGGCCATCAATGTCGTGTTCCAGATTGCGGAATTTACCAAGAAGAGTCGCGCGTTCCTAAGGATGTAAATTTAATAATGAATAAATGAATGCAAAATGAATACCCAAAATATATTAATCTCGCATTCACTAAAATGCGTTAAAAGTAAATGGATAATAAGTTATCATGATAATACAGTAATCAAGCATTAAACACGTACCCTGCTTTCTTCATCGGCAAGCTTTCTGGTGTCGTCAAGTTGGTTGGTGAGGGACAGTTTAAGCTTGGAGAGTTGACCGATTTGGCTTTCAGCTTCTTCAAGTTGGCGGAGGAGGTCGGAGTTTTCAACAGCGAGTTTCTTCTTGGCAGCATCGAAGTCGTTAAGAGTGCGGTTGGATTCATCAAGTTTGGCCTGGAGTTCGTTGATGTGCTGGTTGAGTTGCTTGTTCATCTTCTCGGAGGCAGCCTAATTTTCATATATAAATGAAACCCATGTATTAATTTTCCGCGTATGGGATTCATTAGAATATCGATCAATTTTTCTTTTTAAATGTCCATGAATTATATATATATACACATATACACATTATTAAAGAGTTCCTAAGCTAAAAATACATGCATTTACATAATAAAAAAAAATATAAAGGTATGGAAAGAGTTAAGAAGAAAATAGGACTCGGGATTGAATTACGGATATCGTCTTATTTTGTTGACTAATCGAACCATTATTAATAATATTACGGAAATTGTCGTGGACGTTCTATTTCTTAATTATATTCGGTTCTAATTACCTTTTTTTCTAGTATAATATACTTACAGTCTATTTAATTGAAAACCCTGTAGATCACACATATCTAAAATATGGAAGACCAAGTAACAAATATAAGCACGAATATTTTAATTATATATATATAAAACACGACTAATTATTATTATTATTATGTATATAACACGTAAAGCGATGAAGCGATGAACAGTTTACAGATAGACAAATATAGATAGATATTATCAAGATTTATTAAAGTAGTTCTGTTTATCTAAAAGAACTATCGATGTATCTAATTGATTCTTTCTAGTGCAGGGTGAACAAAATAATGTATGACTTTTAAAACAAAAGAACTTTTCACAACAGTATTTTCTAGAGTACAGTAAATCACAGTTCTACTATTTTTAGCTGTTTTCATTCTAATTTCTTAACGTTTTTTTTTACCTTTTCCGCAGTCATATGATCGGAAGCGACTTTATCATCATCGGCCTGCAATCTAACTTTGTTTTTTTCCTTTTCCATTCTGTTAGAATAATTAAATAATAGATAATAGAACGAAAATAGATTAAAAGGTGAACGCGGGGGAAGTGACAGTTTAAATGAACTAAAATACTAAAAATTCTCTTGCAGAAGTTGTTAGTGGTGAGGAAAATTTCTCGAGGCCGGCGATAATATTACTGCATATTATTATTATTAAGAAAATAAATCTTATTTAGAAGCTCTGAGCGGTTCCATATTTCGCCTTAGATGTACTCTGCGGATTTTATAATTCAGCGGCTGGCATACAAGCAAGCTTCTTTTTTTTTTCTTTTTCTTTTTTTTCCTACGTTTACCTTTTCGTTACTAAGAAGATCAGCGGCTTGTCTCGCGTCATTCACTTCGGAGGTAAGGACCGTCCTTTCACGTTCGATTCTGCGATCATGGACAATATTATAGTCAAAATTTAGTTTTCTATTCTTTGTAACCATGAGTTAAAGCAAACCTTTTTTCCCCCGAGCGCTAAATAAAAAAATAACCGCAAATAATAAAAAAAAGATAACATCGAAACGGAGTAAACGAAAGAGCGAATGAAGTTAATTAAAAAAATAAATAAATTCGACGAAATAATAATAATAGCGAACTAAATATTGCTTTTAAAAAAATAAATTAATAAATAAAAAAACTGATAATGTAATGGCGATTTTTCTTGTTCGACGCAGTTCACATGAAGGACAGAACGTGTTCATTTGGGAAAGATTTTTTTTTTTTATGGAGGGTAAAATAAAGGATTTATGGGATAATTTGAGATGTAAGGGAATTTTTATTTTTTTTCTTGATCATCATCTTTTTACCTTATCGCGGGCAAGACCATCCATGGCAGCCTTAGCATCATCAGACTCGCGTTTGAAAGCTTCCTTATCCTTCTCAGTTCTAGATTTAGATGGTTATATTTTGGATAAAATAAATGTTTTATATATGAAAATATATTATGTGAATATAAAATTGAAGTGAAAAAAAACTGGGAATTAATTAAAATTAGAGGTAATAAAAGAGGAAAAAATAAATAAAAAAGCGAATAAGCTGTTCAGGAGAAAAGCCACTTTATTCTAAAAGTTAAATTTTGTGCTTAATCGCGTAAATAATTGAGATAGAGAATATTTAAAGATGGAGTTATAATTCAAAGACCTAATTTTGGTAAAAAACATGAGGAATACTGTAATAAAACTAATAATACTATAAAAATACTGTAAAAATAATTTAAAAAATATTTTTTTTACTAAAATGTATGCTGGTTTTGTTTTTTATATTAATTTTTTTTTTCTAAAAATAAAAATAAAAAACAATTCTCACCTGGCCTTCATCTTGTTAAGATGGTCGATCTGTTCACTCATTTCGGCAACGGCATCGTTGTGCTTCTTACGAAGGCTAGCAAGAGCGGCTTCATGCTGGATGCTTTGTTCCTCAAGATCGCGACGGAGTTTAGCAAGTTCAGATTCACGCTTCTTGTTAAGTTCAATTTGGGCAGCAGTTGCGCCTCCAGCTTCATCCAATCGTTCACCAAGTTCTTCGAGTTCTCGGCTAAGATGAGATTTTCCTTTCTCAGCCTTGGCGCGGGCCTGGCGCTCGTGTTCGAGTTCTTCCTCGAGTTCTTCAATGCGGGACTGCTGTTCCTTGATCTGTTTTTGGACCTTAGAGACGAGACCCTGTTCATCCTCGAGCTTGGCAGCGAGGGAGGAGACTTCCTTATCCTTGCGTTGGATGGTCTGCTCGAGTTCCTTCTTGTTGCGTTCGAGGTCAGCAACGGCTTCTTGGGTGAGTTTGAGGTCACCCTCAACCTTCCTCTTTGCCTTCTCGATTTCTCCTTTAAGTTTCTTCTCGCGTTCGAGAGAATCCTCGAGCTCATCGAGAGTTTGTTCAAGCTTGGACTTGACCTTGTTAAGGTGGTTGCATTTGTCCTCAATAGCCTGAAGGTCTTCAGCAGTCTTCTGATTGCATTCTTGGAGGTGTTTCTTTTCCTTATTGATCTTATTGATGAGCTCATCCTGGTGGGCGATTTCATCATTAAGATTGCGGATCTGGTGATCCTTGGTTGCCTTATCTTGTTCGGATTTCTGAACAGAAAGCTCGAGGTCTTCAATATCCTTCTTGAGGCCGCCGATTTCTTGATCCAACTTCTTCTTGCCCTGGAAAGCACTGTTGCGGGCTTCTTCCTCTTGTTGGAGACGCTCAGTCGTTTCCTATAGAAAAGAATCGTAACAATGGATTCCGTTTAGAATCGGAACACTTTTAAAACGTTATAATATTACTGTAATAGATAACACTTTAAACAAAGACAATGGATAAACATAAATGAAATCTAAATAGGACAGAGTCCCACTTCTGCCCTACCTCACATTCAGAAACACGAGGATCTGTAATGGATCCCATAGTCACAGAAGGATATAAAAGGGAAAATGGAAGGTGAAGGCAATCAAATACAACCCTACAACGGCACTATTAACGAATCTTATTGGCTAAAATTTAGTAAATCCCCCATACACGAGTAGAGGAGGATCCAGGTAACCGCTAACTGCTATCGTTCGTCGTGAGTCTCTAGGCCAGACTGCTGCCTTCAGGATGGTTAACAATCTCAAAATCGAGATGGTATGAATCATATTCCCGCACCTGGCACTCACATCATTAAAGCCTTCATAAACACCCCCACCCACGCCAAAATCTAAATTTACAGTCATTAATTTTTGTAAAATGACTTCATCTGTCAAAAAAAATTGTGACGGCAGATGGGGAAATGCCAAAGATAGAGTTAGTGATATCGATACCTTTGATTACTATATATATATATATATATATATATATATATATATATATATATATATATATATATATATATATATATACTGTATAGAGAGAGAGAGAGAGAGAGAGAAAGAAAGAAAGAAAGAAAGAAAGGAATGCACTGTGAATCTATTTGTAGGAAATTCTTATCTTTTTCAGGAAGTGATAACTTCATGCATCATTAAATATGTCAGATAATTTTGTTTCCAACATCGGTCCAATTTACATACATACAGGTGTCGACATATATTTCAAACTAAATAGTTTAACAATCCATAACTAGGTTTATGGGAGTGCTACAACACATCAATGAGTAAATAAAGCTATAATTATAGGGGATTTATTGATCTTAAAATAGTTTTAGCCTAGTTTTACTGGCTAAGTATTCTTGATCGAGTAAGAATTTATTATTTTATGTTTGTTTCAAACCCACATACATACATATATATAAATAATCAAAACAGTTGCATTTTTTTACGCAATTACTATTATTATAATATCCAAAATTAGTACTATTTTGGGAAACTTCTATAATACACTACATTCGATAGATAAATTTATATAAAATTAAAACTAAAGCTTTTATAATAAATTAGAAATCAATTGCTGATATATATTTTAATATTAAATATGTATATTTTAAATATTTGGATGCTAAGAAAGTTTTAATCTCGTCATGTCGGTAGTTTTTTCTTAAAATAATGCGACTGTTTTTTTTGTTATATATATTGTGTTTTTTATATATTGAAGGCGTTATTTAATATTAATGCAAAATATATATAAAATTCACAAATTAATTCTAACTTAAATTTCCAAGTGTATTTGCTCGCTATACTTACATTCAGCTGAGCTTCGAGGTCAGCCTTCTGGCTCTGGAGTTTCGCTTGTTTGTCCAAGAACTCGCTGACATTGCCCTTAGTAGATTCGAGGGCAAGCATGAGGTCATTCTTCTCCTGAAGAAGACCGACATTAGCAGATTCAAGTTCTTTGCGGAGCTTAGCTTCACGTTCGTAGTCTTCCTGAGCCTTAGCAGCCTTCTCTTCGAGAGCTCGGATCTCGTCTTCGACTCTGGTGACGTTGAGAAGGGGCTTGACCTTCTGCCAGAGACGGTACCAGGGCCAGGTGCGGAGTTGGAGATATTTTCTCAAGTTGCGCTGGACAACGATGAGGGCAACGCGCTGTTCCTGAAGCTTCTTGAATTCTTTGCGGGCGAGGTATCCACGGATCCAAGACTGAAGCCAAGTGATGATCTTAGCCAAGCGGTCGTCACGGATTTCTTCAAGCTGACCTAAAACACCAGCCCTGAAGAATACCTACATTTGGGTAGGGAAGGGCGACGAGTTAAATACAGAAATAAATGAATATTTCGGTTATATTTTGAAGGAATATTGAGATTGAAGGTATTTTATAATTTAACACGATATGCTTAACCGAAGAAATTACTCGTTTAACGTATTTTAAACTGATAAAACTAATTACGTACTTAGAAGAGGTTTTCGAAGCGGAGCGAAAAACATTGAAAGATTACTTACCTTCTCGTAGCTTCCGAAAGCGAGAAACCAAAGGAGAAATTGTAAAAATCGACAGTTGAGAATGAACTTAAGTTGAAGAAGAAGCAGCGAGTTTAAAAGAACGTTAAAAGGTTTTCGCTATTTGAAATATTAGTAATAATTTTTTTTTCACAGCGGTATAATTATTTGGTTAATATTTTCTGTGATTGGTTATTGACTACCTTTGTTTCGCCATAACGATATTGGTTTGCTTCTAGCTTGACATATTCAAGGATCATTTCAGTGGCTGGGCGAGGAGGTTTTAACTCTTTTCTTTCGCCTTTCAGGAGTTGAGGGCACAAAACACGGTATCTAAACAAAAACTGGAGTGCGTCAGTAACACTCTTCACAATAAGCATAAACGCGTTGATGAAAGGGTTAGGAGTAGACTCAAAGTAGGCGAAAGTATTACAAACACGATTTGGCCCAAGTCGCAAAATAAAAGGAAAGAGGAGAACCCGTAATTAGCCGTAGAATGGTAAGTACAATTAAAACTAGGATTCTCTATCCCCCTTTTGTCTTGTCGGGGGGTGAGTTTTTAAGTCGGTTAAAACGCAAACTTAAATTTTAATTAATAAAAAAAATAAAAATAATTTGCTTAAATTTCGCATTCCGCGTTAAACCAGTTGGGGGAAAAAGGACCAGCGAAGTTTAAAATTAATTGTGTACTTAATGTGTGTGTATTTCTTTTAAAAATTGCTAAAACTCAAAACATGATTTTGAAAATGTTCACTGAAATTCTATTCAAATTAATTAAACTGAGAAAATAATATTGAATTTAATTCTGATAAAAGTGTGTTGCTATAATTTAAAATAAAAAAAAAAAAAAAAATTCTTTGAAGAATTAATTCTGTAGCCATTTTACTTTACAATAATAATAATAATTATTATTATTAAAATAAATAAATTAAACATAAAATAAATGTTACGAGATTCAAAAAGCAAGAGAGAAAGTAATGAAATTAGCAATGAATCACACTTAACGCCGTGAACGTGCCTTCGTATGACCCATTCGATATTTTTCGTTTTCTAGATTTGCAGACGCTAGTAACTCCATTGTTTGTCTTTTAGGATCGCCATCGTATTTTTTGGCGCCGGTAGGGTTCAGAATATTGTAACTGAATTGCAAAATTTAAACAGGAAAATAAGATGTTGGTTAATGATTAAGTAATTCTTAACTATTCTAATGATAAAAAAAAAATTTGTAGGGTGAGGTTCTGTCTTGGAGCTCATCTATGGGGTGCGTGGGATATATTAAGTTCTTGAAAGGAATCCTGGAAGTATGAATATAAACCATTCCACACTTTTCTGTCCTTTTAGGAAGTACAGATTTCCAGTTGAATGCGTTTATGTAAAGAAAAAATATCGTAAAACAAAAAAAAAAGAATTTTTTCTTTATGGAATTTTGCATTTATCTTTTTCTTTTTCTTTTTTTCTTTATATAAACGTATCAACTAATTTGTTTTGTTAATACTGGTTATAATCTATTCTAAGAAAAAGATGGACATTGGACAATACAGACTTTAAGTGTAATTTAAGATTAGAGAAGTCGAGAGAAACTCGGTCAAATGGCCTCTCTGTCATCTAATATTAACCTATTTAAAAGGAACTCGGTGGTAGGATTAAAACCTATTAAACTCAAATCAGGCACTTGTCCTCTCAGTGATCTAGGATTAGAACGTATTTAAACGAAAACCAGGCAATTAATTGACTTCTTATTGATCAACGAACCCGGGTAAAAGGAAATCGGGCATTTGCCCTGTAAGTGATCAAGGCTTAGAACCCGGGTAAAAGGAAATAAGGCAATTGCCCCGTAAGCGATCAAGGATTAGAACCCAGGTAAAAGAAAATAATGCAATTGTCCTTTCAGTGATTCATGTACCAAAACGTGCCTTTGTGTGCCCCAGTCTGTATTTTTCACTCTCCAACGAAATCGCTTCAAGGATAACTTCAGCCACCTTTTTCTCATCAGGCGCAGCGGCAGCTTTCTTTGAAGCTAATATATTATATCTGAAGGGAAATTACAGTGGGAATAAGGATCCGCTCTAATACCTGGCGATTTGCCTCCATATTAGGTTTAGTTACGGGGAAACTGAGGGAACAACACAAAGGGGGTTAACAAAGTGAAATATAAAATATCACGAGCTGACAAAACAAATCGTACGTTCTGCAGACACGGAGCTTTCATTCGATGCTGTAAATTACATTAAAAAAAACTAACTAAAAGATGCAATAGGACTAATCTATAGGATGCGATACACTATTTGGACAAGTTTTAGCATTTTCTAAAAATTCATTTAAATTCACCCAAAATTGTTTACTGTTTCCTCAAAATTTAGTTTAATACTGTATCTAAAATTGCCTTTCTATCAGGTTTATTCCACTACCCGACAAAACAGCACAAACAACAAAATGAAGTATTTAATGTCTCGAACTGACAAAAGTCTTAGATTTGTCTTAAACTAGCTGAGAATAATAATGTTCTGCAAACACTAAACTAGTTGTACGCTTTAAGAACTGAAAAAAAAGTGTATACTGTTAGAAAGATGCACTAGAACTAATCTATTAAATGTACTATAGAATTCTCTATACTATACTACAGAATTCTCATACGATACTACAGAATTCTCATACGATACTATAGAATTATCTATGCGATACTATAGAATTCTCTACACGGTACTATAGAATTCTCTACACGGTACTATAGAATTCTCTACACGGTACTATAGAATTCACTACACGGTACTATAGAATTCTCTATACGGTGCTATAAAATTCTCTATACGGTACTATAGAATTCTCGATTCGATACTATAGAATTCTCTATACGGTGCTATAGAATTCTCTATATTGTACTATAGCATTCTCTTAAAAACATTACGATTCTTCAGAAACAGACTCTATAGACTATTAAAACTAATAAAACCGTAAAAAATAGTTGAAAACCGTTCGAGTGCATGTGAATTCCTACATCTACTCTGACGTGCCTTTGTATGACCGAGCCTATATTTTTCCTCATCGAGTTCAATCGCGTCTAAAATAGCTAGAGCTGATTTTTGTTCGGATGAGGCAGCGGCTGCCGCTTTAGGTGCAAGAATGTCGTACCTATTGGTTAAGGTAAGAAAAAAAATTTAATTCCACGCCAACGATTCTGGATGTAAATCGAATTCACTTTCGTGGTGATGGTGGGGAGAAACTGAAACGTATATGGAAAGTGTGTGTGTGTGTGTGTGTGTGTGTGTGTGAGAGATGTATAAAACGAAAATTAAGATATGAAAGTGGTTTCTTTCAAAATGAAGATGAAAAGGCGAAGCATTTTCCTTTGGTTTCTTGATTCCTTACTCGTAGTCAGCTGGAGTTCCAAATGCTGATATTAAAATTTCATGCGGGGTGTTTTTGGGGGGAGAAGGGGGGGTGGGGAGGAATTGAAGCTGGTGTTTTAATAAAATCATAGATTATTATGAACCTACTGGACAAAGGGAGGGAAAGAAAATTCTTTGTATAGCGTATGAGTATTTGCGATAATTTAGAAATAAGCGAGAAAGTAAAAGAATAAAGGAAAAGTAAGAAAAATGTAAATAGAAACATATTCTCGCAATTTGTAGAGTTATTTCATTTTCAAAAAGTCGTTTACAATAGAAATAATGGGAGAGGATAAGTAATATTCTGGTGGGAGGGAATACAAATGCTGAAAAAATTCATAATAACGGTTGCGGCAAAAGTAACGTCCTTTTAATAATTGTATCTTTATAGTTTTATACAGTATAATTTTTTAGTTTTATATCGTATCATTTTGTTATTTTTTAGTTTTTACTGAGAAAGTACTTATTATTTTTCTTAAAAACCTTTATTATTTCTCTTAAAATGCTGTAATTGATTTATTTCCTTCAATAAAAGAGAATACACTAAAAAGGGCGTTATTTTTGCCGCACCCGTAAACAAACAATTCATTAAGAACTCGGTAAATCAGGTATTCAGTTTTTATCAAATTAAAAAATATATAATGGAGGGGGGAGGGGGGAGGGGGGGGGGAGAAATACCAAAATACTTTAGTTTTTGAATTAGTATAGGCTTTCGGGGGGGTTTTGGAAGGGGAACAATAGTCCATTGAGTCGGACGTGCCTTGGTGTGACCGAGACGGTATTTTTCTTCGTCAAGTTTAATTTCTTCGAGACAGATACCACAAGCCTTCTTTTCCTCACTGCAAGCGTCCATGGATTTGGGAGCAAGGATCTTGTAACTGCATAAATTTAACGGGGAGTTAGGAAACCCAAATTACTGTTAGGATTTGTCTATGCGTATGCTAGTCCCCTGGAAACTACTTTTTAAGAATCGGAAAAATGTGTTTAGTTGCGAATATTTGAAAAATCATTTACCTAAAATGAAATTAAATTATTAATAAATGAATAAATATGGGAAAATATGGGGCAAGTATACTGTTTGGGACATAATTTTTCAGAAAAGAGGGCCAAAGAGGGAAATGCTTATACAGTAATGGGGGGAGGGAGGTAAAATAACCTGAAAATAAAGGGACATTTTTATGTCGCATTATTATTATTATTATTATTAATAGCTAATGTTGATATACACGATAAATTAGTAAATTACAATAATTAATATTTTTATATATTTTATAATAGTTTTTATTGATTAACTGACATTTATATAATAAAAATTGTCTCAGCCTCTTTTTTTTTCAGTGAAATGACAAAAAAAAAAAAATACTTTTGCTTGAATGTATATATGTGTCCCTACTTGAAGAAGTGGCTAAGCGACATTAATAAAAAACTTCATAAAACGCAGTTAAAGTTGTACCAAATTTGAAAATGCCATAACTTTTGAACTTTTAAAGATATTTCGTCGCAATATCTTATGGCACTTTAAAATTTGGTACACCTTTAACTGCGTTTTCTGGCGTTTTTTACTTTTGTCGCTTATCCACTTCTTCCTAGAAGGGCCTCATATTTTCTCTGATCCTCTCTTTGACTACCATTTTAGTTAAAGATAAAGTTAAAAAAGCGTTCTAACTCACCGATGCTTGAAGTCAGGGTAGATCATCCTGTTGGGGAAGCCCTTTCTGCAAATACGGATACCTTCTAGTACACCATTACAAGTCAGCTGATGCATTACCAGGGCGGCATCAATTACACCTAAGAGAGGGGGTAAATACACCGTACGTGAAAAGTACGGGAACAAAATAAATCGGACCGTATATCAGTATGCCAAAATATATATCATTATATTAATATATTTTTCACTACATCTAAATTTAAAGATAAATACCAGCTTTGCTGAATGGAAGAAAAAGGGATAGTCGTATTCCTAAGGTTTTGACGTAAAGCAGTTATGACGCTTTTGGCTATATATATATATATATATATATATATATATATATATATATATATATATATATATATATATATATATATATATATATATATATATATTATATATATATAATGCAAATGAACTTCTAAATTCTATTTATAAGAAAGAGACGCTGAAAGATATTTCTTGCCTAAAGAATAAAGCCTCATATGCTGATCTGCGTTATAAACCTTAGAAAAAAAATTGTCTTAGACACGTGACTGTTGCCGTTGAATGTAGAAAGTGTCAGGGTACATCACGTGGTCATTTTTTAATTTAGTGTGCGTGTTTATCTTACCAGCCTCCTTATTTTCGTTAGGAATAATACATCTTACGAAGTGAGGACTCGTGCTTCTCAGAACTGTCATCAGATTATTTAGTTGTTCCTGAGGATGAAGGATATACGGGTCTAAAGTTTAAGGGTGTAAAACAAAAGGAGAACGTGGTAACATGTCCAGAAAAAAACCAATGAAAATGCCGTCCTATAATGGCAGAGGAAATAAAAATAAAGAAAACAATGCACACTTTAGGATTTGCCATCCGCCAAGATCCAAATTTGACGGAGAAAAGTTTAAAAAAACTTTGTAAAGGGTATCGCAGATGGGTAAGGCATTCAAATTTCTCTCATTCATAACCATTGTTTGAATGAAATTTTCTGTTACAGTTGTATTTCGATAATAAGAATTTGATTTAAGTAGTCGTCCATACTGATGAATCTACTTTTATTTCCAGATAAAAGTAGATTTTTGTACGTACTGTATGTGATGAATAAGAGAAAATCTTTTTAAAAGTACTTATAGCGGTGTTAAAAAATATCACTAGCATAGGAGCCTATAATATGAAATTAAGGAAATCAAAAACTTTTCAAAAATTGGTCGATTGTCCCTGTATCGACTAATGAAAAGAGATGTTTGGATAAATGTTTAGGTTACATGCTTTCGACTATCAGTAACGCTACTGAGCAATAAAAGTTGATCAAAAGGTCGAGACTGGTCCTCTTGGTGTGGCTTTTATGCCTTACCAGCGGATTTTGTCTCATTTGGAATAATACAACGGATGAAGTGAGGTGCCGTGCTCCTTAGCGTTGCCATCAGGTTGTTGAGTTGTTCCTGAGGGTGAGGATATTTTAACATAACGATTCCGTTTCGTTCTCTTATTAGAGTGGAAATTAGGGGACTTCTTTATTGGTTGAAAGAAGTTAGTCAATTTGAAACGCTTCTTCTAAGAGAATACGGGTAAAACCCAATATCATTAAGTCGGTAAAAATAAGATCAAGTTTCGCGGTATGCAAAAAGTTAAAAAAAAAAATCATTAGAAGAAGATTTCAGTTGAGTTTTGGGGAAAGACATTAAAAAACCAATCAAATGATTACCGTCATCAGGATTTTTTTACACTTCACTTTTGGACCAATAACTTTATCACGAGACAAATACCAGAAATTTCATTCATTTTAAAGATAAAATTGGCATTTTGTCACATAGCACCAAGAAATCATGCAAAATATACGAGATGTCGCATTTTCGTGGAAGTAAATAATCAAATTTGACATAAAAATCATCAGGTTCACAATGACTTTTGTGATAATAATTTAAAGAAATTTTGAAAATTTCTGTATTTTCCAAAGTTAAAATTGGTATTTTGCCGCAAATAAGGGATCATGCGAGGGATACATACGGAATATCGAATTGGGGTGGGGGGTGGGGGTAAATAAAGACAGTAAAACTTCTCTTAAATATTCGGGTTTCAATGCCTTGATTTTTCCGAAAGAAGGGTTTAGCCACTGATATGATGTGGATTTTCGTCTGGGGTAAATAACAGCTGGGGTCGGGGTGGCACAAATAAACTTGTGAGTTATGGTCCGAACAAACCAGTTTTGTAGGTGCGGATAAATAACTCTTTCATTTAAAACTGGTATCGACAGGATACCTTAAACTATTATATAGTGCTAAAATTTGGTTAAAGTAAAAGCATTTATTAAAGGGTGGTATTATTATTGTTGGTGGTGTCCCAATAGTAGATAACGACAAAAGGAGAGTCTGACAATACATTGATCGCTTTCCTACCAGCTTGCTTGAATTCATTAGGGATGATACAGCGGATGAAGTGAGGTTTGGTACTCATCAATGTTGTCATCAATTTATTAAGTTGTTCCTGTTTTTGCAAAGCGCAAAAATTGAAACGGAAAAATATTCAGTCGATTCTCATGTTTCAATCATCAAAATTTGGGGGATTTTCTAATATTTTTAAATGAAAAAAACTGATTTTTTTTTTAACTGGGTTTATAAAAGTGGGGGGGAAGGGGGGGGAATTTGGGAAGGGAATAGACGCTGTCTTCAGTTTATTCATCTCTTTTGGGTTTTGCAAACGCAAAATGGGAACAACACAAACACCGAAAAAAAAAATTGGGTGGAAAGTCAAAATTTTTGGAGGTGAAAAAAAATTCATGCATTGGGCAATACAATAAAATAAAAAAATGAAATGATTTAATGTTGAGATGTATCGGATTTACAAACGGGGTTTTTGGTGGGTGGGTAGTTGGGGGGAATCTTATTCAGCGTTACGAGGTTATTTTCACTATAAATTTTGAGAATTTGAACTATTTATTTGGAGTGGGGGCTTGGGTTTGTGGGGGGGAGGGGGAAGTGATAAATAAAATACCGAGTAAATATCAGTTTTGTAGAATTAGTTAAAGGGGAGTAGCAGCTGTGTGCAGCTGCAGTGTCTTCTAATGTTACTTATAGTTAAAGTCTTGGTTAGCTGAAAGAGGAGGGAAAGTGGGTTTTGCAGTATACGGGATAGCGTTTCCTCATCCAGTGACTGCTGCTCCCGCGCCAAGTCTTACCAGCGGCTTTTATTTCATTGGGTACAATGCAACGAACGAAGTGGGGTGACGTGCCACGGAGTGTTTTCATCAAGTTACTCAGTTGTTCCTGAGGATGAGGATATTTCAACATAACGAATCTATTTCGCTTTTAGGGTGGAAGTTAGTGAGACCTCTTTCTCGTTGAAAGAAGTTGAAGTTAATTGAAACGTTTCTTCTTAGTGAATACTGGTACATTGCAGTACTTATGAGTTAATGTTTTTAATGATACGTGGAATGATGCTTTAATTAATAAAGAGAAGATTTCAATTAACTTTAGGAAACATTTAGGATAAATGATCACCGTCATCATGGTTTGTATTTTACGACTAATGATATTGTTTAGGAGACAAAGACCGAGAATACCAACTTTCCATGAGCTGGTTTATTATTATACTAAGAAAATCATGCATGCAATATACAGGGTGATTCAAAAGTCCTGCCTCGAAGGTATTTATAGTATAGTTATTTTTTATTCAGTACTTTTGAATTACCCTATATAAAAACTACGAAATTGTCGAATTTTCGTTTGGTTTCTCGAAAGAAGTATTCAGGCCACTCGTGTGATGTGGATTTTTCATTTGGAGAAACCAGGATTGGAATAAACAAGGACGAGAATAAACTTCGCTATAGGCTAAATAAATCTATTCCGTTGGTGTAGATAACTCCTAGTATTAACAGAGTTCTACCTATATAAAAAAACCGACAGAAGGCTATTTCAGTACAAACAGCTTGTTAAAACGTTTGAAGTATAGTAATACTACTAGTTGTCTCGGTAGATTACTAGGAAATATACAGTTGAACACTCTTAAAACATTGTTTGAGGTTTAGTAGTCCCAAAAACCTCATGAATTTATTAAACTAGTCCTGTCTGGAAGGTGAAAAAGTTTATTAAAAAAAATACGTTGAAAATTGGTAGTTTCATGCGTTTGAAGTGTTTGAAGATACTGCAGAATGCAAAGAATTTATTTCAAGTTTTAAAACAGATGGATAAATCTTACTAACGGGCGCTACATATTCCGTGAAACTTATTGCCACTCCTAAGAAATAGAAATATGTATTATGGGATTTGAGGAATTTGGAATGTGTAGTATCCATTTCTACTGCTGCTACTCCAGAATTAGTGTGGTTCCAGGAACGGTGTACAGTTGTATGGTTGCTAATGTTTCTTGATTTTTAAGGGTCTTATTGTCTGAAAGAGGAGGGAAAGGAGAGTACGATTTGCGGAGGGGCTCTCCCTCATTTAGGGGTCGCTGCTGCTTCCGCTCAGTCTTACTTGGAGATTTGATTTCATTGGGTACAATACAACGAATGAAATGAGGGCTCGTTGAATGCAAAGTCCTCATCAAGTTGTTCAGCTGCTCCTGTTTTGGGGATCATATTATGAATTCAAACGTCCTTAGGAGTATTTCAAAATATTTGCAGTATATCACTTATAAAATAAAACTCGAATTATTATTTTGATGGGACAGGGTGATACACTCGTACGTCTGAATTCACGTGTCATTACCGAATTCATAAACGTTAAAAAGTTGAAAAAAAATGGGAAGGATATATATATATATATATATGGGATGGACTTCACAATTAAACAATATATATATATATATATATATATATATATATATATATATATAATATATATATATATATATATATATATATATATATATGCACGGTGAACCAAAAGTAGGTGGACAGTAGGTTGAATACGGTTTGTGTTATATTATATTATAACTATGGTGTTTGTGTTATATTATATTAAATATTATAACTAAATTTATTTAAATTTTATTTTGTATTATAGTATACAAAAAAATTAAATATGTATTCTCAAAATAAACTTTATCATTTACTGTCCACCTACCTTTGGTTCACCCTATATATATAATCAGGAATAGAATATATTTAAAAGGAAATCTGTGCCTTTTTTTTTTTTTTGTGTAATATGGCTTCTAAAACTATTATGCAAACACCATAAAAATTCTAGGTTAATAAGCCACAATGCTATATTATTACTAAAATTATTATTGTAGGGTTAGTCATTTATTTAATTATTACGAGAAATTATTTAAAATAAATGTTCCATAAATAGCTACTAACACAAATTAAAATGTAAACATTGGGAGGCAGGTACTTTGAGGGGTATTCGGGAGAAGGGGTAATTATAATACCAAATACTTTTGAGTATATTTTGTTGGGGTAATGGGACAATATGGAGACACACATTTTTTGGGAGTAAATAAAAAATTTTACCCTGTAACCAGACGATACAGTTGAGAAGCCTCCCCCCTTCTTGCGACCTGTTAACAAATAATTCAAAACATTTAAAATAAACCTGTTGGAAAAACGTGGTGATAACGAATGACCTGAAAAATGGGGCGTAGAGGGAACGGTAGTAAACCTTTGCTCGCGACCTGCACCTCCCTGAATAAACCTTATTTTACTAAATAAGTATAACTTAGTATATCTTGTTAGTTACTCAATTACTAGTTATGATATTTACCCTGTACATGCCGGATACAGTCTGGAAACCAGAGCCCTTTTGTCTCTTGCCTCCTGTTAGGAAAATATGAATAGGCTAAAGAAGCTTTCCCAGTGGAAGTTCTAGGCATACTTTTAGCCTAATCTCTATAGCTACCCATTCCTTTTATTAATGTTTTGGTTAAGTGTTTGCGGTGGATTGTTATTACGCGTATGCATAAATGAGTTGTAAGAAGTTAAGCACACGGTAGCTGAGCTATCAGTATTAGTCGCAATTTCATTGGACTTTCTAGCAAATGTTACGGATATTAGGTTTCATGTACATTCTAAAGATTATGTCTTGCTTTCCTTTGCAGCCCGAAGCTTTCTATCATCCGTCTAAAGTCTCACAAAGACAGATATTTACCCTGTATAATCCAGAAACAGTAAGGAATCCAGAACCTTTAGCCCGTTTGGCTCCTGCGCCTGTAAGGCAGTAAAAGGTGTGAGATACTTTGAAAAATGTCTTCCATGACATTAAAATTATGAGATATTATTCATAGGCTGACAAATAAAAATGTGAGGAAGTCTAAAAAAATAAAATTTGTACGAAAATATTAGAACGAAGCACAGGAATTATACATTGTTATATATCCATATCATCTTTAGTTTGCTTTACGTCCAGCTCTCGCAAACTACAATTAAAAAATTTCTTAATATTCATTGATGGGATGGAATTGTCACACTGGGATGAAGGGGTTAAAATGATGTCTCATTCGTGTTTATCGCGAGAGATCATTCTAGGAAGGGAAATTGAAGAGGAAAAGCAACAATTAGTTCAAGAAAACTCATCATTGTGAAGGGAGATGAAATATAATTTGTGTCCTGTGGTTTCTATTATTTTGTTCCCAGTATATAAGACTAACTTAAGAATAGTTCCATATAATATTATCACAAAGGCTCATACTGAAAAATATTTTAATTATTAAAAAAAAGAAAATTCTACATGAAAATTAATATAAAATATCAGATATATGAATAGTTTGTACCAAAGAAACCTACCTATTGTAATATTCTTTAATTTTAAATCATAAAAACTTACTATTGATGAAAGATCTGAGGTTGATTCAGTCATTCTTTATAAGTGAAACTTAAAATACTCTCGAAATACTTCTTGCATGATAGTAAATAAACTCTGAAATATTCACCAAATAAGAGCCTGATGGAAACAAAGCTCGGCTGCATACCTAAAGCCTGAAAGGTCCCATTTCCTTCAGAACTTTGAGACTTTAGATTTCAGCATTCAGGCTGCCTCCTTTAGGGCTTAAATGGTTGATTTAGGTTGGAGCAGAGTGAATATATGGAATGAGTGTTCTGTTAAGTAGTTGATTAATGTCTGCTCTTTGTACTATACTTCAGCATTGTTTATACAAATTAAGAATAAAATTTAAAATTTGATTTGCTTAAATTCAGTATAAAAAAAAATCTCGCTTAGAAGCGTTTGTTAAAATAAATTTTTAATTATGATTGTAGATAATCTCGGTAGTTTTCTTTTAATCACTTAATGACAACGTTATAGGCAAATACTGTAAACTGTAATCTTGATATTGTTGAGCAAAAATTATAATAGAAAGGAGTTACGCCTTGAAATTATTAGATTTGGATGCTATAACAGAACATTTTTGATCAGTATTTTCACCCTTTTTTTGCAAAATAACGTTCAAATGTACGGTTCTTTGTGATATAACCATTATGATGAAGTTACAACAGAGGTAAAAATCCAGATAACAGCAACAAACTCTGAAATAAAAAAGAGAAAACATGCGTGTAATAACTATTTAATTGTATTTTTTCTTATTTCGAATAATATAATGTATATGACGAGTAAATGTTTGCAATAACGAAATAACAAAGATCGGGAATAAATGCAAAAAACCACTTTTTTCTACGTGAAGGTCAAAATATGAAAATAAAAACCCACTCTAATAGACAGAGTTTATTTCCACGACAGTTTCGACGCCCACTGGCATCCTCCTCGGGTGGATACAGAAACACGAATGAACCAAAACAAGAGGGAAAAACAGTCAAGGGACCGACCGAGGAGGAGGATGCCAGTGGGCGTCGAAACTGTCGTGGAAATAAACTCTGTCTATTAGAGTGGGTTTTTATTTTCATATAAAGATCGGGAAAGTGACGGCTATACATTTTTTTAACGTAATACGTTTATTATTAATTTAATATCTATTAAGTTCGTCAATGGTTTCAAATAATAAAGCTCAGAGTTCGCTATTTGTTTGATTTTTGTCTTGATTGTTACCAAAGTAAATAAATTTTGAAAAAAATGCCCCAACATAATAATACTTACCACCCTTTCCACCGCCGGTATCAGGTGCACCGGATTGTCCGGGATGGTCAGAAAAGATCTCCTTCAGGAGGTTGTTTCCAGACTTCTTGAACTGGTCGACGACGGTGTCATTGAGAGGATCCTTGTTCTTCTCGAGCCATCCAGCGAGATTGTAAGGAACAGTGCCGGCGTAGTGAACAATGGCGAAGTGAGCCTCACTTTGACCTGGCTTTGGTGGTTTGGGCTTGATGAAGTTGGGGGATTTGCCCAAGTGGTTGGCTTTCAACTTTTCCTCAAAGGACTTATCGGTGGCCTTGGGGAACATAGACTCTTCCTCTAGGATGGAGAGGATACCCAAAGGCTAAAAGAAATACGGGAGTAGTTTAGTTTACACGATTTATAATGGTTGATGTATTAAATATATTATACACAATATTTTGGTGTTAAAGTTTATACCAATTTATTAAATAGTCAAAATTTTATCTCGTATTTCATTAAAAACAATAAAAAAAAATACTTACGACATCATACCCTAGATTTACTTCAGTATAATAATAATAATAATAATAATAATAATAATAATAATGAAACTAAAATGGGCAAAGTTGAGAAGCAGCATTTTAAAAGTAATATATTTGGCCGTATCTAAAGTCTCTAAAGCTTAAGAGGTTTTTTTTAATATGAAACTATATAGCAGCAAAACGTAAATGATAATATGATTTCTTTTCACTAAATAAATTATTATTAAATAAAAGCTAATTTTAACCCCTAAAAGTAATATAAAATAAATTAAATAGTTGTTAAGATGTTTACAAAATAGCGTAGTAAGCAAAAGCATAAATAAATTTATTAGTAAAGGTATACCAATGCAGCAAAAAAAAAAAAAAAAAAAAAAAAAATTGTAGGAAAGCCTGTCAACCTTCCATGTTGCAGGCTACCTTTTCTATGAGCTCTATACACGCTTGTAGGTCAAGACCAAAATCAATGAAAGTCCACTCAATGCCCTCTCGCTTGTACTCTTCTTGCTCAAGGACAAACATATGATGGTTGAAGAATTGTTGCAACTTTTCGTTTGTAAAATTGATGCAAAGTTGCTCAAAACTGTTGAACTGAAGGGTCAAGGGAGACAAACAAGTTTTAGAAAAGGTTGCACAGTATTGAGACGATAAGTTGGGTAGGGGGGGAATAAAGAGGTATGAACGATGTACAAATTTAGCAGTTCTCTGTAATACTTTCTTCAGTTACAGGATTTAATGGCATTCACACACGGATATTTCCTGTAACAAAGGATTTAATTGTTTAAATAAGGAACATGAAATTTTAAGAGTTAGTAAAGAGTGTGGTTAGTTGAATGGATATAGTTTTGAGGTATTCGCTTATGAACTAAATGTAAAAAAAATTAAAACAAATTCAAACGAAAAAATAAGAAAAGTGGAACCATGTTGTTCGGTGTATGAAATCTTAAACTTGTGAAATAAACCAAGTAATAAATTTATAATCTCTAAAGTAATGTCAAAATTCGAACATAGGTAATCCGGTCTTATTTCGACTTTTTACCTTCTCAATAAGTTCGGGAGTAGTTTGAAGGCCTAAACCAAAATCAATAAAAGCTCAATGAATGCCCTCGGCTTTGTACTCTTTGCTCAAGGACAGATACGTGATGATTGAAGAATTGTTGAAGTTTTTCACTGGTAAAGTTAATACATAACTGTTTGAAATCGTTAAGGTACGTATACAGGGACAAAAGAAGTCATATATTGACTAAAAGGATTTTAGGGAGTGTCCAAATTGCGTGTAGGATTACGAAGAAAAGAGGTTATAAAGACTGGAGCAGGACTTTGTTCGGTGGGCATTCATGCAAAAGTGAAGGTCTTTCGAGTTTTTAATACTCCATATAGGAATATTTGAAGGTTCATACGAAAGTATAGTATAACTATCATAGCCTCATTTTTGCAATCGAGTAACTTAAAAAATATCTTTTTCTTCATTTGTCTTTTGATTTGAGGAAGTTTTAAAGATTTCAAAAAAATATAACGATTAGAAAAAGTTTCTTTTTTGGTTTTTGTACAGAAAATTAAAAAACTAAAAATTCCTTAAGGTAAAAATAAGGATTTTTTAATATGTAAATTAAAAAATACGAAACGAAATAAAAAGTCAAAAGAAGCGTTTGGGAAATTAGCTTGTATTAAAATTTCATATCCACGAAAGTGGGTCGTCAGTACTTTACAATAATTTTGCTTTACAAGAAGTCTGCGTTCAGGGCACTTCTTGTCAATCAACACGAGCAGCAATTGTAAATGTTTACTCCAAGTCTCTATTGTTTTACCTTCTCAATAAGTTCAATACAAGCCTGAAGATCTAATCCGAAATCAATAAAGACCCAATCAATTCCCTCACGCTTGTACTCTTCTTGTTCGAGTACAAACATGTGATGGTTGAAGAATTGTTGGAGTTTTTCATTTGTAAAGTTAATACATAACTGCTCGAAACCGTTAAACTAAGGGAACAAATGAGTAGAAATATATTCGGGTTAGTAAAGTGAGTTTTCAAATTTTGGGAAATGTTTTAAAGTTTAAGGGATATATTTTGATGTCGGTGGAAACTGCGAAGCTACTGGACGGACCAAACTGTCGTAACCTGAAGGTTGGGAAAGAGATTAGGGAGTAGGAAAGTGACCGGTTTTACTAACGACTCGCTATTTCGGAATGTCTTCTACACTAAACATATCTACGTTTCTTAGTGGAATCGAAAGGACGATGAAGTAACGAATTAACACAAATCTACGGACTTTAGACACTTAACGGACCCTCTTTTTCATTTATTGTTTTAGTCTAGTAATAATCGAAGAAATATTGTTTGGTTTTGAACGAAACGACTATAAATGTTAGCTCATTATTATTACTCGTATAAAGCTCGCATCTCGTTTATACTACATTGTATATTATGTACTATGTTCTTACACTATACTATACTTCGTATTCTTTGAAGGTAAACACACACTCGGCCAGCTAATTCAAGAATAAAGGGTTCAAAGCCTCTTCTTGAATTTCTATTTATAAATTTTTACTTCTCTCCAAGGCTAACGTTTACCTTTTCTATAAGTTCTATACAAGCCTGAAGATCTAATCCGAAATCAATAAACGTCCAGTTAATGCCTTCACGCTTGTACTCTTCTTGTTCGAGTACAAACATGTGATGGTTGAAGAATTGTTGGAGTTTTTCATTGGTAAAGTTAATACATAACTGCTCGAAACCGTTAAACTAAAGGAACAAATAGGTAAAATGGGAGTGAGTTAAGCAACAAATAGGCAAAAGTTAAAGTCGTAAGGTTATGAATTACGAGTAGTAAATTTAAATGGAATATTAAAATAACGGTTCAAAATCCAATATGGTAACGGCGTCTTAAAAGAATTAGAATGGGATATATTGTTAAGTCCTTATTCGGACTGTTAAATGGGGAAGCATCGCGTCATTTACAGATGCTTTGGGAATTATATTTGGGCAAAAAATTGTTTGTAACGTGTAGGAGTAAAAAAGTTAAACAAAACTTTTGATGAAGTGTTAACAACATTTAAGATTGACATGTTTGACTGTGATTTTCTGTGAATTGATCGATAGTGTGTGTGTGTGTGTGTGTGTGTGTGTGTGTGTGTGTGTGTGTGTGTGGTGTGCTTGCTTGCTTGCGTGCGTGCGTGCGTAAATGGTTATTGCTGTTTGAAAGCGATTTAAAGAAACGTTAAATGTTCAAAATTAGGTGTTGTTTAAATAAAACAATGGTAACACATATAATGGCCTAGCACTTTGGCCAATTCCATTCAAGAATCGAGGGTTGAAGCCTCTTCTTGAATTTTTTAAGGTAATCTATGGACCTCGTTTTCTAAACTTAGGGTCAATTGTTTACCTTCTCAATAAGCTCAATACAAGCCTGAAGGTCTAAACCGAAATCAATAAAAGTCCACTGAATGCCTTCCCTCTTGTACTCTTCTTGTTCGAGTACAAACATGTGATGGTTGAAGAATTGTTGGAGTTTTTCATTGGTAAAGTTAATACATAACTGCTCGAAACCGTTAAACTAAGGGACAAAATGGGTAAAAATATTTCTAAGTTAGTAAAATACGTGTACAATTTTGGGAAAATTATTGAAATTCAAGGGACATATTTTGATATCGGTGGTACCTGCGAAGCTACTGGAAGGGTCCAAAATGTTGTAACCTGAAGGTTGGGAAACATTTAGGAGTAGGAAAAAGAACGGTTTTATTCGATATTTGGTTTTCTTTTGTACTAAACAATTCAACTTTTCAAAATGCGACTAAAAGGACGTTAACACGACTACGTAACACAGCTAAAGGGGTTCTACATACTTGACGGACTCTTTTTAGCTTCAAGACTAGTTTTTACAGTATTTTCACTATTACACACTAAAGTGAACGATTTTTCTAGCGTATCGCTATTTTGGGGTTTCTTTTGTTCTAAATTTTTCTACTTTTCAAAGTGGAAATAAAAAGACGGTACAATGACTACTTTACACAAATTTAGGGGTTTTAGATACTTTACGGACCCTTGTCAGCATTAAAGAAGGGTTTTATTTTCATTGTAGAAGTGGTGCATGGTATTGAGCAAGCTCGTTACTCGTATAAGTGTGTGTGTGTGTGTGTGTGTGTGTGTGTGTGTGTGTGTGTGTTTCTAAAATGACTTCAGGGAATATGAAAAAATATAACAAACGTAACGTTACTCATCGGTCATTTAAATAATAGTAACGCATACACTGGCCGCGTAGTTTGACCATTTTCAATCGAGGATTCAAGTCACTTCTTGAATTTTTTTTAGGGTAAGCTGTGAACCTCGATTTTTTTTCCTAAATTTAGGGTCAATTGTTTACCTTCTCAATAAGCTCAATACAAGCCTGAAGGTCTAAACCAAAATCAATAAACGTCCAATTAATGCCTTCACGCTTGTACTCTTCTTGTTCGAGTACAAACATGTGATGGTTGAAGAATTGTTGAAGTCTTTCATTGGTAAAGTTAATACATAATTGCTCGAAGCCATTGAACTAAGGATAAGATAATAAAATAAGCTAGACATTCCTCTTTCAGTGGGGGAGTTCATAATGAACATCGGAGGGAATGGAATAATCCTATCCAGATTATCGGGAAAAGCGACGCGAAATTATTTGGGGCGTTTCAAAATTTCAGTGAGATATTTAAAATCGCTATTTCGTCCGACGCGTATAGTAGGGAGACATCTAGTGATTACTTCGAAAATTAGCAAATAATAATTAAATAAATAACGGATAATAGTAACGCGCAACTGAGGGGAGATCGTAGTTCGCATTCGAGAGGGGAAAATTCATAGTTTTCGCCGTTGTTTCTAAACTTTCATAGAGACTTTTGGGGAAATAAGAATGGGACGTGGATAGAATGTAAAAAATATTGCTCCTACAATGCTGCATTTTCCTGCTTTGCCATTTTCGTCGCTGAAGTGATGTCCTCTCGATGACTGTTAGTAAATTTCACTCAAAAAAAAACAAATTCGAGTCAATATGAAATCATAGGTTAATTGCTGAAAAGGGGTTTTTTAATGGGGGGGGGGGATAAAAATGGGGTTTGGAAGTATGGCTAAATATTCTACTGAAATCATACAAAATAATTAAAATTACTATACCTTAAAACGTAAAAATTGGGGGTGGTGGTGGTGGGTGGGTATATTTTTTCTTGGGGGCGGGGCCGGAGGGGGGGGGGGGGAGAGTGAAGGGGTGGTAAATGCAATTAGGGAGTAAAAAAGAAGTTATTTTAATTGAATTTTTTGTTTTGTTTTTACTTTTAATGTTTTTGAATTTTGTCAAATGGACAAATAAGCTTTGAAGCTGCGTTTTTATAAAAGTACCTTCTCGAAAAGTTCAATGCAAGCTTGAAGATCCATACCAAAATCGACAAAGGTCCATTCTATACCTTCTTTTTTATACTGTTCTTGTTCAAGTACAAACATGTGGTGGTTAAAGAATTGCTGGAGTTTCTCATTACAAAAATTAATGCAGATTTGCTCAAATCCATTGTACTGCATTTGGGGGCGGCCATAGGGAGGATGTTTTCATCGGGGGGTTTTGGGGGGGAAGGGGAGGGAGAAAAAAAAAGCATATTAAATGACAATACTCTTTCAAAGGGTTTAAAATCTTAACTAAACATTTATGGGGTGTAGGTTGTTTAGTCTGCGATTCTTAGTCTGTCGAGGAAGAAATTTGGATGGGTGGGTTGGCGGGGGGGGGGGGGGGGGGGCTAGAAAGTTCAACAACAGTAAAAGTGCATAAGAACAGGCATGGCAGCAAGACACGTAAGTTCTCTCCTTAAAAGAAAAAAAAAGAAAGAAGGGGGGGGGTTGCCACTCCTTTGCAGGAGATGAAATCATCTTTGAGTGATGATGCTGAGTGGATATACCTTTTCAAAAAGTTCAATGCAAGCCTGCAAGTCCATACCGAAGTCTACAAAAGTCCAAACAATGCCTTCTTTTTTGTATTGTTCTTGCTCGAGTACGAACATGTGATGGTTAAAGAATTGTTGCAATTTCTCGTTACAGAAATTGATACAGATTTGTTCAAAACCATTGTACTACTCGCCAATTCATTTAAATAAGGGGAAAAATGGGAGAGGGGACAGGGATGAGGGGACAAAAGATTATTAAAATGCTCCTCAAAATCAATTTATAATCTTAATTTATAAAAAATAATACCATGCATGGAATATTCATTGATTGTATAAAATATAGTTCGATATCATTATATCATTATATATATATATATATATATATATATAATATATATATATATATATCATTTATATATATATATATATATATATATATATATATATATATATATATATCATTTTATATATATATATATATATCATTTTATATATATATATATATATATATATATATATATATATATATATATATATATATATATATCATTTTATATATATATATATATATACACACATCATTTATATATATATATATATATATCATTTTATATATATTATATATATACACACACATCATTTTATATATATATATATATATCATTTTATATATATATATATATATATATATATATATATATATATATATATATATATATATATATAAGAACAGTTAAAAAAAAGAAACCTTAGCTTGGATGTACAAAATGTAAATTAAGACCTGAATTATTCTTCATTGAATTTTTCAAGGTAATATATACATATATATATATATATGTGGCAGTTTTATGTATTATTTATATATATATATATTCACAAACTAAATAGTAATAAAATTATGTAAAAACTGGAAGGACACTTACATCGAAAATTTCGAAACCGGCAATGTCGAGTACACCAATGAAGTGAACTCTCTTCTGTCCAGTAGCAAGAGTTTCGTTACACTTCTTCACAAGCCACTTGAAGACACGATCGTACATACCCTTGGCCATGGCACCGACGGAGTAGGCGACCTGATCCTTGTTCCTACCTTGGGTAACGAATTCATTACCGACCTTTATCTTGGGCTTGGTGAAGTTCCTGTACAGGTCAGCGCCTTCGACTACGAGCAGCTTGGAGATAACGTCACCAGCCTGTGTGGGATGAAATATGATTTGACTAAATCCTTACAAGAACTTTAAATTTAAAAATGTTCGTGTATTGTTTATATATAACTTTTTTTTTTCATTTTATGATATCATCTTTATATAAAGGATGACTAAGGACTATAACTTTACGCTATTTGAACGGAGTACGTAAGTTTACTATTGACTCATTCGCTCGATAAACTTTATCTTACCTCAGTGCCATCAGCTTCAGCCTGTTCCTCGCGACCCCTCTGCTTGAACTTCATGTTACCCAAGTGCATGACAACAGCAGTAAGCTTGTAACAATTTTCCTTCTCTTCTTTGGAGAAACCAAGGATATCGAAGGCATTCTAAAAACAAATAGCGGTAAACAATTAATTAATACCCTACAAAAAGATTACACACACACACACACACACACGCACACACACACACACACTTTAATATTAGTGAAAGAATAGCAGATACATTTTATAGCTAACTGGCGAACCTTAAGATTACTTTAAAACACTGTCTGAAAATATACTTCTTGACTATGAAAGAAAGATTGTTTGGCGTTTATTAATCAAAATGACAGTATAACGCCATTTTCATGGTCACATGATCATCCACTCATTATCTCGCAGATTCAGAATAAGACAATACATACTTACATTATACAGCTGCATTTAAAGGAGAGGAAAAAGTACTCTGTAAACCTTATGTGGTTTATCATGCAAAAATCAGAAAGCAAAACTCGAGAAAAAGTACTGGAAAATACGAGTATATTGGTTAAAATACGAGTATATTGGTTAAAAATTAAATGTTAACCGTAGGAAAAGAGTTCATACGAAAGTGGTGAAAGAGATAGGTGAAAGTGGTAATACTGTAGTGTTTTATACAATTATAATAAATAAAAAAGTAATATATTCATATTTATATGCTAATTTCTCGTAAGCCATGCATTGAGCATTTTTTTTTCTCATTAGCGTTAAATAATTTTAATATCATCGCTGAATTGTTGAATTCTAACTATTATTCAACAGTTAGACTTCGCAATATTATTAAATTAAAACGCGAATAATTGATTGAAGGTAAATGAAAAATTACTTCCGAAAGCAAAAATATTAGGCAAAAAATAGAAGCCTAACAGCAACCAACCATCGGGACGATGTTTGTATTTGGGATTTATTCCAAATACCAACGTTAGCCAAGTGGATCTTTGCTTTCTAGGAATTAATTCAATTGTCGAATTGGGTTGGGTGGGGAGTGATTATATATATATATAAAATTTTAAAAATCGGGGGACTTTTTTGTTTTTTCGAGGGACGGCGGACATTTGTATGAAAATTGCATCTTAAATTAACACCTCATAATTTGCACCACTTTTTTTAGGAATCTTAATTTACTCCGTATTTAAACTAAGTTTTAAGTGAGATTATGCGGATGCGTTCCGAGTTTCATGAGGAACTTACATCTGTGAACTCCAAATCTTCGCAATCATCAATGGAAGCAACAGTAACCTTGCCTTGAGACACATAATGATAGTCATGGATGTTATTGGTCAAGAAGCACATTGCTGTTAAGATAAAAAGAATACTTCCTTAAAGGTGGTATACACTGAGACAGACACCACAAACGTTTTGAACCAATTTCGTTGTACAAAACAGCCGACCAGTTTTGCGTTTTACAAAACAGTCGGGTAGCGTAAAAACGGGAAAAACGAGATGTTATTATTGACTATTCTAGAACGTAAACTGGACTAAACACATTTTGTATCGTGTTTAGTTTTAACGTGTACTGTATAAGGCACGACCATGTCCAAATGGTTTGCCTGTATCGTGTATACAGTATACATATTATGGTACAACACAGGGCACAAGACAATACTAAACATCTACAAATACCAGTTGAAAAGTTTGTTAATTCATGGTTAGATAATTTCTGAGTTTCGTTCATAAGTATTGCTGAACGTGGGATGGGGAGAAAATACTAAATACATTATTTTCTGGTCTCGTAACGTATAACATTGTTTTTAAATGTTTGTTTTATGTTCAGGGTCACAAATATCGTTCAAAGACATAAGCGTATATAAAACAATAGGGTTTTTTTCTTAATCGCCTGTCGATGTCCAAGTGGCAGGCGAAACTCTGGAATCACGTGGTAACAACTTACGTCAGTAAATTCCATCTCTTCCGCATCATCAATAGATGCTACTGTAATCTTTCCCTGAGACACGTAGTGATATTCATAAATATCATCTACTAGGAGGCACATCTCTGAAAGTTTTCAAATTTGGACCACGTGGCGGAGCAGGAAATCGGACCAAGGGAGGATTGTTAATATTAATAAGTTGCGAATGGCCGTTATTTAAGTTTTGTGTGAAATGTATCGACCGTCGAAATCGATGATGAATGACGAAATTGATTAAACGGGTGGGGGAGGGGGGGGGGAGAGAATGAAAATAAAAAAATTAATAATTGTTACTAAAGAATTTTCTGCTGAAAAAAACACAATAAATAATTATCATTAACGTAGATTTCGACGTACTTCGAGAACTGTAACGAAAAGATTTCATTAAAAATGGTTGAAGTCGTGTGATACGTTAGTTAAGTAAAAGTAAGAAGGTTTATAGAGTAAAAACGCTGAAATTTTTTTTAAAAAAACGTACTACATACAATGCCGGGGTCATGCACGAGTTGATTTAACATTCTGTAAATCTGTCTCTCATTTCACTGTTAGTACATCTGTCATGCTGCTCGGAAATTTCGATGTACAGTAATGTGTTATCCCGTAGCTAAATTTTTTTATAACGGCATAAAACACTGTCCTGCATGTTTGATACCTTCGTCATCGCTAGTCAATAGACGCAAGCAATTTAATATCTAAATACGACGACATAGTTTAAAAAGTTAAAACAGAAACGTCACACATAGTACTCTCGCGCGTATCTATATTGTCTGTGAGAAAAAAAAAAAGAAGTGTGTTGCTACTGAATATTCTCTAACAGATAAAACTAAATTAAACTAGTTCCTATAAAACGTCTATTTACATCTTAATGTTATTAATTTGGTTCCTTGGACTCCTGTTTAACGGACTTACGTCAGTGAATTCCATTTCCTCAGCGTCATCAATAGAGGCTACAGTAACTTTGCCCTGACTTACATAGAAGTAATCATGAATGTCTGGCGATAGGATACATATCTCTGTAAAGAGTCATTCAGTATATGTACATGATTATGGAAGTTTGGAAGTTTGTATCATTTGAAGGGGGAACAATTATTATTATTATTTTTTTGGTGGAGTTAATGGAGAAGCGTTTTAATAAAAAAAAAAAAAAAAAATGCATATTAGGGGTAAAATGTTTAAATCGGAGAAAGTAAGAGAGAAAAAGTCATTAGTTAAGGAAATCCAGTTCTTGGAATTAAATATGAAGAGTTAATTACTTAATACAAAATTAAAAGATAATTTATATTGATTCAGTCATATAAATATTTTTGTCCATCAGTTGGAAGGAATAACCACCAGTATATATATATATACAGGGCTATTCAAAATGATTCATCCGATTTCAACTGAGAATACTTCCGTACCTATCAACCGTGCATCAACTGGGCATACACCACATGAAAGAGGAAATCTCTGAGTTTTACAAGATCACCGCGAGAGGGCTCCAAAGTCACGCCGTGGCCTAGCCTAGCAACAAACAGTCAGTGTGAAAATGGCGTCCGCACAGCAGAAGGCGTTTTGTTTGTTGCAGTTTTCGAGCTGTAAATCGGTAGTCACAGTGCAGCGTGAGTTTCGTCGACGTTACAGAACAGATCCATCGGGTGCTCAGAGCATCCGTCGGTGGTATCGGCAGTTCGAGGAAACAGGATGTTTGTGTAAAGGCAAGTCCACAGGACGACCGCGCGTGTCTGAGGACATGCTGGAGCGAGTATGGGAGGAATTCGACTATCGTGTCGACGTTGCTCGTGTAACTAGGGGAAGTCACATAGAGCATTTATGAGGTGAGAGACAAAATTTGGACAGTTTTTCTTTTGGTTGATGTATCACAAATCACTCTGTATTTGTAACATTAAAAAATATTCTCATTTGAAATCAGGTGAATCATTTTGAATAGCCCTGTATATATATATATATATATATACACTGTAGTTTTAGTGAAGAGAATTTTATATTAGTATCATTGCAAAATTAATTTGGTAGCGGTTATCTCCCGAAAACACATTTTTATGAAGCTCTTTAGTAATTATTGGGCAAAAATGTCGGATTACAATACAAATTTAAAGAAAGCAAAGTTTACTGATTCATTCAAAAGATGAAACAACGCTACTTATAAAGCAAAGAAGAAGACGAAAAAGATTGATTTGATAGTAAAGCTTTATGCTTAACATAATAATAATAATAATGACAAAAGCACCAACAATGGCTTATAAATGAAGAACGCCCGAGGGGAGAAAGCACATTTTGAAAGTGCTTTAAACATAATTCTAACTTCTTTTTTTTAGTATAATTGATCGGTTATAATACATTTTTCATTAAGTTGGAATTCATTTTAATGGATGTCTAAGTAGTACAGAGTCGGCCAGAGTGATATAAAGGGGTTTCATTTCACTCGAAAGAAATGTAGCATCTTTTTTTGTTTTGTTTTAAATCGTATCTTGGATTTTTAGATCACAAAACGTTATTTGAATGTGTTTCATACCATTTTACGATGAAGTAACATCGCAAGGTATAATTTAAATTTTGTATTTAGCATTTTAATCCTTCAACCAGCTCAAATTCAAGTTTTTTCCCAATTGTATGTGGGTGCGAACTGGTTTAAGGTCAGGAGGTTTTCAAGAACTTAATAAAATCATTTGGCGATAACCCAAGACGTAAGAGTAGGATATACACCCTTGATGAGTTCATAGAAATGAACGTTCAAGTTGGCCGGTCTGCGAACTTAACCTCAAACTTAAACTAAACCATTAATATTATTATAATGAAAACATACGGCCGAAATAACTCTGCTTTCTCTCTCTCTCTCTTCCTAAAAATCTCAGAAATATTTGTTAATAATAATAATAATAAATAATAAATAATTCTGTAATTCGTTTACATCAACCATATACATTAAATTATAATAATTGATGAAATGTTAATAATAAATAATTGAATAATTAAAATGCAATTGGTTAAATTTATAAATGTTGAGACTAAAAATTATGTACCATACTTTATAGTAATTCGTACCCTTCTGTAATAGTATACTATCATTGTTACGAAAAATGATAGTTAAATGATAGTATTGTTAAAAAGAACACATTTTATGTATTTATTTTAATAATTATAATACAGTTCGTAAATAAATGAATTTTATTCGTAATATTAATAGAATAAAATCTTAAATTTTCTTAGTTTTTAATTGTCTAAAAATAAATAACATTAAAATTTTTGGAAATTTATGAAAACCGTTGTCTGAATTCGCTTCAACCAAAATACAGGGTGAGTCAAAAGTAGCGCCCGATTTCTGTTTTTTCGGGTGTCAGATTGTGCATCGATCACGAGGGAGGGCACTTTGAAAATTGCAAGTAAAACAGCTTGGTACAGTTCCGTAATAATTTTCCCCCGAATAAATGGTTAGATAAACATGTCATTCATTTATTTCTACCTTCTTGTACACTGTAATACAAATGGCAAACAAACAATCAACTGACAGAAATCGGGCGCTACTTCTGACTCGCCCTGTATGTATCAAATTTTTGTGAACGAATGAGAAAATTAACGTACGCTTCATATGCTTGACGAAACCAGACATGATTTGGTAGAACATATGGTAGGAACGCTCCAGAGGTTGTTGAGAGATCACACGAGCCTTCTCAAGCAGGTAGACCTCAATGTCACCACCAGAGAGCTTGCCCGAATTACCAAAGTGAATACGGATGAATTTACCCTGTGGACGAGGAGTAATTGCTTATTACACAACATAAAAATATTGTCTAACTGTCTATCTATAATAGATAGAGGAACGAGATTATCTTTGCGTATTATAGAATGATTTGTGGAGAGAACATGACTCTCGTTCATAAATAGCGGCGGATATAAACAATTAATAATCAATGATTTAATACGATTTTAAAATAAATAAACGTACGTTATCCATCTTTAAATATCTTGGAGATACATTTAACTTATCAAATATTTATCTATCGGGTATTTTGCTCGCGTAAATATGGAAAGGGACTTACGAATCTGGAAGAATTGTCGTTTCTCACAGTCTTGGCATTACCGAAGGCCTCCAAAACTGGGTTGGTCTGAACGATTTGATCTTCCAAGTTCTGTGGGAGTTGAGTTTTGAGTTAGGATCTGCGTATATCATCATCTCGGGCACGCATGCAGAGAGATTCAGAAGTACTCGGTTTTTAGTTACATAAAATATGACATCGAATATGACATCTATAAATAAACGTGTGAAGTCTCCATATACAATAATAACTATTTGATGAATGTGTAAATACAAACATAGATTGAATAATATTAATGAACTGTAGCTAAATAAGTATTAGAGAATATTAGTTCTTACCTTTTGTGTTTTAGATTGAAGAAATCAAAGTAGTATAAAAACATGCCGTAAAAACGTGCATTATAGTGATTTCACTAAAAAAAAATTTTTATGAATAAAAACTTGCAGCAAGAAGTAGAATTTCATTGCATGGGAGACGCATATTCCTAAAGTCTTTCATTGGTTTACATATACAGTACTGACGTAATAAATTCAACTTAGTTGAACTTTAAGAGGATAAAAACGAAAATTATTCATGCATCACTCGTCAAAAAATTGCTTGGGGCACGTTAAGCAGTAAATGTAATTAAAACAATTTTAGGAGTTCGTAATGTTGATTCGCATGTCTCGTAAATGTTTTGTGCGAGGGGGTGAGGGGGTGAGGGGATGAGGGAGAGAATTTTTCTAAAAAAAAAAATAAAAAATAAATAAATAAATCCATTTTTCTCACGTACTTTGTTTTCTTTAAAGATAAATATTAAATTATTCCTATCAAATATTCTTTATTTAAGTTTGCAAAAAGCTTTAAGTTAAAACATTAAAAATGTTAGGAGAAATTGGGTATTCGCTTCTTCTCCAAGTTAAGATACAACTTTGAAGTACAACTGTTGTTTTAAAAATGTTCCGCGGACTATGAGAATAAAGGATTAATTCTACATTTTTTTTTCGACAAACATCATACAGGGTGAGCTACGTAAAAGCGGCCACAAGAAAATATTTTGTATTTCTTTTTTGTGTAAAAATTTTTTTGGTGTCGCTTTTATGTGGTTCACCCTGTACAATTATAAAGAAGAGATTTATTAACTTCTTTAATAAATTTTCATCTCGAGGGAAAAAAATAAAAGGTTTGAGGAAGTGAATATAACATATATTCATGGGTAGTCGGGTATTTTGGGGTATTTCGGGTATTTTGAAAACGATCGATGGTCTCCTTCATCTTTTTTTTTCTTTTTAATTATTTTTGCTTTCATTACCTGCTTCTTCTCCTCTTCTACCGCCTTCTTCTTTGTGCTGGCGCCGACATTGGCGAAGTAAGCAATTACCTTCTTTGTGTTCTCAGTTTTACCAGCACCAGATTCACCGCTGTATTAGAAGAACCCTTTTGTTTATTGCAGATCGAATATACATGAACGACACACAAACCCCATGTGAGAGACGGTGTAAGCAACGACGAATATGGTATTACTGTAGCGTTTGAGCGTATAAGGTATCCTGATTAGTATTGGACAGACAACAAAGCAGTAAAAGCTCAACAAACCCAGCGTGAAATGGGACGTTTAGCAAAACGTCATAAACGCTTATCAAACGTTATTTAAAAAAACCTTTACTTAACGTGACATTTCTCGCTGCGAAGAGTATATATATATATATATATATATATATATATATATATATATATATATATATATATATACAGGGTGTCCCGTAAGTCTGGACCCATAGGGATTTATAATATATTTTTTTATTATGTTATTATTATTATTTTATTATTATTATTTTTTTATTATTTTTTATTATGATTTTTATTTGTGGGGCCACTTGAAAGCCAAAGTGTACGAGGTCAAACTTCAGAACATTTTCCACCTTAAAGCACGCATTGTGGAGGCGTGTCAAGAAATTTCTGCGACTGTGATTCAGAAAGTGCTGTCGCAGTGGAGATTGCGTCTTCAACTATGTGTGCGACACAACGGCGGACACTTTGAACAGATTATGTAATAAATTTTTGGACTATTTTGTAATTTTATTATTTTTCCCTATGGGTCCAGACGTACGGGACACCCTGTATATATATATATATATATATATATATACATACGTGTTGGTAGGTGCCATTCATCTAATATACTGCTTAACAAATAAATACAGCGATTAGATTAATTCTATACAGAAATGAAGGTACGAGAGATTTACTTTGGTCGAAGCGTTAACCGCTTAATAATACAAAATAACTAACGTATTTTTTCGCATTCATTACTACGTATTTTAAAAGCGAGGCGCGTTGCGATAAAAAAAAAATAATAAAATAAAAAATTATGTTCTCTTTGAACTAAAAAGTTACTTTAAAATGAAAAAGAGTCAGATTAGAGAGTAGTCCATATGTCTCAGTGTGGACTTACTCCAGACTTAAACTTCATGAAGTCTTTCTCTTTTCCTTTGAGGGTAGGTCGAGCAATATTGGCAAAATACTGAATTGCTTTCTTGGTATTTTCCGTTTTCCCTGCTCCAGACTCGCCTCTAACGAATAGCAGCACAATTATATTATACAGGAAATGAAAAAGGGAAGGGAACAAGCGGGGAATATTATACATAAATTATGGATAGGAAATTTCATTATTTATTATTATTATTATTATTATTATCATTATTATCATTATTATTATCATTATTATTATGTACTCTAAACGGAGTTTGATATTTGTCTGAACATTTAAAGTGACGCCATATTATTTCTGATTATTACTTTTTGACATTTTAAAAATGTTTAGTTAAATATCGCTCAACTTTCGTTTAAAGTTTATATATATACATATGCGCGGTGTCAAAAGTCTTGTGGCACAGCCATTTAGCAGATAGAGACCGTGTAACTGAATTTCTTTATGAATGTTCCAGAGAACAATGCTTTTTATTGGTTTTCATTAGTTGATTGAAATATTGGTTTTCATGACAACCATTGTGTGACACTTAAATTTAATTATATCATAATTTACTAAATAGTTCCGCGGCAAGATTTTTGAAATAGTGTACATAGAGTTTTTTTGACTTATACACGTACAAAACTGTACTGAAACTTAAATTTTTATATACAGTCTATTAAAAAAAACCTTGTCGTGAAATTCCATTTTTCTTACCGTTAAATACTGGTAAGAAATGTGGAATTTCATAACGGGACTTTTTGAACCGATTGTAATTTTTTATTTACTGAAATTCCTATCCATTTATTTATTACAAAAACATAAGGAACAATTGAAGACAGGATTCTGCACGTACGTGGGAGAGTTTGTCCTGTTATGTATATAAATTATGTTCATGAGAGGTAACACTGTTTTGTACAAAATACTTGTGAAGTATATCCCTCAAACAGAAATTTAAAAAAAAAAACGAAATATGATCGAATCAATAATAATAATTTACATAGAATCTAATCACTCTTATCTGCTTATCTATATTTATATCATTCCTTGTATTTAATTTCTCCGTTCACTAGTAAGCAGGAAACTCACGTGATAAGCATAGACTGGTTCTCGTGAGCTGTGAAAGAGAGAGAGAGAAAATAAGTTAAATGTAATAAAAATAACGTTCATAATTGTCTATTTATTCAAGAGGTCCCGGGTTCGAATCCTGTTTGGGTAAAATTTGTGTGTGTGTGTGTGTGTGTATCCTAAATTTATTTATTAATATTAATAATTAATTTTTATTTAATTATTTACGCGATTTTTTAACTTTTCATTAGTTTGGGGTAAAATTCTTTAACTGAAAACGAAAAAAAATGTTGAATTTCATTTACATTCAAAGAAATAATTGTTCTTGAATATATTCCACCTTTTTGTCTATAACTGATGTAGTTTCTTCATCACGATCTATAATCAATTCCGTATGTAAGAATATTGTAATTAAGATATTTAACAAACTTATAAAATATTATTTCAAATTATGTTTAAAAGAATCGTTCATAGTTCCATTATTATTAATTATTAATAATTATATTATTATTATTAATCATGAGTAGTTACTCTTAAAGTCTATCAAAGAAAACGATTTTCAAAGAATTTTAATTCTTTATAGGGTAAACGCAATTAAACTTATTTATTTAAATACGTGGCTTCGATGTAGTACAATTATTTAATGTAAGAAAGGAAAGCCCTTAAAAGGTAAATGTTGGAGGTGATCTTCGTATCGCTCGAGATGAAATTATTTTTAGCTCGAATTGAGGCTGGCTCGAATGACCTTATATGATGCCACCATGGACGAGTGCCAGCAATATATATATATATATATATGGGAAAGGTTTAGACAGTAAACTAAAATAACTTCAGTAATGTTCATGTTTTATATATTTTTATTTAAATATTTTTTTTCCGTTTTTTACCCAACGTGAGCAGTTCTTAGTGTTTTTTTTTATTATATGCAGTGTAAAAAAAAAACCCTCAATGATTTCTCATTCTAAGTGGCTCCCCTTTTATAGTAAATGGGGCCCCTACTTGTCTTTCTCAGTTTCCCACGAAAAAAAAAACCGAATTTGAGAAAGTTTGTTATGAGTAGAAAGCGAAAAGAAGAATTTCATATAAGATGGGAGAGTTTTTTAAATGTAAAAAAGTGTTGTGAAGGCCTATTTCAAGGCCCAGCCCTGAACCCCTAAATCGGAGCTGCCCAAAGTATTATACTCTCTTGAGGAAATTTCATATCGACTGTGTAGACATCGTATCACGTACAATTTTAAAAAATATAAAATTTTACTTATTGTTTAAAAAGTCTCATTACTCGTTATTTATTCGCTCGTGTTTTGGCAGTAGAGCTAAATCTATCTAGTTGTTGCCTATAAATTTATGGCGGTGCTGCAGATACATCATGGGTCAACTTTTCATTTCTCCCAGGGAGACAAGGATCAGAGGAGAGGCTCTTTTCGACCGCATCGAGCCTTCCATATCCTTTGAGCATTGAAAAAAAATTCTTTTCTTTTTGGTCCCTGTGGCACTAATATTAAGATACTTACTCTGCAACATGTCCATGTAGGCACCGTCAGCAATAGCGAAAATGTGGGGTGGAACTTCATTTCGCCTCTTGCTTTGGTAGATCTTGACCACACGAGGAGTGTAGATGGGGTAACGCTTGTAGGGGTTGATAGCGACACAGAAAAGACCAGAATAGGTGTAGATGAGCTTGATGTAGTAACGTTGTTTCAAGTTGTGAAGTACAGAGGCGTCGTTAAGGTAGGTCAAGTTGGACATGTCCTCGCATTTCTCGAATTTCGGGGGGTTCACTTGCTGAACCAAGTCCTTCTTGAAGTTCTTGGTCTCACCACCTGGTACTGCAACAGTAACCAGGTCACCCTTGGTACCCTGGATTTCACCAAGGACGTAGCCATCCTTATCGCATGGCACCCAGCACGATTTCTTAGCATCGTAAGGTTTCGTTTGATCGATACGTTTCTGTTCCAGAGAGATGTACAAGAACTCTGTGGGATCCGGATCGGGTCCAATACTCTTGACAATATGACCGGGCATGGTGGTGGTTCAATTTATACAGTGAACTTATTAAAAGTCAGACACACAGTAAAACGCCAGAACAGCCCTGGAGCTTTCCTGAAACATGATAAAATAACATTTTATTAACAGTACAAAAGAGATATGTACAGGGTGATCAAGAAGGAAGAACCGGTCATTTTTAAGTTATATTAAACAAAGAATGATCAATTCTTTCTTGAAGACTGTATTTTCTTTTTAAATTACCCTCCTCCCCATCCAAGATTTGAAATCATTATCTCTTCAACAAGATGAACTTAAGGAATACCTATTTATCAATTTAAAATTTTTTTTTTTTTTTTTTGCATTTAACATCGGTATAATAACAGACATTTTAAAAAACCGATGATGTTAGTTATGACCACATTGAAACGTCTATTTTTATATAAAATTAACATTTAACGAAACTAATTTTATTTATTCACTAGAGTTCACTTCAAACAAAGGAAATTATATAATTAGTAATTATCATTTATAATTTATTTGTTGATTAAATGACTTAACTATGAAGACTAGGTTAGATAAAAACAATATATATATATTATATAATATATATATATATATATATATATATAGTTAAGGTTATTTATCACAAATTCCAGTGATTGAAACATATTTTTAGACGTTGAAACGAAGCAGCATTTCCGCCAGAAACAAGGTTGATTTTATCAGATGAAAATAAAAGGTGTTTACAACTCTGTCTTAAACGCTTGCCAACAACATATTTTAAGACCCAAGAGATTAGGCATCTTTCTGGCGAAATTGCTTTACCTAGGACATTATATATATATATATAAATGTGGTGTGGGCATGAGAGATGCATAGAAAAGGGGCACGTATACCCCTTTCTGAACGAAAATTTCGATTTAAAAAAATCTGAAATAATTTTAATATGAACTTTATTTATTATTATCATTATTATTATTTTGTTTGTACATAAATAAAATTGCCGAAGCTTAAGGCTTTTTTTTTTCTCGTTATAAAATTAGGATCTATCTGAGCATCTTCTGTACCCGTGCCCACGCCCCATATATATATATATATAATATCGAACTTATTTTATTGCTTAGTGTCCAAATAAAGACAATGGGAGCAAATAGATTAGGAAATAAGATAAATGTGTATAAATTCGTCTCTAAATTCCAATTATCAAAGAGGAAACTTCCGAATAGCTTATTTCATGAATGTAAATATGAATAAACTGTTAATTTAAACGTAAATGTAATTTGTATAAATTAAAATTTAATTAAAAGATAAATTCTTGATCCATTTTAAATTTTTTTTTTCTGTTTTGCTAATATTTGCTATTTTGTGCTATTTTTGGTAATTGTTGCTATATTTTGCTAATTTTTCGGAATATCTCCTCGCTCTCCATAGAATATTTAATTAGTTCGTTTTACCATAGTATAATCATTGGTATACTATTTTAATTTAAATTTGAACCTCATTAGAACTATTTCAGTAATATTAGGAATTATAATACTATCAGTAATATTAATAGTAAATCGATAGTACAATATATTGATAACCATTACAAAAATGGATTGGTTTTTGAATAAATGATTTTCATACAGAATCGGGTAATATAATATTATTAATAGTAATATTAACATAATGTAATATTAAGATTATTATAAGTAACGTATTTACTTATTTCTAAAGAGGTTCTTCTATTATTTAAGTGTATTGGACACTATAGCAAATACGTAGTAGTATGTCTGCAAACAATTTCAGGTCTCTAAACACTAAACATAAAATATTTAGTTAAAAGCAAACGTTAACACCCGTAAGAAAGTATGTTAATTAACGTTAAGAAAGTATTTATAACGGAACAGTCGTAATTTTTTTTTCTTTCGTTATAACAGAACATAAAACAAAATCCTTTCGTTTCTCCTTTGGTTTCGGAAACTAAAACCAAAAAAATGTAAGTTTAAAAAAATCCTGTTATTGAACTATGTTGCTGTTGTCGTTGTTATTACTAAGCGGTCGGGGTTACTAAAGATCAGTAAAAAATCAAAATTTTCACTTCACAAACGCGCACCAATTCACTTACAGTCAAAAGCTGTTCTGTCCAGAAGATTTCTCGGCCTTGCCTTTATAAACCTCTGCAACGTGATACGACCTAAGAAATTTAGACTAACGTTCAAAAAGCTTCGCTCCTATTGGCTAAGAAATTAGGGTTACGCCCTTTTATATTTGAACAGCCAATCAAAAGTTCGCTTAGAGATATCTTGGGTAAGGAATTCGTACCATGTGTGACGTATACGAGCTCCTTTTTAGGGGGACGTTGTGCCCTAGCCAAGAATGTGTCCGGAACGGAGCTCTAAATGAGACTCGACCGGCCTGTACCCTGATGATGCCAACTAAAATAAGCCGGTCTGAGGGTTCTCCCCTTTCCTCTAGCCGTTCGTGCCCTTACTTTGGTATTCTGCCTGTATAACGTTAATAGGCTCCGCTCCTCTGCTGAATTTTAACGATATATGATCTTTTTCTATATTATTTTAAGCGTGAGAAAATTAAGTGTGAAGATAGAGTCACGTCCACTATTTTTGTTCATAATGATGTAAATATCTATACAATTATGATTAAATATCACGTTTGAATGTCCATGTAAACGTTTAAATATGCATATATCCATTTTTATTACCGTTTATTTAACGTTAGAATGTATTTTAAATGCGTTAATTGCCTTTGCTTAAAAGAAATAGTCTCTGATTTCTTATGCCAATAACATTCTTTATGCGGCGAACTTTATTTTAAGAGAGTTCTTACGCAAAAAATAACCTAATATTCTTTTCTTATAAATTTAAGGCAAATAAATTATCTTTACCAAACTATAAACCCCTCATAAGGAACCCCTAACTAATGCCATGTTAAGTATTAGGGGTTCTATAAACTATAAACCCCGTAATAACTCCTAATACCACGTTTACGTACAATGATCCTGATGATTCTGAAGAAGTTGTGGAAGTTAAAAGTTAACAGGGACCCTAAGATCCACTCTAGGTTAGCCCAAGAAAGAAAGAAGGAGAGGAGAGGAAGGGGAAAAGGAAAAACAAAGCAAATGAAACTAGTAAGAATACTGAACAATCTCATACTATGTTTACACTTATAACTTGCGAAGTATAATAGCAATAAGTAGTAGTAATTTAGTAATACAGTAGTAATAGCAATAAGGTATGGAACAGACAAGGCTCTTCTTCCATCAGGCAGTCAATACTGGCACAAAATAATGACTAAAGAAGATATATAGGAAAGAGTATAATAAAAAAAAAAAATTGTTTTGCTTTTCCTAGTCTCTTTTTCCACCACATAGGCTTCACCTTTACATTCCCTCTCGTAACTCTCGTAGGCATACGGCGGTCTCAATATTTACGAATAAGTTCTTGAAATTATCCTACGTAATAAAGAAAGATATCTACCGCTAATTGTTCATCCCAATTTATTAAATTTATTGAAGCTCTAAAATCATCGAAATTTGCTCTTAAAAACAGGCACCTTAACGTTGTTAATTCTTTGAGTTAAATTTAACATTAACCGAAAAACTTATCGTGCCATGATCGCTATTAGCCAACGTTTCTCTGACGTCTACATTCTGAACTAACCTTTTATTTAGTAGTTATGACCAAGTTTAAAATATCTTCACCACACGTCGGCTCTAGTACTTTTTAGAAAAGAAAATTATCATGTAAAAATCGATCAAACGTTTATCCTCATCACTGTTAAGGTACGAGGCGTGGTACGAAGGTAATGCCTCTTATTTTATTTCTCACTAAATATAATTCCAATTACAATGAAAATTGCAGTGAATATGTATACATACGTGGCAAATATAAAGTAAATATAGTGAATGAATAAATAAGTAAATATATATATATATATATATATATATATATATATATATATATATATATAGAGAGAGAGAGAGAGAGAGAGAGAGAGAGAGAGAGAGAGAGAGAAGAGAGAGAGAGAGAGAGAGAGAGGAGAGAGAGAATAACTGGGCAGATACTGAGAACCTTTAAACGAAGGGATAAGAATATAATGATTCCTCTACTGAAAACACTGATCATACCCAAATTGGAATACTGCTCGGTCCTAACATCCCCATATAAAAAAGAAGACATTAGACAGCTAGAAGGGATTCAGAGAAGCTTCACAGCCAAGATTAAGGGGTGCAAAGAACTAAATTACTGGGAAAGGTTACGCGGAACTAAACCTATATTCTCTGAAAAGGAGAAGAGAGAGATACACCATTATTTACACTTGGAAAATAATCGAGAAACTAGTTAGTCCCTAATCTTACTTTGAACCCTGTAACTCCCCAAACAACAGTGGAAAGTAGAAAAGGAAGACTGGACTGTCGTGTTCTCAAATTAAAGGCGAGACAGGGAACATCCTTAACCCTGAAAGAAAATAGTTTTGTTGTGAGAGGACCAAAACTATTTAATCAGCTGCCCAAAGACCTAAGGAACACGAATGGTGTTGCGGTGGACATCTTCAAAAGAAGATTAGACGTCTGGCTCAGAACAATCCCTGATGAGCCGGACGTACCTGGCTATGTGAGGGGGAGAGTGTTAGTTAAAGTCCCCTAGCTATAATTGAGTGTTAGTTAAAGTCCCCTAGCTATAATTGATTCCATATGCTTGACTACTCTGCTTAAAAAAATGATACAGTTCAGCAGTAGAAATGTCCTGTATACAACTCCAAAATTAAAGACGAAGTTATGCGCGCTAATTTCTGAAATAATTATATTTAATTGATTGCTAACACTAACCATTACTTCGAACTGGCCGAAGATATTCTCTGCAATATAAAAGAACGCCACCGGTGAATAGAGTATAGGATACATTGACTGGGGCGAGATCCAACCCCCTCAGCTCTCCTCATCAACATAGTCAGAAACTTCCGACTCATCTGGGATTGTTATGAACCAGGTGTTTATCCAGTCTGCTCTTAAAAAGTGTCCACATTTATTCTCAGTTAATTCTCTATGTAAACTTTCCAGTTTATTCGGTACCCGATTTAATAGCTTTGATTTCGGATAATAACATTAAAACCCTTCCCCAAATCAGAGGTCGTTTCCTGCCTAGCCAAACTTTGCCTTATAGTAATGTCATATATATCTTGTTTTTATTTCTCTGTTTAGTGAGATCAAGTATAGAATTGTATTAAGTGATTTTTGTGTATACAGAAAGCATCTTTCTACTCTCTTTTCTAACGAGTACATTCCTAATGCCCGAGGTTCTTCTGTGAGCTGTAAAATATCTCGGTACGAATATTCCAACTGAGAAATATTTCGTTTTATGGAGTGCAGTTTTCCACTTTCGGTAGAAGGGGTCATTTGTTTCAAGTTTTGGAAATTCTACATCAATATTTGTTTTATTTTGGTTTTGTTTACCATAGTTTAGGTCACAGTGCCACAGTGCCAAAATTCTTATAATACCAAATCGTCAAAATAGATCGAATTTCGGGTGAGGAGAGGAGTAATTTGAAACGCATATCTCGCTTGTGACAGTAAGTCGTCAGGGATTCGCTGATATCTCGTAAGGTATTAATGGGTGCTCCTCTCACTCAGTGTCATTCCCATTTGATTGAGAGTGAGAATCTCAAAGGAAGCAATTTTCAAATTGATCCAATCTCATTCGTGCTGAAGGATTTCCCATTTTAAGTTAGGTTTTTCATAGAAAATACCCCTTTTTCCCCAAATTTGTAATTCTTACTTCAAATATTCCCATTTGCGGAATAGGAATGACGGTCGAGTGGGAAGTAATCTACGCAAGTTTAGTCAAGTTACTTTACATTTTCTCACAATCCATGGTTATTCCCAGTGTTGGGCACTAAAGCGTTAATCCGATAACAGTTAATTAACGAAGTTAACTTTTTTTAACGGACTATTAACGGAAGTTAATTTCCATTTATCGTTATCGGACCAGTTAACTTCCGATAACTCGATATTTAGTCCGTTAAAGTCCGTTAACACGTTAACTGCGAGGAGTCATTCACGGAAGATCACCGCTCCGCGAATGAATTCAAACCGCCATAACTTCAGTCTGCCAATTCCGTCCTCTGCCGCAGTGGAACGGCTCTTCTCTCTCGGCAAGGACATCCTGAGGCCCAAGAGGTCAAGACTGGCAGTTGGGCCTAACTTTGAGAAGTTGGTCTTTCTGAAGGGCAACCAGCACATTGTGTCATAGTCTTAATAAATGTGCCTAAAATTTAATTTTACCTTTCAGTTCCCGCCATAATAATTCTCTGGTAAATTAAAATTTAGTTAATGGTTAGTGGTTACAAGGGTTTCAAAACATGTAATCAGTACATTTTTTATTAAAAAAAAAAAAAGTTATTAAGCAAAAAGTTGCAAAACTTGATAAAAATACAGTTAAATACCTTTATTGTTGGATTTTGCATAAATAAACATTTTCTATGGTTTTAAAGCTTTTTTCCTTGATTTTTTTAAACGTTAGTAAAGAAATAGTTATCGTTAACGGATTATCGTTAACTTCCGTTAACTTTGTAGTAAAATTATCGGATTATCGTTATTGGAGTTAAAAATTGGGGTTAACGGATTATCGTTATTGGAGTTAAAAATTGGGGTTAACGGATTATCGTTATCGAAGTTAACTTTTTGGTTAACGGTGCCCACCACTGGTTATTCCATCATATTTTAGTTGGAGAATTTGAATTCAGTTACAAATCACAATTCTTGCTGGAATTTTTTGCATCAGCTCTTATCATCATTAATTCCATCCGAATACTTTATTTATTTATTTCGTACCTTGTTTTCATTTTTAAAATTTCGAAATGTTATATATGATATATACGAGTATATACATATATACTCGTGTATATATATATATATATATATATATACATATACACACTGTGTGTGTGTTCTTGGCTATCTTACAATTTTTAGGATACACCCCGAGCTTATGGCGTCACAAATTTGTGTGTAGTATAGCGACATAAGTGGTGTCGCCATAGTTTCAGACGTATTTGTTTATTTAATATATTGAAGAAGGAATATTATTGTTTGATTGGGTTGTTTAACCTCCTTCGCAACATCTAAGATCATATGACGGAAGGGGACCTACAGCTTTACGTGGGATCCGAATCACGGGTTGCTACATCATCTGGACACAGGACGGTCTCCTATTCAGTTACTACGTAGACCCAATGTCGCTTAACTTTGCTGACCGACGTAAAACGGTGTTACAACATCGACCACAACATAACCGTGAAAAGGGATATGAAGAAGGTTATAAGGTTAATTAGGTTATTTAGATTTAATGTCACGTTTTTGTACGATAGCCGCGGTTCTGTGTGTGTGTGTGTGTGTGTGATGAACATCCCGTAAGTTTATTTATACTCGTATGCTGTATTGTTATAAGACATGGAGAGTAACTTTGATCAGTGCTTTTATGCAAATGAACTTAGATATTAGTAGGCAAAAAATATGGAAAGAATATCTATATATACACAATAGTAACGGTTGAGAGTGGAGAACCTTCAGGTACTCCATACAAGTACCTAGCACAGTCTGATTTAAATATATATAAAAGTATGATCGGTGAATCACAGTAGGCAGAACTAAAGTAATGGAGAAAGACTACAGTAATAAATGAATTTATTAAAATTAGAATCGGCTTATTCAAAGGTCTTTCTTCATTCGCAACCGATGAGGATCTAGGTATAGGACGAAAGCTCGTGTTTCTAATGAATCAGTTTCTAATTATGGCTTCATTTCCTTTAATTAAGAATATTCACCTATAAAAACTTTCTAACATCGTTTATCCTTTCTTGATTAAAATTTTGTGCGAGATCAACGTCATCATATACTTTTGTTTATAAAGAAACCCAACAAAGTCTCAAATTCGTTTACTTAATCTGGTGTGGCGCGTATTTACAGCTTCTCTCAAAGTGCAAATACACAAATCTTTTAAGTCAGACACGTTACCAACATAATGATTGAGAATAACAAACGAACTTAAAGATATTCATTCAGTTTACATAGTAAGAATTTTTCAGCCAGTTTGAAAAAACAGGAAGATGTACGTGATTGTTCTAATGTTAGTTACTGTAGCAATGTGGATATTTTTGTTTACCTAATGGTGCTATAGCGCCTCACTTTGAATAACTCTGTATGTACTGTAGAATGTCTGCAATACTTTATTCATAGCGATAAACGTCATCTGATGGGGGAGGACCTTCAGATTTACGTGGGATCCGAACCAAGGGCCTCTACATCATCTGAACGCGGAGGGCGGTCCCCCATCAAACTACTACAACGGTGTTACGACATGTTAAGCGGTGTTACGACAAGGCCACTTCCACGAAGTGGCCCTATTCTTCAATGATATAAGTAAACAAATCACTTGGAGGTCATATTTTAATTTTTGATCGTAGAACAACCGTCTTGAACTCTTTAATCACAATTTTAAATTTCATTACTGAATTAAAATATAGGGTTATTTCCAGCGCGTTGTTATTCTCATTCCATTACGTGGTCCGTAATTGAGAATGCTCGAAGTGAAGATTCCAAATTTGAGAAAATCTAACTTTCCATAAGAGCTTGTGTTCTATCTTTGTAGCGTCAGAGACGTTAAGAATCGAATGGAATTTTCTTCTTTAAAGTATCGCGCATTTTGTATGACAGCGCTGAGACGTTTTTGTCAGGCTTAAAGTCCTTTTCCCAATCTCGGTCGTTCTCATTCCAAGACTGGGGAGTCCGAAAATGGGAATTTCAAAGGAAGCAATTCTCAACTCAATCATCTCCATTCTCATTGTAGGATTTCTCACTAAGTTAGATTTTTCAGAGACTATCCCTCGGACCGGAACTGTGGCAAAACCTTTTATTATTTCTCATATTAGGAAACTCTTTTCGCGAACTTGGAATTCTCATTTTCGGACCGCGAATGAGAATGAGAATGGGAATGACGCCAAGCGGGAAGTAATTATTATTTTACGAGACATATTCTGACGGACGGTCAAAATTGCGGAAACGTCGTGATCTCTCGAATGCATTTTTCTACGAAGATAGTTTGATCTTCAGCAACCACGATGACGAAAAACAACCCTAACCCAAATTAAACTAACCCTGTTTCAGCTAATCTAACCAAACTTTTACTTCCAAAAGACCTAACTGTAAAATTAAAATTAAGTATTTACTTATCAACAGCTTTTTGAAAAGTTTTCTTTTTTACAGTTTTTGTTATTAAGGGTGTCGTATTCCCCTTCTCTTGGATTTATGGTAGACACATATTCAGGAAATACCCTATACCCATATTAACATAAATGGCGCCTATCCGTATTGCCATAAATGCTACCTACCCACGTTGACGCAAAGAGTACCTATCCATACTGATTTAGTGACATAAACGGTGACCTTTTTTTTATGCAGGAAGGAGGGGCCAAGGGCGAATGCCCGCAGAAACGCCCCCCCCCCTCCACCACTAGAAGAAGAAAATAAAAATGAAAATCCAAAGTTTTCAAGGTGTTTGGACACATATTAACATATTAATATGAATGGTGCCTTCCATCGATCTCTTCAGAAGATTCCATGAGTCGTTGTCGTTATCAGACTCCCCTTGTGCGAGGGCAATAGAATCACTCCTCGCTTGAGTGAAATTATTATTATTATTATTATTATTATATTATTATTGTATGTGATTGGGGGGGGACATAAAAAAATCGAAACTGAATTTTCATACCCTCAAAAGGGAAACATAAGTGGGTGGGGGGGTGGGGGGGGGGGGGGGGGGGTCCAACTTGCTCCTGATGAGTCATGCACTCGGAATTTTGTTTATATTCTGCATTCTGGTGTTGAAGAGTTAACTGTAGGTAATATGCACTCTAGAGTCTAGAGCTCATAAATAAAGTCGTTTTGATGATTTACGCGCAAGGAAGTTTTGCTATATAGGATAGTGATGTTCTGTTTACTTAACAATGCTACATCGTGCTGCAGAATTTGTTCGTATAAGTAATAATTTTAGAGAATTTTTTTTGCATAAAGGGTTTGAAAAACTGTTTATACATAATAGAATATATATATATATATATATATACATACAAAATGCGCCTCGGTAGTGTAGTGGTTAGCGTCGCTGGCTACTAATCCATCGGCCCAGGGTTCGAGACCCGGTGCGCAGCCCAGTGACGGCAGCCGGCGCGCAGCAAAAACCAGCTGTTCATCCTTCCACACAATAAAGGAAGTGGTTGGTAGATAAATGGGTACCCTGGGTGGCCGAGTGGTTAAGACGCCGCTGGGCTGCTGGTGGGGCGTGGTTCGGATTCCACGTTAAACTGTAGGTCTAAGGTGGAGTGAAAAGCTTAAACTTCGTCAGAATGAACATTTCGGGCGGAAGCTAACCAAAGGTTATATGCAAAGAAATCACAAAGCAAAACGTGATCCTTTTAATAAGCAAAGAACCACAGGGAAAAGGAAACACGAAGTCCGAGCGCTTTCGTGATATATTCACATCTTCAGGGACAAGAAAGAAATAGGATTAGGATTATTTCTTTCTTCTCCCTGAAGATGTGAGTCTATCACGAAAGCGCTCGGACTTCGTGTTTCCTTTTCCTTTTCCCTGTGGTTCTTTGCTATATATATATATATATATATATATATATATATATATATACATATATATATGAAGGAAAACTGGCCAGAAAAGCATAAAAAATTACTAATTAGTAATGAATGGATTTTGTCTTTAAAGTTTTATTACTTTTCACACAAAAAAGAAGAAAATAGCCAAAATATTGACAGTTAATTTTTTATTTTTTTTAGATATTTTATTTTTATAGGCGAACTTTCTTCCGAAACTCTATCTGCGGTACCTCTCGGTCTAGGAAATATGATACAGAATTAGCCATACGCAATCACTAGCCTGGGAATAAAGAGAAAAAGTTAATTGATTTATTATAGGGTTTTTTAACCTGGGGTACATGTACCCCTCGGGGTACTTATTAGATTTTTCTGAGGTACATTGAGCTGACAAAATACGTGTTATTCTCATTTTCTTTTCTTTTTTGCAAATGCATTTTTCGGAACATTCCAACAGTGACATATATATATATATATATATATATATATATATAATATATATATATATATATAATATATATATATATAATATATATATATATATATATATAATATATATGGGTAGCCTTGTGGTTAAGACGCTGGGCTGCTAATCGGGAGGTCGTGAGATCGAGTCCGGGCGAGGACTTTGTAATTTCTGACCGCCCGTGTTGGAGCGTGGTTGGGATTCCACGTTAAACTGCAAGTCTAAGGTGGATTGACAAACTTGACCTTCGTCAGAATGAACAATTTGGGCGGAAGCAAAACCAAGGTTAACCAATGTTGGTATGCGTGTTGTATGGGGGTACACAAAACACCTCGACTTTTCAAAAGGATACACGATAGAGACAAGGTTAAAAACCCCTGCCATAAATGAACGTTGTCGAGGAAGAAAGTTGACCTGTGTATTGTCGAATTCCATAAAATCGACAACAAAAATTCTAAATATGCATAAAACCAAATGATTCGACCTTATGTAGATCGAGTTAATTCATGTTATGCTAGATTCAGTTTTGAGTTGGTTAGGTTCGGTTAGGTTACATTGTACCCGATAACGTAATGTCTGGTTAGGTTAGGCTAGGCATTTAAAATCCGAAATGTCTATATAGCTCAGTCACTCTCAGGTACACTATTAATAAATTTTTTATGCATTTTTAAAAATTTTGATTTAAATATTAAATGCATAAGGTTAACCTGGAATAATGTAGTCTCGCATAAGATTGAATGTCGACATTATAAAAATCGACATTGTTCATGTATTTGTAATCTCTTCAGAAGGTGCTTGAGGTGTAAAACTTCTTAATAACTTTAATATAACGCAGTCTATATTACATAAACACTTTCTACTGTTTCTGTGTACCAGTTGTTCCAAACTTTTCCGGTTCAAGGCACCCCAATGTAATCTGTTCAATTTTCGCGACACCCCGGAAGATTTTCCTACCCCTACTGTTCAACACCTAGTTCCCCCCAACCCCCAAAATAAGGTAATCCCAAATTGATTCGCTGCAGATTCTATATAAACGTAATAAATTTTGATTAATTTAAAATTTCGGTATGTTGAGTCACGTTTAAATTTTCAGTTACTTATTTTTGTCCTTTTCACGAAATTTCGTACCACCCGATTAGGAAACAATGCTAAATGCAATAGCAATAATAAAATAACAACTGGATTTTACGTCTACATGCAGTATAATATACAGTATGAACAAGAATTACACTGGTCAACACTCATTTTATTGCCAATCATATTAGAGTGATTTTGGGGTAACTTTGTGGAGCTGATTCCGAATATGACATCGGTTTTGCTAGATTGGCTCTAATTTATGAGATAATTGGTACTCCATTGAAACACGTAAAAATGCAAAAAATTTAATGTTCAGGCGGAGCCTACTTACAAATCGCATTGAAATTGTCTCAAATCATACAAAAGTAAACACATGAAATACATAATGGCATTTTATTCGGTCTCACCATCTAGAATGTTCCGGTAGTTTCCCATATGCACGCGTTATGGTTACGTTTCCTATTAATTGAGGGTATTCATTATCTCAAGAACTAGAGCCAAATCGGAAAAACTACTTTCATTTTGGAATTCAGCAACCCCAAAATACCCTAAATTCGTACGAATTTCCTTGGCAACGAAAAAAAATTATTTTTTTGTTGACCTGTGTTATCTTTAGAAATCTGTGTCCAAATAAAGTCAACTATAAGAAGGACTGCCAATGTTGAAGATTCTGCAACAAGAATTGTAACATTGGCACCAAAGCCAAGCTTTCTTCATTTGGTTTTAGACTTCTGTTAAGTTTTTTTTTTCATATAGGTTTTAATACTGTCAGTTTTAAGCATTTAAACTTATATGAAAAGTCTTTTGTATAAACTATGTCACAGTCATATATATATATATATATACACACTGTATATGTATATATATATATATATATATATACAGTATATATGATGGTGATATTATTTATACAGAAGACTTTTTCTATGAAACTCGTATGATAAGACAAAAAAAAAAAAATTCCAAGTCTTGGCGTTTCGACAGGAATAAAAATATTACAAATATATAATTTTATCAAGAGTCGGAGATTTTTTGTACTTTCATTGCTTCTTTGCAAAGATTGTGTTAACATTTTTAGGTTAAAAATAATATTTAACCTTTCCTTAAGTATAATTATTAAAAGGTTAATTTTTTTTTCATATAATGCATTATTTTTTATTTCACTCGAGTACAGGGTTTCAAATTAAAAAAATAAAAATAGCGAGGAGAAAGCAACTCTCTCAGTCATCAAAATACGGAATTTCAGTTTGAAAACACACCAGAACTTAATTAAACGAGCGTAAATGCAAGAAAAAAGTGTATTGGAGGGTGAAACTAGCGCTACGTTGATACGATTTAGTAATAATAATAATAATAATTAATTAATTAATTAATAATAATAATAATAATAATAATAATAATAATAATAATTTGACTTTGATCAATGTAGTTCTTCCTTCACATCTTTGTACAGTTCAATCACTGAACATAAATGAAGTCCATTCAAATCAGTGACTCTTTCGAGAACGAAAATCCAGGCCAGACCAATGACACCCATTGCGCTAACTCCTGTATAAAAAATTAACCATCACTATCGGTAATCAAACCCCTGATCTCAGTATCCCCACTTCGCTTAAAGAAAAATGTTGTTACCCATTGAGAAACGGCCGCTGCGTGACCTCTTTCGAGAATAGATTCAACAATTACCGAACTGGCGTCATTTTCCCGAAACGTGACATTTATCGACAAGTTGTTCCGCGTTACATTAAGTTACGTTAGATTAAGTTAGGTTGGGTTAACGTAGTTGATTAAAATGTTAAGAGAATATCCCATTGACCAAATGGATATTGATCCAAACGTATAGAATTTTTTGTAATGGCTTAACATTGAACGAATTTTAATAAGAATGATAATAAATTGACAATAGTTCATATGATAAATATATATACTGTACAGTACATTTCGGCTTCTCTATTGATGTACTTTTGTACTGGAATCTAGTACATATATTTTTGCATTACTAATATTTTCAACTTCTAGTAATTGAGAATATTAGCTCCACAACACACTGTTGTTACATCTTTTATTTTAAAAATAAAGGAATAATGACAACATATATATATATATAGTGTTTGTGTGTGTACAATAGGATATAACAATCTTCAAAGAATTCGGTTATTCGGGAGGTTGGGGTTTAATGGAGTGGGTAACACCCCGTAAAAGAAGCCAAAGAGCTACGCCACCCACGTATTACGAAAATATACGTTCTAGACAAGAGGTGAACGAACAAAGAGCGAGCATAGCTACTGTCTCATCACATTCCAAATGTGATGATGTGTTGGGTTCGATACCCATATTTACGAGTGAATGGGACCTTTGCTGGGGTTTTTGAGCGAACTTATACCAAAATACGATGCACAGAGTAACAACTTTTTGTCATATATAAAGTAAAAACGTGGAGTCTGTTCAAAATAACGTAGAGGGCTAAGTAAAAATTAAACTGTCTGGGATGGAGTTTGATATCAACATGAATATAAAGATTGGTTACACGGCAAGGGGTATCAATTCGTGGAATATATATATATATATATGATTAAGTAAAGATAAGCACCCCCAACCTTCTTTAATTAGCCTTATAAGGCTAACTAACGAAAATATCACGACCTAACCTAACCAATCGTTAAGTCAACTGTACGCCCTTGACGATTGGTTAGGTTAGGTCGTGATATTTTCGTTAGTTAGCCTTATAAGGCTAATTAAAGAAGGCTGGGGGTGCTTATCTTTACTTGATCCTATAATATCAGTTCGATTTTTTATTTCAGTTTTTGTAAAAACAAAATATCAGTTTCGATATAGCTTTCAGATTTTTTGCTTTTAGTTTACGAATTATATCGACATTTTCTAAGTTGTAGCAAACTGAAATATTTAATACTCATATATTTGAATTATATATTCCTTACGAAGCTTTTTATTATTAATTTGATTTCGTATCATACTGTAAATCACAGTGTTGTTATTCTTCGTCAGTAAGTTTGATCTTTCGCCTTCGAAAGCTTCAGATAAACTGATACTTAAAATTTAAGCTGCATGTTTAAAGTCGCGCGGTTGTCTGATTTTTTTTTTTTTTTAACTTTTGCGCTAATCCACTTCTCATCTCGGTGTGACTTTTTCTCTTTACCCGTGATAGCTATCCACCTCTATGAAGAGGGAGGGGAGTATAATAAAAAGATAGAACCATAAAGAAAAAAAAGCTGGTAAGTCGCCTTTCTATATCTATATAATCTTCAAAAGATAGTCACTCTTGGAATGAGACGAAGTGTATCTATAAACCAAAAACATTTCTATCACGTCTCAATACCAGAATGCTTTTTCTTGTTTTGACAAATTGTCGTCTCTCGTGTTACTAAAATGTGAATTAAAAGTATCTTAACTTCTTTAAAAAAAACTTGAATAAGTAATACGAATTTCCATTTCAGTTTTTGGATTTTCATTTTTAGTTTGTTTTGATTTCAGTTTTGGCAGAAAAAAAATTCTCATTTTTTCCCCATTTCATTTGGAAAAAAAAGGTCAGTTTTATTAGTTTATCGATTCCAGTTCATATCGATTCCCCATCCCTGATATATACAGGGTGGCGCAAAAGTCGCGCATCATAGGGATTTTCAGTGTTGACTATAATGTATTATTTTTTTCCTTTTAGGTAGGGGATGGCTGCAAAATTAACAGTAGACGAGAGGGTGAGCTTGGTTTCGTCTATTGTTAATTTCGCAGCCATCCCCTACCTAAAAGGAAAAAAAATATATAATCAACACTGAAAATTCCTATGATGCGCGACTTTTGCGCCACCTTATATATACATATATATACAGGGGGTTAACGAAAGTAAATAGCCCCCGTCAGGTTTTCCATTTACTGAACCAATATATTTAGAATGGTGTTGGTTTCCCCTTTGCATTCTGACATTCCATTGATAAGCTTTTCATTTGTTCTTGAGGACAATCATCGTGGTGTCTATTTATTTTTGTCAACCCTCTGTATATAATCAAAGAATGGAAATATAACTCATTTGGATTAATTTTTTATTCTAAAAATATTAATAGTTGTTTATGCAAATATTTTTAGGACTAAATATTAGTAAATAAAATACAAAAAATGAAATTTTGACTTTCAAAACATGGTTTTTCCTCCAGATTTTTTTTTTCATTGTCGTGCAAACTTAAGAAGTCGTAGACACCTTCCCCCCCTCTCCCCTCCCGTATTAAAACCAGGCCAAGGGCTTTCAAAAGTGGCGGACTTTGAAATTGTTCCATTATTTTTTTTTAAAGTATGAATTCAAGTTGGTTTTAGAGCCAGTGCCCTTAGCTCAATGTGTAACACTGTTTCCCTATAAGCGTTCAAATCCCAATGGTGGCGGTTAATAATAATCCAGGAGTTAACGCAGTGGGTTTCGCTAGTGTGGCATGAGCGCTGTGCCAGTTTCTAGCCCTCCTCACTAATGATTAAAATTGTTTCATCATGTATCAAAGTATGAAGTAAAGTCTATATTTACGTACGTCTTAAAAATGTCTTGAGACTATCTTAAGAATGTCTTGAGACTACCTTAAGAATGTCTTGAGACTATCTTAAGAATGTCTTAAGCCTATCTTAGTTTATGTGATGTAAGCTTATAATATGTAATTTAAGATACGAAAGAAATACATAGATAATGAACTCTTTAAAAGAAATACAGAATACAGAAATACATACCAACGAACGCCCTAAGGTCCACTGGAGGTTAGCATGAGGAAACTAAAATTTGGTTAGAAGAAAAAAAATCTTAAAGAAAACTGGTTCTGATAGTGATAATTTTTATTGGCAGGAAATAAATCCCATAAAAAAAAGTACAATATCCATCAAGGTGACATACGATTAATTAATTAATTGAACAATAAATTAAAAACCTAAAAAAATTAGGACTACAAATAAAAAAAAAAATAATACCCATGATGAAACGAGTAATAATAAAATTAATAATAAAAACCTACCCAAAGTGGCAGTAATACTAAAAAATAAAAAAAAATACATGTAATAAAAATGCCAATGTTTGTGTTAGATGGACAAACCCTTTCATAGCAAGAAGTCCATAGTCTAGGAAAGAAGTTTTTTAAACTTTATTGTTGAAGTATGTTTGAAGATCCTGTGTACCTCCACCGTATGCTTAAACCTATATATATATATATATATATATATATATATACATATATATATATATATATATATAATATTATATATATATATATATATATATATATATATATATATATATATATATATATATATATAGGGTGAACCAAATGTAGGTGGACAGTAAATGATAACGTTTATTTTGAGAATACATATTTAATTTTTTTGAATACTATAATACAAAATAATATTTAAATAAATTTAGTTATAATATTTAATATAATATAACACAAACACCATAGTTATAATGAACACCATAGTTATAATATAATATAACACAAACCGTATTCAACCTACTGTCCACCTACTTTTGGTTCACCGTATATATATATATATATATATATATATATATATATATATAGTACAGGGGTGTCCAACCTTTTTTCATGAAGGGCCATATTTCAATTAATGACTCACACCGAGGGCCAGTGTGCAAATTTTAGATAAAATTTTATTTTAAACTTAAATTTTATTGAAATAAATATGACATTAAATAACACCGGTCTGCATGAAAATCGATTTCTTTATTTTGAGTTGTGATTCTGAAGCAGTTCGCTGCGCTGAATTAAAAAATGCTACCAGTTTTTTTCTATCACCCACAGTTTTAAAGTTATTAGCAAAACAATTTTGGGGCGTTTTGTAATTGTTTACCTTTTTTATCTTTAATTAATTTCGTTTTTTCATATTTTTCAGATAGATAATTCTAACATTACGTCTTTAAAATTTTAATAATGGCTTCTAGAGGGTGTACCCATAGTCCAGACATATTTTGTTATATTTGCGGTCGGTATGTTGTTGTAAAACAAAGGACAAATGTAACGACCTTCATTAAAAGAGCTTATCATGCTTATTTTGGAATTAAATTAGGAGATCAAGACAAAAGTTGGGCTCCACACAAGGTTTGTTTTACGTGTGTTGCGGCACTAAGGAATTGGAGCAAAGGTAAAAAGAAAAGTTTGCCCTTTGGGATCCCTATGGTATGGCGCGAGCCTAGAAAGCATACCGACGACTGCTACTTCTGTTCTTGCAATGTTAAAGGTTATAATGCAAAGAATAAAGAGAGCCTTCAATACCCAAGTCTTCCATCTGCAATAAGGCCGGTACCCCATGGTCCAGAAGTTCCTATTCCCCGCCCACCCGAGAGTCTGGATCAATACAATTCAGATTCTGATTCAGCTCCAAATCCAGACAATGATGATGTTTATGAACAGCCAACAGCTGACCGAGATCCTAAACCATTAACCCAAGCCGAGCTAAATGACTTAGTCAGGGATTTGAATCTGCCTAAGGACTCTGCAGAACTTTTGGGGTCTAGATTGCAGAACAATTTATTGGCATCCGACACATACTTAAGTCTTTGGAATAAGTCCTGAAATGTTTGCAAGTAAAGAAGGTAAATATATTTTGTTTCTTTCAGTTATTTTTTTATTCTTTCATAAACAAGCAATATGCTTGTCCAAGAGCTAGGAGCTATTTAATTCTGCTTTAATTAGGTTTTACTCTATCACCTAAAGATTTCGTGCTACAAGGGGTGTTGTAATACCTCATCTGTCCCCAAATGTTAACCACCCATTGATGGGAGGGGAGAGAGTATTTTGCTGGGAACGGGACTGGTTGTTATATATATATTTACCCTACATTATTATGTAAGCGTTACTGTAGTCTCTAACAACAAAATTTATGGTTTAGCATGTGCAATCCAATGTTGGTCTCGATAAGATGGTTCACATTTGGGGATAAATGGGGGATTTATGACACACCCTGTAGTAAGAAAACCATACGTGATAGGAAAAAACTAACTATATTTTTGAGATCAGCGCACTCAAATTATATAGAATCACCAACTAGTTTGTAAAAATCGATCGACAAGTTTTCAAATGTGTACTGGTGTAATGAATTTTCAGTATCCACCAGCCGGGCCTGATACAAATCTTTGGCGGCTGGACTCTGGCTCACGGGTCGTTGGACAAGCCTGAATTATAGTATATATATGTCCTCTTTTTATTAACTCTTTATTCAACTTCAACAAAGGTCATAACAATGTTGCTTTCTGTCATAAGCCAACGAAACAAAGAGATTTTTTTATTACACTATAATATCAATATCAATATCAAAAGTACTCAACTGTACAGAGAAAAGAACAACAGTCAACAGTTTCTTTAATATATTGACGTACTCCTTGAAAAGGCTTCACGTACCCCAGTAAGAATACTGGTCTAGAAAACATAAAGCGAGACTGATGAATAACTTGGACAATTGGATTGTCTGAGTTTTGAATTCTTCGCATTAAACTGTAGGCCTACTGAGGACGTCTTGTAACCGCGGGAGGCTCGAGGCTCTGAATGTAAACGAAACTTAATAGCGATTTACTATAATTGATGTATTGATTGAGGTTATCCCGAGCCAGGTGTTCACAACGACACCATTAATATTTCATTTGGCAACCGATTAAATAATTTTAGGCTACCATTTACTATTCAATTTAAGGACACGGCACTAATTGCACTTTCCTTTATTTTTTTCAATATTGTTTGAACAGTTATAGATTCCCTTAGTTAGGGATTAGCACCATTTCTTCATTTACTGCGTTTTTGTCACCTTATTTCCTAGAAATATGTGTTCAAGTGACGTAAGCCTTATTTTCAGTAATCTAGTTTTTAAGTCCATTGACGTTGGTTGTAAAATCATTCTGTATTCATTGTAGGTGACTGATTTTTTTCTTTTTGTTTTTTATAGGAATGTTAGAAGTAACACACACACACACACACACACACACACACACACACACACACACACACACACGTTACCACTCAAATATTTTTGGAAGCACCCGTAGGTTTGTTGTTCATCTTTCTCACTTGATGGTAATGTGTCATACCGTGTGTATCAGATCGATCTGTGGAATCGTATATGTAGAACACTTAATATATTAATATAATGAGGTCCATTTTCGCTTTTCTTTCAAAGTAAATATAAAAAATTAGCCCTTAGAAGAGACGAAACTACTGTCAATTAAGCTCTGGACAGATTTTGATGCATTTGTCTTCCGTTCACAATTCATTTCGTCAATGTTGCTTTGTCCTCGCTATTGTTTACTTTTTTATTGCCGTCCATGATGATATGACTTTGGAGGCTACAGTCCTCTTGAAACGTGAACACTGAACAATCTCAGCGACTTTGGTCAGTAAAGCACCATCCAAATGGAGCCCACCATATCATGCCCATTTTAAGGTAATTTAAATCTCTCTTAATGACCACTTTTATATTTACTCTGAAAGAAAAACAAAAATCAACCTCACTATATTAACATATTAAGTGTTCTTGATATAATACGGTTCCATAGATCGAGTTTTATACATGATATGACGCCTTATCATGAAGTGCGAAACAGGAATGAGAAACCTACAGGCGTTTCCAACCGTTTGAGCGGATATATATATATATGTGTGTGTGTGTGTGAAAGAGAAAGAGGTGCACTTAGTCATCTATGAAGTCAACCTATAAACGATTTGAAAGTTAAAATATGGGAAAACACACATTTTAAAAACACTTAGAATTTCACCCTCTGTTGATCTTGATTCCCGCTTTTTTAACATATTTTTTAACTTCCTTTTTTAACATGTTTAAGAAGAATTCCTTTCAAATTTTACATAAATGTTAATTTAAGCATTTAGCAAAGAAGAAATATATTACATATAAAATTTGTTGCAAGTAATGGAGTATAGAGAAAATAGTTGGCTGGGGAATGTGATTAAAATGATGAGAAAATTAAAGAAGAAAATGCTTTCTCTGACTTACAAAGAATCTAAACCATTTGGCCACATTTCAGACGCTCATACTGAGACGAGACAATAAAGAATTAATGTATAAAAAATTTGATTTACACACACACACACACACACACACACACACACACATATATGTGATAATTAATATATGGGGTTGTTTAACCTCCTTCGCAACATCTAAGGTCATATGTCGGAGGGGACCTACAGCTTTACGTGGGATCCGAACCACGGGCTTATTACGTAATATGAAGACAGAGAATGTATAACAGTGAAAAATCCACATCTGAGAAAAGCGTTTCTTGATTTGGGGAAACAATGTCACTACATTCCCACTCGCGGCAAACGGCCTAACCAAACATTAGCTTAACCAATCAGAACTTAATTTATCGTATCTTAACCAACTTAACATAACATAACCAATCGTAACCTAACCCGAACCAAAGTGGGAAAAGCCGTAGATGAAAATGACATAATTTGGGAATAGACCGATTTGAAAATGCCTCGTTTGAGATTCTCACTTTTTATCATTTTCCCATTCTCGGGGGCGGAATCGAGTGGGAATGACGGTGAGTGAGAGTAAACCCATACCGCGAATGGATATGGAGTGACATTGTTTCTCAAATCAAGAAACTCTTTTCTTCAAATCAATCGGGAGTTTTCACTTTATAACATTTTCATTTGCGGACCGCGAGTTGGAATTGGAATTGGAATGGGAATGGGAATGAAAGGGAAGTAATCTAATCTGTCATGTATCGGCGTCGCGAAAATTTTAGAGTTTCGAGCCCAACCTGTTTTGGGCTTTCGAAGAGAAATTTTACCGAATGGACCTACAGTATATATCCATTTTGTCCGGGCTACGTCGTGGCCAGTATGGTAACACCGCTTCCCGTTGATCTGCGAAGTTAAGCGGTACTGAGTCTGGAGTGTAGTTGGATAAGGGACCATCCTCCGCGTTCGGATTATGCAGCGACCCGTGGTTCAGTTCACACCTAAAGCTTTAGGTCTCCATCATATGACCTTGGATGTTGCGAAAGAGGTTAAATAACCCCATCAAACAACAACAACAACAACAACAACAACAATAATCCATTCTGTCGACGATGAATTCTATCAACGTTATTAAAAAATTAACCTAACCTAACCTAACCCACAGTAACTTGTCGATTAAATGTCACTTCGAGAATGACGTTCGTTCGCGCTTAATTACGATTTTTATTACATTTTTATACTAAGTCACGTAAGAATAAAATATATTGCGTGATGTAAATCCTACAACATTCAAAGAAACTATTAATAAAAAATTATACACCTAAATTATTATTGGTAATTCACTGCACAGTTTTTCTACAAACTGAGCATTCCTCCAAGTATTCCTTCTCTGTTATATATACACAATAGTTAAGTGTTCCAAAATAATAGTGGACTACTTCCCACTCAGTGTCATTCCAATTCCCATTCGCGGCAGTCCGTAAATGAGAATACACAAAGCGAGATATTCATATTCGAGGAAAATGTTTCTTGATTTGAGAAGGAATGTCGCTTCTATTCACATTCACTCTAAATGTAAGAAATGGTTAATATTTCCTAACGTAGCTGAACTGAACTTACCTAACCTAATATTTGCTAACCTATCCTGAACCTGGGCTACGTCGTAACCAATGTCGTAACACCGCTTCCTGTTGATCAGCGAAGTTAAGCGACATTGGGTCTGGGTAGTAGTTGGATGGGAGACCGTCCTCCGCGTCCAGATTATGTAGCGACCCGTGGTTCGGATCCCACGTAAAGCTGTAGGTCCCTCCGTCATATGACCTTAGATGTTGCGAAGGAAGTTAAATAACCCCAATCATTATTAGTATTATCCTGAACCTTATTAACCTGAACTAAAGTGGGAAAGCCATGGATGAGAATGAGAATGGCATAAAGTGGGAATGGATCAACTTGAGAATTACCTTTGAGATTCTCACTCACGGACGCCGAATAAAATGGAAAGGATATTGATTGCAATTTGGGTTATTTCACCGCTTTCTTAATGGCAGAGTTCATATATATATATACTAGTACAGTTCCCGACCGTCAGCGAAGCGGCGCGCCGCTTCGCTGACGGTTAGACAGGCTAAACTACAAAAAAAGAACCCAGCCGTGAAAATTTTGAGCTTCACATTGTGTCAACATTTCTGAATCTGGTATCTCCCAAAACCTCCTCACCCCCATTCATACAACTTGGGGGCTAACCCCCTCCCCATTACCCCCACCCTCTCCATTACCCCACCCATCCCCCATTACCCCCCCCCCCACCCTTCCCCCATTGCTAAACTACAGAAAAGAACACAGTCATGAAAATCTTGAGGTTCACATTGCCGCCCGTAATACAATTTCTGAATTTTTTTTACAATTTCTGAATTTTTTTCTCAATTTTTTCTCACAATTTCTGAAAGTGTGACGGACAGACGGACAGCTCTCTTATTATAATATATAGATGTAAGGAGGGGACCCACATCTTTACGTGGTATTCGAACCAAAGGTCGCTACATCATCCGAACGCGGGGGAAGTTATCTAGCCAACTACTGAATAGACGTAACGTTCTTGAAATTTACTGATCTAGCGGGAAGCGGAGTTTCGATGTAACTCTTCCAAAACAATAGTAACTCCGTAACGAAACGGAAGTTAAGTGGTCGTAACATTATGCAATCGAGTTCTATACTATAAAAAGCCAGTCCTGTCTGTCTGTCCGTCCGTAGACACCATGTATTTATTATTGAGCGATTCTGAACATAGGAATAAATGCGCTTTGCTTCCTTTCAACTTTTCACTCTAACGCCTTAAAATTTTCATTGCTTGATACAATGGGTTCGGATGTGAAGCGTAAAATTTTCATTGCTGCGTCCTTTTCTATAGTTTTATTGACCGAATAATTGACCCTTCAATTACTGAGGGTTCAATTATTCGGTCAATAAAACTATAGAAAAGAACTCGGCAATGAAAATCTTAAGCTTCACATCCGAGCCCATTGTATCAAGCTTTGTGAAACTTAAGATTTTTATGGCTGCGTTCTTTTCTATAGTTTTATTGAGCGAATAACTGACTACCCAGTAAGTGGGGGGGGGGGGTCTGCGACCCCCTCAATTACTGAGGCCGAAGGCCCCAGCACCGCCCATAGGGCTCACTTTGGCTAGTCCTTATAAAAAAGAAAAATACATAATTTCTTATATCTTTTTATAAATAAATCTACTTTATAGGTTGTCATATTATTTTCGAGTAATACATTTACATCACAAATTACATCCATGACTCCATCATTCCCTTTCAATAATATGTAACGACGATTTGAATAAAATAAAATGAGACTTTTTCTCATTCTCGTACGATCTATTTTGGGTGCAGACTTCAAGTTCTCGTCTAAATTTACGTGTCTCGAAGATAGATTCGGTTTCAAACTGAAGTTTTACGACATTAAAGAAAATTAAAAAGAGAAAGAGAATTTAAAGAAAGAAAATAAATAGTCCATCCATCCATCCATCCATCCAAGCAAAATGTCACGCATTATTCGTATAGCTACGTTGCTTACGCGTAATTAAATTAGTACTTTAGTTATTTGTGTTTAGAAGCAATGCACGCACCCATTTTCTTCATTACTCTCTCTCTCTCTCTCTCTCTCTCTCTCTCTCTCTATATATATATATACTATATACAAGCCCAGTTCTCTTTAAAATTTACTCCCGAATTGATTTACTGTCGAACACAGCTTAAAAACAAACTTTGAATTGATAGTTTTAATAAAATAATTTCATTAATTATAATAACTAAAAAAATATCTTTGGAGATGATTGAAAAGCTTCAAAATGAAATTTTTTTAGTTTTGTATTAATTTAAAGGCTAAATAAATTGAAAAAAAAAGTGAATAGCCAAATTATTTGTGCTTTACAAACTTGGCACCAGAGTTTGCCCTAAATAATTGGGCAGATTTCTTGCATATATATATATATATATATATATATATATATATATATATATATATATAAAATGAAAACTGAAACATCATATACATTTATTACAAAGCTTAACGTCTCGGCGCGAGCACTATTCTTCTTTGTCATGAATTATACAACGGTGAACTGCTTATTTATAACACACGACACTTTTCTTTCTATACAGGAATTATTGTATACGTAAATTAAAGCAACTTTGGACCCTGAATTGTTAAGCAGAGCTAGGAAGTATATATATATATATATATACAGGGTGGTGTCAAAAGTGTCCATACATAGGCAAAATGGTCACTTTATTATGCAATCACTCGTAAGTCACAAAATATGCTCTATGTGGGCACCATTACACTGAATGCACATACGGATGCGTTCCTCCCAGTCATGGCAAACGCGCGTTAACACGTCTGGTGTTATGCGTGCACACGCGTCACGAATGCGTTCCTTTAGGTGGTCCATGTTTTATATTTTCACCTGGTACACCATGGCCTTCAAGTGCCCCCACAAGTAAAAATCAAGGGGGGGGTGAGGTCTGGAGACCTCGGAGGCCACTCCACGGGACCACGGCGGCCAATCCAGTGACCCAGAAACTGCTGATCCAGCCACTGGCGCACGCAGATACCGTAATGGGGTGGCGCCCCGTATTGCTGAAAGTACGCTGGAAATCCCCCGTCCTCGTTCAGGAGCGACGGCATGACTGTGTCTTGCAGCATGTTTAGATACATTTCGGCATTCAGATTGGTGTCAATGAAAAAAGGGCCAACAATTGTGTTGCCCCATATCCCGCACCACATCACTTTTCCAGCGCCTTGCGTCTTTGAGGGACTCATCCAGTGCGGGTTGTCATCACTCCAATAACGTACGTTTTGACGATTAACCTCTCCATGAACATAAAAGTTGGCTTCATCTGAAAACAGGATGCCAGCCGAGAACGCTGTGTCTTCATCCACTTTTGTTCTTGCCCATTCACAGAATTCCAGCCGCCTGTCCGGGTCGTCTTCGCTAAGATACTGCAACATTTGCATTTTGTATGGATGCCATCTGTGCTCTTTCATAATGTGGACGATACTCCTTTGGCTGACACCGCATTCTGCAGACATCGGTCGAGTGCTTTTTTGGGGACTCTTTGCGAACGCTGCCAGCAGGGCCGGATTAAGACCTTTAGAGGCCCTAAGCACTTAAAAGATTTTGGTGCCCCATATATATGTAATTCAAAATATAAACAAAAATAAACCATAAAATAAAATTTTATTTTTTGAAATGAAACAAAACTTACAGTAAGATGGAAAATAATGTTTATTTTTGTATACTTCCACTTCATTTATATTTGAAAAGTTTTCTCCTACTTTTTTTAATTGCAAAGTCTTTGATCAGATCCTCAAAACTAATCTTACGTAACACATCTGCTTCTATACTTAGTAGAGATAAGGCATCCAGCCTGCCTTGTTGCATAGTTGTTCTGTTGGTATTATAATAGTATAATAAATCCATGGTAAATCCGACAATGGAAAATTTCTGTGGTGCCCCCCTTCCCTTGATGCCCTAAGCAAGAACTTATTTTGCTTAATGGTTAATCCGGCCCTGGCTGCCAGCACCATGGTGGCTGTGCCTTCATCGATGGCTGTTCGTGGACGGCCACTTCTCGGTTGGTCTGCAACACTTCCAGTCTTCTTGAACTTCTCAATGAGTTTGGCAACGGTGTCGTGTGTGATGTGCGTGCCGGGGGCGTGTCTCTTGTTAAAATCCTCGGCAACCTTGCGACAGCTTCCTGATCCTGCCAGAAGAATGATCTCTATACGCTCTTCTTGGGAGAAAGGCATCTCAGCACATCACCTGCAAAAAAATAAAAAATAAATAATAATTTATTTATCATGACCATTTTGCCTATATATGGAGACTTTTGACTCATCCTGTACATATATATATATATATTATATATATATATATATATATATATATAAAATACGGTTTTAACAAATTGTTTATAGAGTAAGTCTTAGAAAAAAGTATAATGGTTCCACTGTTTCACACACACACACACACACACACACACATATATATATATACAGGAGGGGCGCATTTACAGTGTGCGGGACCTTGGGCAAACTATTTCTCGGGATGTATTATTTTAGTGTGTTAATGAATGACAATATTTTGTAATGCAAATAACAGATATATTTTTTTAACATACACAAAACACACATGCGGAAGCCATTCGGCTTATTAATGTGATATTAAAGACTATAACTTAACTATGTACACATACAGTGTATACAGCTACACTAGTAGGCTATCCAGTTGTAATGCACTTAATAAACATCTACATAGTTATTGTAATGCACTTAATAAACAGCTACACAGTTGTAATGCACTTAATAAACAGCTAAACTGTACAGCTTACTGTACTGTAGATAGAGTGTAGATTTGTAATGAATATTACATAGGACGCTTCCTGGCTTTTTGTTTGGAAAACTGCGTGATTGTGTCCTCGAAACTCACCGACTGCAACACCTCTCGCTCTATACTCAACAGCGCCAGGGACGAAAGGCGCTCCTGGCCCATTGTGGAGCAAAGGTAATTTTTGATCAGTTTGAGTTTCGAGAATGAACATTCACCAGAACAGTTCGTGACAAACATACACAGGTATATTCTCATTGCTATTTCCATGTTTGGGAATGTTCCTTTCAGTTCGTTTGTGTTCATATGCCGATAAAATCTGTTGCACATGTCTTCACGTTCCGTCTGGGATTCTGTTTCACTTTCGGTGAGTTTCATTAGGGCAGCGAACTGCACAACTTCTGTTACCAGCTCTTTCTCCAGATCAGCCGGATAGCATTCTACTAGAACTAGATGTTCAGCTGACCGTCGAAGACTGTCGATGTCCAGGACTAGAAGGAAATATAAAAATCCAAATCTTTTCTGCAGGACAGCGTACGCTTCTAGACGAGTGTTCAGAGTGGTATACAGTTTATCAATTATCGGTAGAAATGCAGTGGTCCGAAATGAATCTCTTGGTGTCAGGTTCGTATCTTCGGCAGTTCCGATTTCGTCATGATGGCGCTTTCTCTTCTTTGTGCGTTGAGTCGATTCCTTGTATACTCGATGGCCACACTTTCCGATGCCCTGGTCCTCGAATTTGTCAAATCTTGATCTGAGATCTTCAACAAATTGCAGTAGTGATTTCAGCAAGAGGGTGGCTGAGTCTAACGACATTCCTTGTTTTTGCAGAGATGCATTCGTTTTTTGAAATCGTTTGAGAATAGTGTTCCATAAAACCAATAAAATGGCTGTTTCGAGTTGTTGAAGCTGTTTAGACAATCCCCTGGCTTCGATCCTGGCTTCCGCAGTTTGGCTGGTATCTGCCGCTAGCTCATCCAGTACCACGATATTCTCGGCGTAGCCTTCGGTTAAAGATATGTTTCTTAACAAATAATGTCTTCATACATCGGCGTGTTGTACCACTTTCAGTAGTTGAAGAGTTACTGAAGTCACTGTCATAATTTCGGCAATCTGATGTTCCCCGCTCTATCCAGAACTCTCTAAAGTCATCGGTCAGCACTTGTGGCCACAGACCAATGTCACTAATTGCATGTCCTGAAGCTGGTGAGCCTGCTGAACGCACTAACGTAGACGGGTCTTCTGAAGACGCAGCTGCTGATGTAGCGGAGGCAACTGGTGGGCCTGCTGAAGGGGTTGACGTAGACGAGTCTCCTGAAAATGCAGCTGCTGGGCTTGCTGAACGCACTGACGTAGACGCGTCTTCTGAAAACGCAGCTACTGAAGTAGCGGAGGCAGCTGGTGGGCCTGCTGAAGGGGCTGACTTAGTTTAGGAAGACTATTTCATAATACTGTCTCTTCTTTTCAGGCTGCCGTAACTCGAACGGTCCCAGCGTAAATTCCACAAATTTCCCCTGCGCTCGCGAAGGTGTCGCAATTACAAACAATTTGAAGGTTCTATCTTTAAATGCTCGTAGCTTACGAAATAAAATAAACGAATTTTTTTCTTTAATTGCTTGTAAAGACTATGATTTAATTGCGATAAATGAATCGTGGCTTAGCACTGAAACACGTGACTTTGTAGGGGAGTATCAAATTAGAGGTTATAGACTTTTTGTTAAAAACAGAATAGGTAGGCGAGGAGGCAGTATTATGTTGTATATCAAAGATAACATTGCGAACGTTATAGAAGTAAAGCACACAATTCTAGAACCAATAGATTCGACTATAGCAGAACTTAAATTGAACGATTTCAAATTTGTTGTTGCGGTTATATATAGGCCCCCTAATCAAACAGCTGATACAGACGAAGCGTTATATCGTGAACTAAAGAGAATAATAGGTAGTGAGCAGGCTTTAGTTATGGGTGACTTTAATTGCGCCAACGTGAATTACATTACGATACAATTCAGGGAGACGCGGAAGGTAATCGTTCAGTTAATTTTCTCGAGGATAGCTTTCTTATTCAAAAGGTTGGGGAACCTACGTGGTTGGACAGTATTTTAGATTTAGTAATAACTACGGATGATAGGCTAATTACTGATCTCCAAGTAATAGAACCGTTAAACAATAGCGATCACAATATGGTAGTTTCTCCTCTCAGTAAGTCACTCGAAACCAGCTAACTCGACTAAAATTCCTAACTTCCAGCACGCAGACTTTTGTAAATTTCGAAATAAATTGTCAAACGTCAATTGGGAAAACGTAATGGGGAACTCCAACGCAAAACTGTGGGAATCGTTTGAAACAGTAGTTAGGACTATAAATGAGGAATGTGCGAAAGTAAATAACAAGCCCTTGTGGTTTACTTCTAGAGTAGGAGACATTATAAAGAGTAGAGATAGGGCTTATAGGCTACATAAGTGCGATAAAAACAATTTGTGGTTACGAAACAACTACATATCTCTAAGGCGTGAAGCGAAAAGTGTAATAGAAAAGTCCAAGCGCGAATTTGAAATCTCCATAGCTCGTGACGGTAAAGAAAACCCCAAGCGATTCTTTCAATACGTCAACAATAGAAATCCAGTAAAAAGTGTCTTAGGGCCGTTGAAAAATGTTAACGAAGATCTAGTTTCTGAAAACAAGGAAATGGCTACCTTGCTAAACGAATTCTTTACGTCAGTTTTTACTATAGAAGATGTAACGAATATCCCTACGGTCATAGACATAATACCCTTTGATAATGGTAATATTTTGGATAATATTGTGGTTAGTGAAGGGGTAGTAATGCGCTATATTGATAAAATGAAAACGCGTAAGTCACCGGGGCCGGATTCCGTATATCCCATACAACTAAAAGAATTAAAAGATAGCATTGTTGTGCCGCTAACAAAGATTTTTAATGCGTCTATTTCTGAGGGGTGCGTACCAGATAATTTTAAGTTAGCAAACGTAACCTATCTTTAAGAAAGGCGATAAAGGTGCGGCTGGAAATTATAGGGCAATCGGTTTAACGTCTGTTGTGGGTAAGCTACTGGAATCAATAATTAGGGATCGTATAGTCGAACACTTAGAATTGCATAACTTAGTTATAAATACGCAGCACGGTTTTAGGCGAAACAAATCTTGCTTAACTAATCTTTTAGAATTTTTTCAAAGCGTGGTGTTGACGTTTACGATAGTCATCGGGCGGTTGATGTAGTGTATTTAGATTTTCAAAAAGCGTTTGACACCGTACCGCACAGAAGACTCATTGAGAAAACTAAAGCTCATGGAATCGGGGGTGTAGTAATAAATTGGCTAGAAGAGTGGTTGCGAGGTAGGAAACAGAGGGTGGTCGTTGGAGCGGAGTCGTGTTGGGCTAATGTAGCGAGTGTCGTTCCTCAGGGTTCTGTATTGGGCCCCTTGCTTTTTCTTATATATATTAACGATTTAGATGTCAGCCTAGTCAGTACAGTTTCAAAGTTTGTGGATGACACGAATCTGAGTGGTAGGGCGATTAATGACGAAGATAGAGGTAAAATCCAGAATGATCTGAATAAAATCGTTGATTGGTCAGTCACATGGCAAATGATATTTGACGTCAATAACTGCAAAATTTTACATATAGGTTCGCGTAACGGTAATTTTGCGTATAGTATGTCAGGGAAAGAGTTGATAAACGTAGAGCAGGAAAAAGATTTAGGAGTTATAGTCACTGGTGATTTAAAAGTAGCGGAACAAAGTACAGCAGCGGTCAATAAAGCGAACAAAGTGTTAGGTTTTATAGCTCGGAATTTTGAGTACAAATCGCGCGATATTATAGTTCCTCTTTATAAATCATTAGTTAGACCCCATTTGGAGTACGCGATCCAATTTTGGAATCCGCATATGCGAAAAGATATAGACAAAATCGAGAGTCCAAAGACGAGCAACTAAGATGATTCCGTCGCTTAGGTCAAAGTCGTACGAGGATAGGCTTAAAGAGTTAAAATTGACTACACTCGAGACTAGGAGGCTAAGGGGTGATCTAATCCAGGTTTTCAAAATTATGAATGGGTTCGATAACGTAGATAGAGATAGCTTTTCGAAATATCTCAATATAATAGGAGTAGAAATAACGGGTGTAAGTTGACAAGTAGAAGGTTCGAGACAGCAGTTGCCAAAAACTTTTTTACGCATAGAATAGTAAATAGGTGGAATAGTTTGCCGGTAGAAGTAATTAGTAGCACGTCTATAAACATATTTAAAAATCGATTAGACGCATGCGTTGATAGATTGGGTATAGTTTAAGGTAGTAAAATTAAGGGTTGGATAAGATAGATTTTGATTCTCTTTTCATTAAAGATCACAATAACCAGACTAGAGGTCATAGTATGAAATTATTTAAGCCAAGATGTAGAACAAATTTAAGAAATCATAGTTTTACAAGTGTTGTGGGATATAGGGAGGCAGCATCTTGGGTTAGGGGATACTCTCCGTCCTTACACACCCCATTTAAAGATTCCTCTGCCGAGCGGTGCCCCCCATAGTACTGTGAGGTATTGAAAAACTCAGGATCTTCACTTGCCCCACAAACACCTTTAAATGAGAGACCCAAAATGGGTGCACACACATTTCTACATTACTGTACAGTCTTTACAGCCACACCTACACTTTTCCTCCTAAGTATATATATTGTAATGTATATGGTTGTAATTGTGACTTGGTCCGCAATTGATATGGACCGTGACTTATTTTTTTTGGCAAGGTACTGGTATTGATGAGTACCGTAATGAAATTGACTGGATTCTTTGGATCTGATATATTTGCATGTCGGTTATAAATAGATATAGAGTGTAACATATTTGTGGATAGTAGTCTGTTATGACTTGATCCTCTGGATTCAGGGATTCTATCTTTAGTTTCAAATTGATAATTAATTAGTTTTAAATTGATAATTATTTAGTTTTGTAAAAATTGGTTGTTGCCAATGTACAGGCAGTTTTTACATAGTGGAGCCGCCTCGATGGGCCGACGTGGCCCCTAGTGTGCCCTCTATAAAAATTTCTTATGTTCTTATGTTCCTTGTGGTTCGGAACCCACGTAAAATTGTAGGTCCCCTCCGCCACCACGGAGGACATGCACAATACACAATTACGAACACAGTTAGGTAGACCAGCCATGAGTGGATCCTTGGGTCTTTGTTGGTCTGAAACATTATAACATTATAGTCTCCTGATCATTTGTATATTTTGTTTGTGCAGTATATATATATATATATATATATATATATATATATATATATATATATATATATATATATATATATATATATATATATATATATATATATATATTCCCTGACGAGGTGTACTTCTGAATACATGAAAGACCTTGGAATAATTTTATTTTTCCCTGTGGATTTGCATTTTATATATATATATATATATGTTAAACACAGACCGTGCATGGCACAAGGAACTCTTCTGGGAAAATTAAATCCACTATAGTCCGAATAAGTAATGGTAAATGACAAATACCATAGTTTTTTTCTTTTTCATGATTTTAGCCCGACGCGGGCAACGGGTCCCTCGCAAAGAGATCCCACAAATATAGCTTCCCTCACCAGCTATCTGCAAAGCAGACAGGATCCAGCTTTGGGACGTGGATCTGCTTTGCAGATAGCTGGTGAGGGAAGCTATATTTGTGGGATCTCTTTGCGAGGGACCCGTTGCCCGCGTCGGGCTAAAATCATGAAAAAGAAAAAAACTATGGTATTTGTCATTTACCATTACTTATTCGGACTATAGTGGATTTAATTTTCCCAGAAGAGTTCCTTGTGCCATGCACGGTCTGTGTTTAACATATAATGTTCTCAGGGAACCATTCTGAGTTTGTGTATATATATATAATATATTATATATATATATATGGGATGAATTTCACAATAAAACACGTGAAATGAATGAATGTGGGTTTGCAGCATATATATATATATATATATATATATAATGCAAACCCACAAGGAAAAAGAAAAATTATTCCAAATCCTTTTTTGTATTCAGAAGTACACCTCGTCAGGGAATGAAGAGAGAAGACGAGATGCCAAAAATATATGCAAGCGGGACAGAAAAACAAAAAGATTAGCACATGATTAACAAGAGTTGATAATTAATAGGCAAAAGGTATTTTAACAGGATATTGTCAGTTTTATACATTCCCGCACTGTTGTTGAAATTATTTTTAAAATGGATAAATACACATTCTAGAATATTCCTTTCAGTTATATCTCGGACTACTCGATGTTGAGGAACAATATTGAGGCGACTGATTTGGAAAAGGACTTGGGTGTGCTAATCAGCAGCGACCTTAAGTTTACGAAACAGTGCGTAGAGGTGAAAAAGAAAGCCCAGAAGCTGTTGGGTTATATCAGGAGGCAATTTCAGTTTCGGAACAAGGAGATTGTGCTTTCTCTGTACAATTCCCTGGTTCGGCCGCACCTGGAGTATGCTGTGCAGTTCTGGTCGCCCACCCTCAGGAAAGATATTGAGAGGCTGGAGCGAGTGCAGGCGAGGGCCACAAAGTTAATCCCTTCCGTTAGGCATATGGGCTACAATCGACGGTTACGCGCCCTGAACTTGTTTTCGCTGGAAACTCGGAGGGTCTGCGGTCAACTGATCGAGGTTTTCAAGTTCTTACGTGGGTTCAACGATGTCGATTTTAGTAGCATGTTTAGTTTAAATGATAACCCAACTCGCAACAATGGTTGGAAGATGGATTTGAAACGGTTTAGGACTAGTGTGTGTGGGAATTACTTTACGTATAAGATCTGTGACACGTGGAACAGGTTACCTTCAGAAGTTGTGAACAGTTCCTCTGTGGATCATTTCAAGAAAAGGTTAGATCAAATCTTGCACACTATTTGAGTGTGTAGAAAATTTTCCGTGGCACCCGTTGCCATTGGTACCTCCTCGGTATAGGCCGCAAGGCCTTTTGAGGTACTTCTTTTCCTTGTAACTCCTTGTAACTCTCTCACCTCACATTCTAGGCTGAAGTGACTGTGTTTGTTTAGTGTATACAGTATGTTCGTTTTAATATTATGTTTTGATTCCGAAGAAAAAAAGCTTATAAATAATTTATACATGTTTATGTAAGTTACTTTGAGTTATCACAAAATATGAATTTTCTTGTCATACAATAATACGCAGCAGAGAGAGAGAGAGAGAGAGAGAGAGAGAGAGAGAGAGAGAGAGAGAGAGAGAGAGAGAGAGAGAGAGAGAGAGAGAGAGAGAGAGAGAGAGAGAGAGAGAGAGAGAGAGAGAGTTACAAGGGTGGGCGACCAGAACTGCATAGCATACTCCAGGTGCGGCCGAACCAGGGAATTGTACAGAGAGAGCACAGTCGTCTCCTTGTTCCGAAACTGAAATTGCCTCCTGATATAACGCAACAGCTTCTGGGCTTTTTTTTCCACCTCTACGCACTGTTTCGTAAACTTAAAGTCGCTGCTAATTAGCACACCCAAGTCCTTTTCCAAATCAGTGGCCTCGATATTACTCCCCAACATCGAGTAGTCCGACTTGGGATTGGTGTAGCCAATGTGCATCACCTTGCATTTACCCAAGTTAAACGACATTTGCCATTTTTCGGACCACTCTCCTATCCTACCTAGGTCCGCACGTAGTTGCTCGATCGCTTCGGGCGTCCCAACATTGGCCCCAAGCTTGGTGTCTTCAGCGAATTTGGCGATCCGACTGACGATGCCACCGTCGATATCATTTATGTAAATGATAAACAACAGTGGCCCCAAAACGGAACCCTGAGGAACCCCACTAGTGACCGAGGCCCAACCCGAACTAACCCCTTTAATTGCAACCCTCTACCGCCTATTCTTCAGCCAGTTTTCAATCCACCTACCTACTTCCCCACCAATACCCAGCGCGCGGACTTTCGCCATTAGCTGGCGGTGAGGTACCTTATCAAAGGCTTTCTCAAAGTCGAGATAAAATATATCAATCGCCCTACTCTTATCATACTCACCCAACATGACGTGGAAAAACTCGAGCAAGTTGGTGAGACACGACCTATGTCGTCTAAACCCATGTTGGGAGTCCCCAAGCAGCTTGTACGAATCCAAATGGTCAACAATCCTATCCGCTATTATCCCCTCTAATAATTTACCTACAACTGAAGTGAGAGTGACGACTAATGGGATGATAGTTCCCTGGACTTTCGTGATCCCCTTTCTTAAAGATAGGGGTCACGTTGGCTTCCCTCCAGGCACCTGACCCGTCTCCAGCGATTTGTTGAAGACTGTAGCCAGGTGGGGAGCCACCTGGTCGCGCACCTCCCGCAACACTCTGGGGAGAAACTGGTCTGGCCCAGGAGACTTAAATGCGCTCAGTTTGTCTATTCTATCGGCAACGACTGTCGCGGTACATCGAACACTATCCAGGCCAGCACCTTCGTGCCTGGCGCCTGGCTCGGGGATGACGCGGGTGTCCTCCCTGGTGAACACTCCCGCAAAGTATTCATTAAGCACATTAGCGATGTCCGCGTCGGAGGTCCGCAGAACGCTTCTAATAGGCTTTCTACTATTAACATAACTGAAGAACTCCTTAGGGTTTCCCTTGCAGAGGCTTGCCACCCGTAGTTCTTCGTTACGTTTCGCTAGCCTAGCGAGAGAGAGAAAGTTACAAGGAGTTACAAGGAAAAGAAGTACCTCAAAAGGCCTTTCTGCCCATACCGAGGAGGTACCAATGGCAACGGGTGCCACGGAAAATTTTGTACACCCTCAAATAGTGTGCAAGATTTGGTCTAACCTTTTCTTGAAGTGATCCACAGAGGAACTGTTCACAACTTCTGAAGGTAACCTGTTCCACGTGTCACAGATCTTATAGGAGAGAGAGAGAGAGAGAGAGAGAGAGAGAGAGAGAGAGAGAGAGAGAGAGAGAGAGAGAGAGAGAGAGAGAGAGAGAGAGAGAGAGAATTATGTCAACATATAATTGTCACATTTACTTAAGAATGTCAAGAGAATCGGTTACGTAAAATATGAAGACCAAAGTAAATATACATTTAGCCCTCTTCTACCTCTCATACTTCTTCGTTATGACATCTCCCCTCTCATGGCACTTGTCCTGAGTTGGCACTGTCTTCAAATGATTGTTACTCTACACCGACCTTCGGACATATTCTGGGATTCCTTATCATTCGAAGCCTATGCCCCCTCGCTCTGCAATATATATATATATATATATATATATATAACTGCAAACACGCAGTATAATTAACGTAAAGAACGACGCTTGTATAGGAGATATTCCGCGCAAGACGAGAGAGAGAGAACGAAACAAATGAAAAAATGAGGTAACCACCCGGGAATCGAACCCGGGATCTTCCGATTGCCGGTCAGATGCGATAACCATTACACCATGGGCCTCACTCTTCCAAATGCCGTAATTCTTCTACATACTCGCAGAAACCAATGCCCCAAGGGGGCACCTCCCGCATGCCGTAACATTATATACATTTAACTGCAAACACGCAGTATAATTAACGTAAAGAACGACGCTTGTATAGGGTATATTTTTTTTCATTTGTTTCGTTCTTTCGCTCTCATCTTGCGTGGAATATTCTCCTATACAAAGCGTCGTTCTTTACGTTAATTATACTGCGTGTTTGCAGTTATAATGTATATAATGTTACGGCATGCGGGAGGTGCCCCTTTGGGGCATTGGTTTCTGCGCGCATGTAGAGGAATTACGACATTTGATTGAGTGAGGCCCGTGGTGTAATGGTTATCATATCTGACCAGCAATCGGAAGATCCCGGGTTCGATTCCCGGGTGGTTACCTCATTTTTTTCATTTGTTTCGTTCTTTCGCTCTCATCTTGCGCGGAATATTCTCCTATACAAAGCGTCGTTCTTTACGTTAATTATACTGCGTGTTTGCAGTTATAATGTATATATATATATGATGGGGTCTGGGTGTTGTTCCTCCAAAATATCTTTTTTCATTTCCTTTATAAATTGCGCACCACTGATGACGAACCCTGATTCCAACATGCTGAAAACATTTTGGATCACGGCGTACAATGATGAGTATCGTTAACTGGTTTTATTGAAAATAAAACCCCACTCTAATAGACAGAGTTTATTTCCACAACAGTTTCGACGCCCACTGGCATCCTCCTCGGGTGGATACAGAAAAACGAATGAACCAAAACAAGAGGGAAAAACAGTCCAGGGACCGACCGTTAAGAAATTCGCACCTAGGTTAGATCCCATTCTCCCGACACCGGAAGGGCATTTTCATTAAGTACATTCGCACAAATTTGAAACTATCTTCCTGTTCTAAACATACAGCTATGGTTTAGAACAGGAAGATAGTTTCAAATTTGTGCGAATGTACTTAATGAAAATGCCCTTCCGGTGTCGGGAGAATGGGATCTAACGTAGGTGCGAATTTCTTAACGGTCGGTCCCTGGACTGTTTTTCCCTCTTGTTTTGGTTTATTCGTTTTTCTGTATCCACCCGAGGAGGATGCCAGTGGGCGTCGAAACTGTTGTGGAAATAAACTCTGTCTATTAGAGTGGGTTTTTATTTTCATATTTTGACCTTCACGTAGAAAAAAGTGGTTTTTTGCACTGGTTTTATTGTAAATGCAAATTAAGTACACTTTCTTTCAATTACGGAGAATGGGTCAACAAAGAAATAATTATTTAATTTTATTTTAGTTATTCTTCGTACTTATTTCATTTTTTTAAAATTTAATTTCGTTTTAGAACAATTATTATTATTATGTTCGATGCATTGTCTTCAAATGAGTTCAGTGATGGTAGTTTGTGTATCGAATTTCACGTTCTTTTTTTTTTCTTACACACTTTGTAACAGCTCAATTCATAAAACTGAGTGTATATGTATATATATATATATATAGGGTTGACAAAAGTAAATCGACACCTTTGGTTTTTGGGGTGGGTGGGTTGGGTGGGGGTTCCATAGTTCTTTTATTTAATAATAAAATAATAAAAGTGAATCAATAATAACAGATTTATTGAGAGAGAGAGAGAGAGAGAGAGAGAGAGAGAGTTACAAGGAGTTACAAGGAAAAGAAGTACCTCAAAAGGCCTTGCGGCCCATACCGAGGAGGTACCAATGGCAACGGGTGCCAGGGAAAATTTTGTCTTTCAACTATGCTAGCAGTAGTAGAAAACTGGATAGAAAAGTAGAAGGCTCTCTCCCCACCCTCCGCTCCCTCCCTGCCAGAGGCAGGTACGGAAAAAGGTTGAAGAAAATACCTTGACCCTGGAAAAGTAGCCAAGGAAATTTTACAGGAAAGTGGAGAATATATAAATAGCTCTATATTTAGCTTGCTCACAGAGACACCGAGCAAGCGAACTCCTGCAGAGTTTTCTGAGGTTTTAATCTTAAACTATGAGTGTGTTCTGTACTTTGTCTAGCCTATTTTTAAACAGATTTACACTTTGACTGGAAACATCCTCTGAGGGAAGTTGGTTCCAGATATCAACTATTTTACAGGAAAAGAAATTTCCGCAGACTGAGGTCCTAAATGTCTTTACACACTCAAATAGTGTGCAAGATTTCGTCTAACCTTTTCTTGAACTGATCCACAGAGGAACTGTTCACAACTTCCGAAGGTAACCTGTTCCATGTGTCACAGATCTTATACGTAACGTAATTCCCACACACACTAGTCCTAAACCGTTTCAAATCCAACTTCCAACCATTGTTGCGAGTTGGGTTATCATTTAAACTAAACATACTTCTAAAATCGACATCGTTGAACCCTCGTAAGAGCTTGAAAACCTCGATCAGTTGACCGCGCAGCCTCCGAGTTTCAAGCGAAAACAAGTTCAGGGCGCGTAACCGTCGATTGTAGCCCATATGCCTAACAGAAGGGATTAACTTTGTGGCCCTCGCCTGCACTCGCTCCAGCCTCTCAATATCTTTCCTGAGGGTGGGCGACCAGAACTGCACAGCATACTCCAGGTACGGCCGAACAAGGGAATTGTACAGTGAGAGCACAATCTCCTTGTTCCGAAACTGAAATTGCCTCCTGATATAACCCAATAGTTTCTGGGCTTTCTTTTCCACCTCTACACACTGTTTCGTAAACTTAAGGTCGCTGCTAATTAGCACACCCAAGTCCTTTTCTAAATCAGTCACCTCGATATTACTGCCCAACATCGAGTAGTCCGACTTGGGATTGGCGTAGCCAATGTGCATCACTTTGCATTTACCCAAGTTAAACGGCATTTGCCATTTTTCGGACCACTCTCCTATCCTACCTAGGTCCGCACGCAGTTCCTCGATCGCTTCGGGCGTCCCAACATTGGCCCCAAGCTTGGTGTCATCAGCGAATTTGGCGATCCGACTGACGATGCCACCGTCGATATCATTTATGTAAATGGTAAACAACAGTGGCCCCAAAACGGAACCCTGAGGAACCCCACTAGTGACCGAGGCCCAACCCGAACTAGCCCCTTTAATTACCACCCTCTGCCGCCTATTCCTCAGCCAGTTTTCAATCCACCTACCTATTTCCCCACCGATACCCAGCGCGCGCACTTTCGCCATTAGCCGGCGGTGAGGTACCTTATCAAAGGCTTTCTGAAAGTCGAGATAAAGTATATCAAGAGAGAGAGAGAGAGAGAGAGAGAGAGAGAGAGAGAGAGAGAGAGAGAGAGAGAGAGAGAGAGAGAGAGAGAGAGAGAGAGAGAGAGAGAGAGAGAGAGAGAGAGAGAGAGAGAGAGAGAGAGAGAGAGAGAGAATTTATTTTAATTACATATACACGTCTCGTACCATAGTTAATTGCCCAAATACCATCACCAATAATAATCGGTAGATATACTTAACACTATTTAGTCACTGTATACGTATTAAATGGCCATTATCCCTTATCCTATTTAGCTGTCATTACGATGAAATCTTCTTGTATTGTTTTTGCACTTTGAAAGATACACATAATGGCAGCGTTTCTTGAAGCCAAACCGGTAATATTTTGGCAAGAGAAACGTGTGGGTATTTCCTAGTTAGTAGTCTTGTATACCCGATTTTGTTTCAAGTTTCGCGACTTGTGGTGTTATTGAAGTATTGTTGGCTCATTTTAGGTTTGAAAAGGCGAAGGATGATAGGATTAGGGGTAAATTTATACATATTTAGAAATTGGTAAGTAAACGGGATGGCCATGCTGATTTTTAGAACTCGCAGTTGTTATTATTTTTTTTTTTAAATTTTCATGGTGGATTATTCAGACATAAACTGTTGGCATTTTTGCCATACCCTTCGAAGGAAGTTACACCAAAACCTTGTTTGGTTATATTTCAAACTGATTATTATCTTGATTTATTTATATAATTTTAGTATGACAGTTTAATTTCTCTCTTGTTTTAAAATTTATCCCATTTATTTCAACGTTTCTTGTCTTCACGCAAACGAATCGTAAATATAGGCTTTACAGACTCTCTCTCTCTCTCTCTCTCTCTCTCTCTCTCTCTCTCTCTCTCTCTCTCTCTCGAAAAATGAAATATGGAAGACTCAGAAAGAACAGTCCTATGTTTAGGCTCTTCTTCTTCTTGTTATTTGGAGAGAAGGAAATTGTAGTTGTTTAATAATAATTGATCGTCACACCAATTTCTATGCCTACACTCAGGGCCGATTTAAGGCATGGTCTTACGGGGCTATAGCCCAGGGGCCCTGCAATAAAGAGAGATCCCCAAAAAGCAGAAGAGAAAAATTTTCTAACACTTTTTTATAAATTCAGTATTGTCAGTATTGAAATTTGCAAACTTGGTTATGTAAATTTTGATTTTGTTATTTTAATTGTAAAAAGGAATAAAAAGATTTATACCCAAATTCATGATTTTTTTTTAATTGAGGGGCAAATGGCCCCCCCTAAACTTGCTTTAGTCCCTGGGCCCCGTAGAGGTCAATCCGATACTGCCTACACTTCGTTTGAAATTTATGATATTTCTCCATATATGCTTATAGTTTTAGTTGTTTATCCGTTATACATATACCAGTATTCTATCCTTGGTACTACGTTCCCTCATGAAATACAGTAAGTCCTCGATAGTCCGACCCCGCGGTATTCCGACGCTCCCTTATTCCGACTCTAGACCGCCGCATTGCCCCGGACTAATACGACTCTCCCTTATTGTGCGCATTGCTTGCATTTACATGTACGCGACTATTTTTATAGTTTTTGCAATAATAATAATAATAGATAGTTTAGAATAAAAATATTAGTAACTTTATACAAAGTGTTTCAGGTCTGCACAGGGTAGACCCGTAAGCCCGTGCCCGGACCTGCCTATGGGCCGGGTATGGGCTGAAAATAGTGTTTGACTGGCTTCGGGTCTGGGTGGGGGTGGGTACGGGCTTCAACTTTTTTTTCAATATGTAGCGAAAGATAAAAAAATTAAAAAAAAATTAATTTAAAATATTTGTAATTAAAAAAAAAAAATGCTGCTAGCATTAATTTTATAGTTGCTGCTTGTCGTAATTCTCGATTTTGATAGTCATGCACCTATAATACTATAGGTGGCATAGTATTATAGGTCGGTGACACAGTGTCAAATGCGAGCCGGGCCGGACCGGGCCTGTAAAAGTATGTCCATGCAGACCTCTACAAAGTGTTGAAAACAACAATATAATTTTCGTAATAAAGTGATAAAGTCATGATAGTTCAGGGGGAAGCTCCCACTATTCCAACTTGTCGGATTAGCGAGAACCTACAGTAAGTACAGGGTGGGAGAAAAGTCTTTAAGGATTTTATACATACAACTATCTAGTTAACAACATTATATAGATAAGTGTTCAAATGATGAAACAAATCAAACAAAAAGTCTAAAAGAATTTTATTCATACAAATATTTCGTTAAATTGTAATTTAATCTTCAAAGAGTTCTCCATCCGCTATGATACATTTGTAGATTCTCTCTGTGAAACTCTTCATTGTTCTTCTGAACATATCAAGTGGGATCTTTTTCAATTGTTCATCTATTCTGCGACCAAGGGCATTCGCATTTGGATAGATGAAACCAGGAGTGTAGAGTTTGTCACGCAAATAAGCCCAAAGCCAGAAATCATATATGGTTAAATCAGGTGATCTGGCTGGTCATTCGATGAGACCTCGCCACCCAAGCCATCTTCCTTCAACGTTGGTATCCAGAATCTCACGGGTAGCTGCAGAGTAATGTGGTGGCGCTCCATCATGTTGATAAAGCCAATTCCTGTGAATGCCATTAGTAAATTGTGGCAAAACTTTCTCTCACTACCTAGCAATAGCGTTTTCCATTTTGGGTTATACTCTTTTTAGTATTTTTAATAGCTGTAAGTGGGGCTTCCACCCGAAGCCAAACACTTCAACTATATCTGAACTTAGCCTAGCGTTGATTTGCTGCTAAGATTAAGTTCTTTTCTTTTCTCCAATGGTCCAGTTTATTGTGTCATACCGACATATGTTTCTTGTTGGGCCCATTGTCCGATGTAACTGCTGGGGTCCAGGGTCAAAACCTTGAGCTGGTGGGATCCCCCGCATTGATCCCTTTGGTAAAGTTTCTTCTCCTCTGGGACTGAGAAAAGTTGCACCATTGCTCTCCTCACCCACCCTGGTGCGTAAGCGAATTGAGGGGACCTTTTTATCCTGGGTGACGTCCTGCCAGTGTGCGAGCTTTCCTTAGTAGACATTACGTCCCATTCTTGTTTGTGGAAAGCTACATACAGGTGGGAGGGATTTCCCCCGCATCCGTCCCTTATTTTTAGTCGCCTTTTACGACACGCTGGGACCACGTGGGAAGTATTCTTTCAAATCCCCTATCCCCAGGGATTGTCTTTTCCATCCATTGTATCTCTCGATATGTCAAAGGAAACGAGTCCTGAATAACCAATGCACCCCCAAACTGTTAGTGTAAACGTTTTAACGGGTTTACTCAATCGTATTTTGGGATTTTTTTCGCCCAGTAGTGAATGTTGTGCTTGTTTCCTTTACTCGTTAAACCGAAGACACATTCATCTGAAAATTTTATCTTTCGAACGTGGATCACTGTTGAACTTTTGTTTCATTATTACAGCAAACTGCAGCCGTCTATCACAATCATCGTTGTATATGAGTAGAGAGTAAATACCCAATTCCTGTGCGACTTTTCTCCTTGAAGTTGTTGAAAGTTGTTGAAAACTGGCGAGGACATTTTCTTTGTTGTTGTCTCCTGTCGCCGTTACTGGCCTTCTGCTTCTTAGACGATCTTTTACCAAGCTCCCTGTTTCCAAAAGTTTGAGCTTCCAGTATCGAAGAGTGGTTGCATTTGGTGGTGGTTTATTATATTCTTGAAATAAACGCAAACTTTCTTCACAGTTATTATAAGAAATAGCCCACGATACAAGATACACTTTTTCTTCATTGCTGTATTCCATCCTTACTGACATGGTGCTGAGTGGGGCTAGGGCCTTGTATAGTTGCATTGAAAAATATCGTATAAACTGCAGTGATATCATTGGAATTTATTTATTATTAACAAATTATTTATATGTATAAAATCCTTAAAGACTTTTGTCCCACCCTGTATATCAAAATGTAGCAAAAGTGAATGCTAAATGTCAGGTATTTTGCACAGTACCTCGATGGTATTGATTCGTGAATAAACCTAATCTAGCCTAACCCAATCTTATGTTTTACCTCACCTAACCTAACCTAACTTCATTTCAGCGAACCTAACTTAACTATGGGCCACGTCGTGACCAGCGTCTTTCGCTTTTTATAAATTTTAGGCTTCTTGACGAACTTTTTTTCCAAAACTGTACAGCAGCATTTCCAAAACTTTTTTATGCAAAGCCTCCTTCAAACTGAAATCAACCCTTCATACCACCCCTTATTTCAACTGAAAATTACATTCTTGGAGTACAATTTATTGGTACCATAATCAGTGTGAGGTAGTATTAAAAGTGAAGGTTTCATTTATTAATGTTCTCTATAGCAGGGGTTCCCAACCTTTTTAAGTCGACGTACCGCCATGTTTTTCTAAGTACCGCAGTCGGTAAAGACGCGAGTTATTCATCTCCGACTGATGTTACTCCTTAAATACATTATCATTAAATTAATTATTATTTAGCAAACTGCATATTAAAATCCTCCACTTGCTGCGTACCACCTAAAAGAACTCCGCGTACCACAAGTTGGGAATTGCTGCTACATAGCACATGTCATGTTTTCTAATCTATGTTTACATATGCTAGTGATAGCAATAGTGATAGTGAATAACAGTGTCGAAAATATCCACATTTTCACTCTTAGTTTTCTTGTGCTGACCTCCTCATACCCCTTCTCCCCCTTCAGTAAGTTTTGCGTCCCCAAGTTTGAGAAACGATGATGCCCAGTTTAAAAAAATATTATCAATGACTTACGCATATAGATAAATGGAACATCAGTTTATATAAAGAGAATGTAAATAGGAGCAAACAGGTACGAATAGGTTTTAATTCTGCTTCAGAGAATTTTTATGTCAACATAAAACGGATGTGACGTACGTACCCACAAGGAAAACTGATTATTACTGCAACAAAAATCTTCAGAATTTGGAGAAGTTCCAGAAATCTTGAAGAATATTTAACCTCTGACTAATTCGTCTTATAATTCCTGTATGTTATCGTGCAAACTGTAACTGTAAAATAGAATTCGATAAAGTGCAAAAACAAAATACAGGAGAAATATATATATATATATATATATATATATATATATATATATATATATATATATATATATATATATATATTATGCCAAACTCTACATCTTTAAACAGACTAAAAATAGAATACAATGATAGAGGCAAACTAATGTGATTTCAATTGCGTCGCTATGGTTACGGTTATTCCTGCACACGTGAAACATACTTTTGACCTCGTTTGTGACTGGTGTTCAACGTTGTAGGCAAAGCAGATATAGAGAAATGACCTCACACTTTGAGAGGAAATACAAAGTTATGTAAATAACTGTAAATACTAAATCAGTACCCCCAGTATGGTTGGGTCTCGTCCTTTCTAAAACTAATAATAATTTAGTAGGGCCAGGAACTAGCACAGCGCTCAGACCAACGAATACGGCCTATTGCCCAACTCTTGTATTATTATTATTATTGCCAGCAGCATCGGGATTCGACCCTCGACCTCAGTTTCTTTACTTAATTTATAGAAAAATGGTGTTACCGCTGAACTGCGGACGATAGCCTTTTCTGAGACTAGTTCCACGATAAGCAGAATGGCCTTAATTTTTCTTTTTGGATGAGAAAAGCATTAAAAGAAATGACTCATAACATCGCTATGTATTTCGATTAAATGAAAATGAATTTAGTAACGTTTTTGTCAACATTTGCGAACTTCCTCAGAAAGAGTTGGTATAATTATTATTCGCTATATTGGTTTTAATATATTTTATACGTTTCAATATTCGCAGTTTCTTGGTAAGTATATTTAAACTACAAAATGGTATAAAATTCAATACACGAACGACGCACCATTACTTAAAAGTAGCGCGCGGGTTTCATTCGACTTCATCAGCGAAACCTACAAAGTTCTAAAGTGATGCATCACTTTTGGTCAAAGCCAAGTGTAGCCGAAAGAATTGCATCATCCTAGAATCTATTTAATTTTTTTTTTTTTGTCTCGATTTGCGTCACTGGCAGAGGGTTTTAAATAACGTGAAATTTATATGTATAAAGTTACTTTTTTAATTTCCCGCATAGACTTTCAAAGAAAGCACAGGAAAAATAATTACGGCACATACAGCTTTGGCCAAAAGAATTTTTTGCTTTTATTTGCATTTCTTTGGGTTAAATGATAAAATGAACACCATATCGTATATTATATATATATATATATATTATATATATATATATATATATATATATATATATAATTTTACGTCACCAAATAACTGTGTTGCCTAAATTTACACCAAGATTTCTGTTGTTGACAAAGTGCCAATTTTTTATTTTTTTATTTTATTTTATACTGTTAGTGACACCTTTCTCGTTTCAAATGCTTTTCTCCTTTTAAATAAGTAATTTGTACTAAATTTGTAAGTTCAAATTAACTTGTATTATAGGGTGGAAATGTTCAAATTAATTTTGTGTTAAGCTTATATTAATGTAGGACGTCCTTTTAAATTGTAATAAAGTATAAAAAAATAATATATATATATATATATATTAACAGGGTTGACCAAAAGTCAGGACACAGAAGAAATAATGTTTTCACGCATTGTGTTGGTTTATTCACGGCAAATGCTCAAAATGAAATCCATTAACCTCGATATACTTTTCAATTTTTCTACTGAATGACATCCTCACATTTGGAACAGAGAAAACAAACTTTATTAATATAAATCAAGCTACCCTATATATCCTGACTTTTGGGCCACCCTGTATATATATATATCGTGACACGACAAATGAGCGCCGACAATTGAGCGCCAAGACAATTGAGCGCAAAAACAAAAGAGCGCAAAACAATTGAGCGAGACCAAGCAAATAAAAAGTGGATAAAAGAAACAAAATAAGCTTGAACAAATATTTATTAAGGATGTTAAAAAACAATATTTATTAAGGATGTTAAAAATAATGTAGTTAGGTTAGGTTAGGTTATTGTTTTGCGCTCATTTGTCTTGCGCTCATTTGTCTTGCGCTTAATTGTCTTGCGCTTAATTGTATTGCGCTTAATTGTCTTGGCGCTCAATTGTCGGCGCTTATTTGTCTTGCGCTCATAAGTCGGGGTAGCTATATATATTTTTTTTAATTGGGGTTGTTTAATCTCCTTCGCAACATCTAAGGTCATATGAGGGAGGGGACCTACAGCTTTACGTGGTCCGAACGACGGGTCGCTACATAATCTGGGCGCAGAGAACGGTCTCCCATCCAACTACTACCCAGACCCAATGTCGACCCCTTTGCAGAATATATATACGTATATATATTCTTAAGCCAAGTACCTGCCAAGGTAGCCCAATGGTAAAAGCACCGAGGTTTTAATCCGAAGGTCCCAAGTTCCAGTCTCGAAGGAAGTTAAACCAAAATGTTATTTTTATCCTAAGCCAAATCCTCGACAAACTCAAGTCTCGCGTTGCAGGTTACGAATGCGGGACGAAAGTAGAAAGGAACTTTCTCCTTCATCAGATCTTACAAATGAAGAGGGATGCTGGCGAATGGTTATAACCTGAACTTGAGTTAAAAAATTTGAAACAAGTCGCTAAAGGGAAAAGCGTTTGTACCTTTTCAGGATAACTTGGCGGTAACACGTTTGAGTTTAGACTATCGTATGAACATAGTCTAAAGTTACATATACAGTATATTTAGCTGTTATACCATACCTTGATGAATGAAATAATGTAAAGCACCCTACTTACTAAATTACTGAAAAATAGAACAATATATATATATATATATGTATAATTACTGAGAATCCTTAATTGTGTATTTGAAAATAACTTAAAATGTAAAAAAGTTCGGAGTAAATTGTGGATTGAAGGAAGGGGGCAAACCTCCAATCCAATTATATAATGGTAAACCTTGGCTTCATTTGAACAGTTTCAGATCGTGGCAGAACATTCTTATTAATAGAACGGCTGAAACAGGTCGCAAGAATTTGTGTGGGTCTATCTATGTATATGTCTGTGTACGTGTGTAAGTGTGTAGGTGTGGTAAATGTAAACATAGGGAAAGATCAAGGGAGAGAGAGAGAGAGAGACACACACACACACACAGAGACAAGGAGAGAGAGGGTTTATATATATATATATACTTTTTACTTGTCTCATTTGCATTCGCGAAGGTCACTTCATATGAATTTGATTTGATTACATTTTTAATTCGTTTACATCTCCGTGGATGAAAAGTAAACGTTTGAATGAATTTAGATTCGGAACTGCATCGATTAAGATGTAAAATTGTGACTCACTTTAATAGAACCATTTTATTGGAATTGAAATTTGTTAATTAATGTTTTTTATTAGCACAGTTACCGATACAGGAACGTTACAGGGTTTTTAGGGGTGAAAAAATGTTTACACTTGTAGTCGTTTATGATTACAGAAGCGCTCGCGTGTTTTACAATTACGGAAGAACGGGTCTGTAAAAGATCGTCTGTAAGTTAGCACACAAAAAGTGTCAGAAGAAAATTATATATATATATATATATATATATATATATATATATGAACTTACCAAGCATCATTTAGTACTTTCTGTGGGGTTGGGCACAATGCCCAGACTCAGGAACTTAATCATTTAATTTTTAAAAAGTTGAAGAAACCAAAATTACAATAAAAATAAAAATAAGGAGTCACGTATAATTTACAAAACGGAAATATTTATAATTTTTACAGAGAGAGAGAGAGAGAGAGAGAGAGAGAGAGAGAGAGAGAGAGAGAGAGAGAGAGAGAGAGAGAGAGAGAGAGAGAGACTTGCCTTAATATGCATCAGAAGAATAGGCTGTAACTCTTTATGTACTTCAGTGTTCCTGAGGATGTCATTAGACGAAAGCGCTTGAGCACCATTCTGTGTTTCCTTTCCTTCGTGGTTTTATTCATATATATATATATATATATATATATATATATATATATATATATATAATGTGGTGTGTGTGTGTGTGTATGCATTGGATTACGACGTTTAAGTATCCGACCAAAAGTGACTCGAACTTACCGTCTTTGGTGAAGGAGACGAAACCTCTAACCAGATTAGTCAATCCAAGGAAAAAAAGAAGCATTCGTTCAAGAATGAATACGTCTTAACCCTTTTTTTAACTTGGCCTTGAGACACTTCTCTCCTGTATCATACGATGAAAGTTGTTCTGGCGCGCCATCTGGGGATATATGCAGTTAAATTACGTTTTAAGACTTTTCTATGTCGTATATTTCGAAACATCTTGTTCACATCTTCAGTGATGTGTGCAGTTATATATATATATATATATATATATATATATATATATATATATATATATATATATATATATATACACACGAGTATATCACCTCGATAAACTTCCACAACTGTACACGATATATATATATATATATATATGATACACACAGACTGTGTGTGTATCATAAAAAACTCAGGGGACCATTCTGAGTTCATTCCCATATATATATATATATATATATATATATATATATATATATATAATATATATATATATATATATATATACAGGGTGTCCGAGAATTATCTGTACAATTTTTGGCTGTTATTAAAAGTCAACCATGAAGTGTAGAAATTCCAGTGTTGTCCCATTTTACAGAGAATCTCATTAAGTTTTTTCTGATACCACGTTTTGCCAAGTTTTTTAGAAATGTACGCGGGTGACAGACATTGATGATTTAAAAGCAAGAATCACAGCTGCTATTGAGCGAATTGATGTGGATATGCTGCAGCGTACATGGCAACATTTGGAGTATCGATTGGATGTTTTGCGAATCACTAATGGTGCACATATCGAATGTTTGTAACAACGTTACTTTAATAAAAGAAACTTTTGAAAATACAGATTCTAAATAATCTTGTTTAAGAATTTTACGTGTGTTATCAAGAATTTTATTAAAAGATGAAATTGTACAGATAATGTTCGGACACACTGGAATTTCTAAAAAACTTGTCAAAACTCGGTATCAGAAAAAACTTAATGAGATTCTCTGTAAAATGGGACAACACTGGAATTTCTACACTTCATGGTTGACTTTTAATAACAGCCAAAAATTGTGTGGTGGGGCGCGAAGTAGGAGGCCAGTCAGTGGTGGCGGGCAGCAACGGCTGCACCACCCACCAGTAGGGTATACTGGGTTAACCGTGGAATCGGGTTCGCCGCGATCATGGACCAGGGCCTAAGCATCGCTTTCTCGGCCCCGGTACACAATCATATGCCGGGTCTCCTTGCCTCTGACTCCTGCCTGACCCCTGGTTTCAGACAGGTCATTCATGCATGTTCTTGTATATTTTTATTGAAATAAATGCATTACATCCAGATCAGATAAGAGTTACTAGACACACCCTTAACCGAAAAGTTAAAAAGAAGGGTTTAAAACATTTTCTTAATTGGGCCCTGCCGGGCCCCTTGGCTGTCCGGGCCCAGTAAACTTTACCCTGTTTACCCCCAATTGCTTGGGCCCTGTCATGAACCGCACCTCAATCATGAATAATCGAGTACTGTACTCGTATTTCATTTATTTCTGTTTCCCTCAACTTGTAGCCCATTTTCTTCTCAGTCTTCGTTTTTGGGGACTCTTCAGTAAATATTTGGTATTTGTACTAAATTTGATTTAAAAATCTATGTACTTTTACGATGTATAAAAATGTAAATATCTGCATTAAGTTCAAATTCACCGACTTAAAATTAAAAGTTTACCCTTGAAATGTTAACATAAGCGGAGATTTTTTGTCTGTTTAGAATCAACCTCACGTTATCGATAGTGCCATTCAGGTTATTGGGTTATGTGGAATTTTAAATCCTGACAGCCATTCACTCGCATTATTTTCATTTTTTCTTAAGAAAGTCTACGGAAGTATTCTGTAGTGTTTCACTGTTGGAATTATACTGCAAGTGCTTGGGGTTGTTGAACCATCAGCAAAGGTCATGTGGCGGAGTGGACCCACAGTTGTTCTTGGGATTCGAATCACGGGTCGCTACATCATCTAAACGCGGAGGACGGTCACCCATCCAATTCCTGAACAGACTCAACGTTGCTTTACCGCGTGAATCAAACGGGAAGCGATGTTGAGCATATAACATTACATTTTCGACTACCAAACAAATTGTGTTAGTAATGATTTTCTTCTAATTTTTGTTGTTTATCGAATTTTTGATAGTTTTCTTTGTAAATAAATGTTAAGTTACGTTAATTAAAGTTTAGTTTTAGATTTTATTATCTTTTGTCCATGAAAGTCCAAACATTTTAATCGAAAAATTTTGAATTCGAGATAAATGTCTCGACATCTCAAGAATTTGGCCCGTCGGTCTAAAATGTTTGGCTTCAAAAAAGTCCAATCGATATTATTATACTGTAATTATTAACTATCTATTTTTGGGGATGTTCAACAGTGTATCTCTTCACCAACACTTACGGCGCACAATTTTAGCGAATTTTTGGAAAAGTTTACTGTGACGCGAATTTATAATTTCAATCAAATTCGTAAAAGTTATTTGCATTTTGATTTTATAGTTCGTGTTTACAAATATTTCTACTGATTTTGAATAGCTTTTGGATAAAAGGCATTGACAGTTTAGTAATAATGTCCCCACCCTCTCCCCTTCCGCCCGTGTAATGTACTTTCGTTTTGAAAGTGGTCTATATAAAATGTAAATAACGGGGGTTGGATGAAACACAATTTATATTTTATTTTTTTGTATTCTCAACAATTCTGTAAATAAAATTATTTATATTTTTAGAATCGTTATTTATAAGAGTTTTTTATCTCTAAAAAATGGTTTTTACCCTCGTTGTTTTATCTTGTATTTATGTATGTTATTTAGATCTTTCGTTATTACAAATTCATAACTCTCTCTAATATATATATATATAATATCATAGGCGTGCACACTGGGTACGCAAGGTACGCAGTGCGTAGCCAATTTTTTTTATTAAATTTAAAAATTTAAATTTTTTTAAAATATTGATAAAATGCTATTATAAATACCAATAAATTTTATAATTTATTTAGTATACTTAAGCAATACAAAGTAAAATTAAGTGAAACTTCCTCGTTTTCTCATGTGCTTTCATACAAGGTACGCTCTGAGCATAGAATGTACTTGCATAGGAATATGATCCTTAAGTGCTGGGCGGGGCTTAACAAATACTGCCTTACTATTGGCCGAAAAATGTCCTGGGATACGCTGGACTGCTGGAGTGTTTCAGCGTAGTTTTATATAGTGGGTGAAAGGAAGTGGTCGCGTGTCATTCAGATCATTTGAAACTTTGCATTTAGTTTACGTTAAATTAGTACCATTTTAGGTGCAGTCATGAATGAAAAAGAAAGTGACTGTTTAATTTGTAAAATTAACGAAACTGCATTTTCATCCAAATCGTATGAAGAGAAACTTACATTCAAAAATGCAAATAGGCCTACCTCTGATTTATCGAATTTAATGCAAATCAAAGCCAAATTCACCAGAAGATTTCACTCTTCATCTTACAGTAAAGTGAGCTGGTTGGCAGATTGCGAGGAAAAAAATGTTTTATTTTGCTGGCCTTGTCTGCTTTTTGCTATTGATAAAAGTATATATCTCACGCAATGAAAAAGCATCAAAACTCGCGAGGACATATAAAAGCCACCGTCGTATTGATACAACGCTAGATGAGCAAAAAGCTATAGCAATTTCTCAACACAATGAAACCCAAGCATAACCGAGAAGTAATGAAACGACTCATCGATGCAACTTGTGTTTTAGGTAAGCGAGGGCTACCGTTTAGAGCACACGACGAGGCGGAAAAGCCTCCTAACCAGTGTAATTACGGAGAATATCTGAAATCATTAAAAGCTCGTATGACGAATGTTTGAAATTTCACTAAAATCCTGTACTGTGTTTAGTGGTTTGTCTAACCGCACTCTATGATGAAGGAAATTAAGAGAGAATTAGCCTCTACTAAATTTGTAGCAGTAATGGTCGATGAAACATCATATATTGCAATGAGAGAACAGTTATCATTTGTACTGAGATACTTTTTCAGAGGAAATGTGTATGAACGTTTCATTACTTTCAAGGACGCCAGTAATGACAGAACAGCGGCAGCTTTGGAGACAATGGTTCTTGAGTTTTTGAATAATTTTAATTGCGAGGCGAAGTTAGTTGCCCAAACATATGATGGGGCAGCAGTTGTTGCATCTGATTGCAAGAAGTTTTTCGGAACACTTGATGAAATAGTTTCGTTTTTTCACAAATCCACTAAAAAAACGGATGTTTTGTATGAAATCGTGCATCGCCGCATGCCAAAGATGGCCTCTGTGCATTTGAGTTTTCATTCATGTTGGAAATCTTTGGAAGTGTATTTTCACAAACGGACGTACTGTACAGTATTTTGCAAAATAAGTACTATACATTACTTACTGCACTGGAAGAGTGAATGAAACTTTAGATGTAATTCAGAAAATGCGGAGTGGCTTTGATGATTGTGTGGCAAAGGCGAAATATCGCATGCCATTGACTGCTGATGCACAACCAAAACGAATAAGGCTAGCACAGACTGATCAGCCAGATTTGGAAATGAAAAGACTTTATTTAGAAATCATAGATACAGTTTGCATGCAACTTACTGCTCGGTTTGGAAATCTGTCACAGTTGAAATTTTTGGAACTTCTGAATCCGGAAAATTTTCTAAAATTTAGCCAAGCATTCCCTGATGAAATTCTTAAAACCTTTGCGGAGTTACACGGTGGCTCTTTTGATTTTATAAGACTGAAACATGAACTAAGTGTCCTATACTCATCTGAAGAATTTCAAGGAAAATATCCCTGCCATATTGCAAAATTCTTGAGCCTGAACAACTTGAGTGAAAGCATGCCTGAACCTCAAAAACTCGTAGAGCTAGTACTAACCATTCCCTCTACAACTTCATCAGTAGAAAGATCATTTTCGACTTTGAGGAGAATTAAAACGTATCTAAAAAGTACAACAAGCGAAGAAAGGCTGTCATACTTTTATTCATAAAATTGAGCTAGGCCTAGGCCTAGGCTGCTATAGTTATAATTGAAGGATTTGCACCGACTCCGACTCCACTCAAAATTGACCGACTCCACAACTCCGACTCCGACTCCACAGCCCTGGCTTTTCTGTATGAAAAGAAGACCTAAAAATGGGAAGGAAGATACAGGTAATTGAAATAATAGACAAATAAATAAATATATAGTATATATTTTTTGTCTGTATGTATGTATGTATCAGGCATGGGGACGAGGCCTGGCCTCAGGCCTCGAGGCCGAGGACACAGTTTTCAAAGGCTTCGAGGCCGAGGGCTTTTTAGGGGAGGCCTCACGAGGCCTTAAGATTGTTAGGGTGAGGGTATTTGCACCTAGAGGTGTGATATTCGGATGCAAATAACGAATGCGGTATTTGCACCTCTGGGTGCAGATTAGGGATGGAAAATAACCGAAAAGTGTAAAACCGGTTTTCACCGTCGCTATATTCTTAAAGCCGGTTTTTTACCGGTTTTCACCGATGGGATTCTGTATGCTTTTTAGGGAGGTAAATGATCAAAATATTAAACAGAAATAAAGTTTTAATTGATTCAATCAAGTATGTGTAACATTCGAATTAAAAAGTTTATTATCAAACTTGATTTTTGAAATAACACTTAAGAAAACGAAGAGCATTAAGTGTCTGATCTGACATTCTTGATCGAATCTTTGTGACGAATAAACCAGCAGCTGAAAACACTCTCTCGGACTCTACGCTGGTGGCTTTTATTGTAAGCAACGCCTCGTACATTCGATCCAAATTTTCGCTTCTATTCAAAGTAACTTCAAAATACTTGAATTCATTGTTTACGTCAAAGGTCTCAGAAGAATCTTTCTTGAGTTTCATTTTCAGTTTGTTCGTCTCATACATGTACTCGTTCATAAATTGATCGTCATCATTTACTTCACGACCTGAGCTGCATTGTGAATCTTCGAGTTTCGGACTTGGTCGTCTGTTTCTGAAATCTGGCAAGCTTCTGGAAAAAGCCTCTTAAATGTATGATCCGCATACTTCTTAAGTGCTTGTCTTGAAGGAAAGAGGAACGGTGCTGATGATTCATTTTTTTCAAGACCTCGGGATTGTGGAGAAAACTCAGCAAGGCAACAGCTTCTTTTTGTCTTCTCGATGAGTAGCGATCAATGAGACACTGACGTAGCTCAAAAGCTAAAGGATTGTTTTTGTTTTTAAATTTATCCAAAATGAACTTCATGGAAGATTCAGCTTTGAGCAAATTTGCATCTTCGGAACAGAGTCCCTTCAAAACAATTTCCAGTGGACGAAGCGTGTCAAAGAGGCTCTTTAGAGCATTCCATTCTTCATCTGAAATTGTCTCTGTTGAGCGTATCACTCTGAGGCCCTTTGGAATTCAATTTTTGAATTTCAAAAATCTTTCTATCATGGCCAAAAGACTGTTCCACCTCGTTCTACAGTCAAGGATAAGCTTCATTTCCTTTCCATTAAATTCATCTTTGACAAAATCCTGCAATCTCTCATTTTTCAAAGGAGACTTTCGAAATATGCGGCAGATTTTTCTCACCTTATTTATTACTGTTAAGTAATCTTCTCGAAGTTTTGGAAGAACAATTACGTCATCTATGTCGGACTCAAAAATTGTATCAGTGCATAAAATTTCACATTCATCTTCGCTTAACTCATGTGCAGAGTGTTCATCTTCAGGGTAGGTCACTTTCCCCTTCAACTGAATTTTCAGCAGTTTTTTAGTACAAGATATCCGAAACCGCGAGATGTATAGCATGTGCAATGCATTGCTGGTGATCAGGTACTATTTCTCTTCCAAATTTGACCATTACTGAGGCACCGTCGGTGGTGCAACCCACGATATGCTTATCTAGGTCCAAGCCAAAGTCTTCCAATCTTTTCCTAACGATTGCAATAGTTTTGGTGCTATCGAGAGAACCATTTATTTTCATGAGACCAAGAGACCAATGTTGATTTTCATCATGAACATTAATATTAATATATCTTTGGTTTTGCAAAGATGTATACTCATCCATAGTTAATGAATAGCGGATTCCTTGTCTCACCTGATTCTTGAAGTAGTTGACCAATCCAAGTTTCTTTTTCTCATAAAAACTAAGCACCATTTTTCTGACACCATTATGGGAAGTTGGATGAGGCTTGTCGTATTTTATCTTTCTTAGGCTTTCTTGAATGAATTCACTTTTAGCAATTGATTGGAAACTCAGTCCATCTACACACACAAGTTTCGAAATTTCCTCTTCTATGGACTTTTTTTGCACAAACTCTTCCACTGTTCTTTGTTTCTTTAATGGCTGATCAATCTGGTCGATGTTTATGCTATGAATATTTTTCATGTGGGATGATAAACTTGAAGTAGAACCTCCATAACACTTTAAAACTTTGTGACATGTCATACACTCTGCTTCTTTATTCTTACGAGTGAAATGATACCAAGCATTTGATTTCTTTGACATGATGGAGTATTAAATCTTAGAATCTTAACTGATCAATGTGCAATCATCCACATAACATTCAAGACTGAAGCATCAATTATTTACACTTATAAACAAACAAAAAACGATACGAAACGATGCAAAACGTAATTGCTACGTTTTTAAACGTTTGGAAACGTTTGTTTCATAGAAAATAGACCAAAGTGATCGGAGACGGACAAAAATGTGAAAACCGGTTCTTATCGTCGGTTTCGGTGATGATTAAAAATTTTCATCACCGGTTAAAAACCGGGTTCCATCCCTAGTGCAGGTACTAGAGTGAATGAAACTTTAGATGTAATTCAGAAAATGCGGAGTGGCTTTGATGATTGTGTGGCAAAGGCGAAATATCGCATGCCATTGACTGCTGATGCACAACCAAAACGAATAAGGCTAGCACAGACTGATCAGCCAGATTTGGAAATGAAAAGACTTTATTTAGAAATCATAGATACAGTTTGCATGCAACTTACTGCTCGGTTTGGAAATCTGTCACAGTTGAAATTTTTGGAACTTCTGAATCCGGAAAATTTTCTAAAATTTAGCCAAGCATTCCTGATGAAATTCTTAAAACCTTTGCGGAGTTACACGGTGGCTCTTTTGATTTATAAGACTGAAACATGAACTAAGTGTCCTATATCATCTGAAGAATTTCAAGGAAAATATCCCTGCCATATTGCAAAATTCTTGAGCCTGAACAACTTGAGTGAAAGCATGCCTGAACCTCAAAAACTCGTAGAGCTAGTACTAACCATTCCCTCTACAACTTCATCAGTAGAAAGATCATTTTCGACTTTGAGGAGAATTAAAACGTATCTAAAAAGTACAACAAGCGAAGAAAGGCTGTCATACTTTTATTCATAAAATTGAGCTAGGCCTAGGCCTAGGCTGCTATAGTTATAATTGAAGGATTTGCACCGACTCCGACTCCACTCAAAATTGACCGACTCCACAACTCCGACTCCGACTCCACAGCCCTGGCTTTTCTGTATGAAAAGAAGACCTAAAAATGGGAAGGAAGATACAGGTAATTGAAATAATAGACAAATAAATAAATATATATGTATATATTTTTTGTCTGTATGTATGTATGTATCAGGCATGGGGACGAGGCCTGGCCTCAGGCCTCGAGGCCGAGGACACAGTTTTCAAAGGCTTCGAGGCCGAGGGCTTTTTAGGGGAGGCCTCACGAGGCCTTAAGATTGTTAGGGTGAGGGTATTTGCACCTAGAGGTGTGATATTCGGATGCAAATAACGAATGCGGTATTTGCACCTCTGGGTGCAGATTAGGGATGGAAAATAACCGAAAAGTGTAAAACCGGTTTTCACCGTCGCTATATTCTTAAAGCCGGTTTTTTACCGGTTTTCACCGATGGGATTCTGTATGCTTTTTAGGGAGGTAAATGATCAAAATATTAAACAGAAATAAAGTTTTAATTGATTCAATCAAGTATGTGTAACATTCGAATTAAAAAGTTTATTATCAAACTTGATTTTTGAAATAACACTTAAGAAAACGAAGAGCATTAAGTGTCTGATCTGACATTCTTGATCGAATCTTTGTGACGAATAAACCAGCAGCTGAAAACACTCTCTCGGACTCTACGCTGGTGGCTTTTATTGTAAGCAACGCCTCGTACATTCGATCCAAATTTTCGCTTCTATTCAAAGTAACTTCAAAATACTTGAATTCATTGTTTACGTCAAAGGTCTCAGAAGAATCTTTCTTGAGTTTCATTTTCAGTTTGTTCGTCTCATACATGTACTCGTTCATAAATTGATCGTCATCATTTACTTCACGACCTGAGCTGCATTGTGAATCTTCGAGTTTCGGACTTGGTCGTCTGTTTCTGAAATCTGGCAAGCTTCTGGAAAAAGCCTCTTAAATGTATGATCCGCATACTTCTTAAGTGCTTGTCTTGAAGGAAAGAGGAACGGTGCTGATGATTCATTTTTTCAAGACCTCGGGATTGTGGAGAAAACTCAGCAAGGCAACAGCTTCTTTTTGTCTTCTCGATGAGTAGCGATCAATGAGACACTGACGTAGCTCAAAAGCTAAAGGATTGTTTTTGTTTTTAAATTTATCCAAAATGAACTTCATGGAAGATTCAGCTTTGAGCAAATTTGCATCTCGGAACAGAGTCCCTTCAAAACAATTTCCAGTGGACGAAGCGTGTCAAAGAGGCTCTTTAGAGCATTCCATTCTTCATCTGAAATTGTCTCTGTTGAGCGTATCACTCTGAGGCCCTTTGGAATTCAATTTTGAATTTCAAAATCTTTCTATCATGGCCAAAAGACTGTTCCACCTCGTTCTACAGTCAAGGATAAGCTTCATTTCCTTTCCATTAAATTCATCTTTGACAAAATCCTGCAATCTCTCATTTTTCAAAGGAGACTTTCGAAATATGCGGCAGATTTTTCTCACCTTATTTATTACTGTTAAGTAATCTTCTCGAAGTTTTGGAAGAACAATTACGTCATCTATGTCGGACTCAAAAATTGTATCAGTGCATAAAATTTCACATTCATCTTCGCTTAACTCATGTGCAGAGTGTTCATCTTCAGGGTTAGGTCACTTTCCCCTTCAACTGAATTTTCAGCAGTTTTTTAGTACAAGATATCCGAAACCGCGAGATGTATAGCATGTGCAATGCATTGCTGGTGATCAGGTACTATTTCTCTTCCAAATTTGACCATTACTGAGGCACCGTCGGTGGTGCAACCCACGATATGCTTATCTAGGTCCAAGCCAAAGTCTTCCAATCTTTTCCTAACGATTGCAATAGTTTTGGTGCTATCGAGAGAACCATTTATTTTCATGAGACCAAGAGACCAATGTTGATTTTCATCATGAACATTAATATTAATATATCTTTGGTTTTGCAAAGATGTATACTCATCCATAGTTAATGAATAGCGGATTCCTTGTCTCACCTGATTCTTGAAGTAGTTGACCAATCCAAGTTTCTTTTTCTCATAAAAACTAAGCACCATTTTTCTGACACCATTATGGGAAGTTGGATGAGGCTTGTCGTATTTATCTTTCTTAGGCTTTCTTGAATGAATTCACTTTTAGCAATTGATTGGAAACTCAGTCCATCTACACACACAAGTTTCGAAATTTCCTCTTCTATGGACTTTTTTTGCACAAACTCTTCCACTGTTCTTTGTTTCTTTAATGGCTGATCAATCTGGTCGATGTTTATGCTATGAATATTTTTCATGTGGGATGATAAACTTGAAGTAGAACCTCCATAACACTTTAAAACTTTGTGACATGTCATACACTCTGCTTCTTTATTCTTACGAGTGAAATGATACCAAGCATTTGATTTCTTTGACATGATGGAGTATTAAATCTTAGAATCTTAACTGATCAATGTGCAATCATCCACATAACATTCAAGACTGAAGCATCAATTATTTACACTTATAAACAAACAAAAAACGATACGAAACGATGCAAAACGTAATTGCTACGTTTTTAAACGTTTGGAAACGTTTGTTTCATAGAAAATAGACCAAAGTGATCGGAGACGGACAAAAATGTGAAAACCGGTTCTTATCGTCGGTTTCGGTGATGATTAAAAATTTTCATCACCGGTTAAAAACCGGGTTCCATCCCTAGTGCAGGTACTAGAGTGAATGAAACTTTAGATGTAATTCAGAAAATGCGGAGTGGCTTTGATGATTGTGTGGCAAAGGCGAAATATCGCATGCCATTGACTGCTGATGCAGACCAAAACGAATAAGGCTAGCACAGACTGATCAGCCAGATTGGAAATGAAAAGACTTATTTAGAAATCATAGATACAGTTTGCATGCAACTTTACTGCTCGGTTTGGAAATCTGTCACAGTTGAAATTTTTGGAACTCTGAATCCGGAAAATTTTCTAAAATTTAGCCAAGCATTCCCGATGAAATTCTTAAAACCTTTGCGGAGTTACACGGTGGCTCTTTTGATTTTATAAGACTGAAACATGAACTAAGTGTCCTATACTCACTCTGAAGAATTTCAAGGAAAATATCCCTGCCCTATTGCAAAATTCTTGAGCCGAACAACTTGAGTGAAAGCATGCCTGAACCTCAAAACTCGTAGAGCTAGTACTACCATTCCCTCTACAACTCATCAGTAGAAAGATCATTTTCGACTTGAGGAGGAATTAAAACGTATCTAAAAAGTACAAACAAGCGAAGAAGGCTGTCATACTTTTATTCATAAAATTGAGCTAGGCCTAGGCCTAGGCTGCTATAGTTATAATTGAAGGATTTGCACCGACTCCGACTCCACTCAAAATTGACCGACTCCCAACTCCGACTTCCGACTCCACAGCCCTGGCTTTTCTGTATGAAAGAAGACCTAAAAATGGGGGAAGATACAGGTAATTGAAATATAGACAATAAATAAATATATATGTATATATTTTTTGTCTGTATGTATGTATGTATCAGGCATGGGGACGAGGCCTGGCCTCAGGCCTCGAGGCCGAGGACACAGTTTTCAAAGGCTTCGAGGCCGAGGGCTTTTTAGGGGAGCCTCACGAGGCCTTAAGATTGTTAGGGTGAGGGTATTTTGCACCTAGAGGTGTGATATTCGGATGCAAATACGAATGCGGTATTTGCACCTCTGGTGCAGATTAGGGATGGAAAATAACCGAAAAGTGTAAAACCGGTTTTCACCGTCGCTATATTCTTAAAGCCGGTTTTTACCGGTTTTCACCGATGGGATTCTGTATGCTTTTTAGGGAGGTAATGATCAAAATATTAAACAGAAATAAAGTTTTAATTGATTCAATCAAGTATGTGTAACATTCGAATTAAAAAGTTTATTATCAAACTTGATTTTTGAAATAACACTTAGAAAACGAAGAGCATTAAGTGTCTGATCTGACATCTTGATCGAATCTTTGTGACGAATAAACCAGCAGCTGAAAACTCTCTCTCGGACTCTACGCTGGTGGCTTTTTATTGTAGCAACGCTCGTACATTCGATCCAAATTTTCGCTTCCTATTCAAGTAACTTCAAAATACTTGAATTCATTGTTTACGTCAAAGGTTCTCAGAAGAATCTTTCTTGAGTTCATTTTCAGTTTGTTCGTCTCATACATGTACTCGTTCATAAATTGATCGTCATCATTTACTTCACGACCTGAGCTGCATTGTGAATCTTCGAGTTTCGGACTTGGTCGTCTGTGTTCTGAAATCTGGCAACTTCTGGAAAAAGCCTCTTAAATGTATGATCCGCATACTTCTTAAGTGCTTGTCTTGAAGGAAAGAGAACGGTGCTGATGATTCATTTTTTTCAAGACCTCGGGATTGTGGAAAACTCAGCAAGGCAACAGCTTCTTTTTGTCTTCTCGATGAGTAGCGATCAATGAGACCTGACGTAGCTCAAAAGCTAAAGGATTGTTTTTTGTTTTTAAATTTATCCAAATGAACTTCATGGAAGATTCAGCTTTGAGCAAATTTGCATCTTCGGAACAGAGTCCCTTCAAAACATTTCCATGGACGAAGCGTGTCAAAGAGGCTCTTTTAGAGCATTCCATTCTTCATCTGAAATTGTCTCTTTGAGCGTATCACTCTGAGGCCCTTTGGAATTCAATTTTTGAATGTCAAAATCTTTCTATCATGGCCAAAAGACTGTTCCACCTCGTTCTACAGTCAAGGATAAGCTTCATTTCCTTTCCATTAAATTCATCTTTGACAAAATCCTGCAATCTCTCATTTTTTCAAAGGAGACTTTCGAAATATGCGGCAGAGTTTTTCTCACCTTATTTATTACTGTTAATTAATCTTCTCGAAGTTTTGGAAGAACAATTACGTCATCTATGTCGGACTCAAAAATTGTATCAGTGCATAAAATTTCACATTCATCTTCGCTTAACTCATGTGCAGAGTGTTCATCTTCAGGGTTAGGTCACTTTCCCCTTCAACTGAATTTTCAGCAGTTTTTTAGTACAAGATATCCGAAACCGCGAGATGTATAGCATGTGCAATGCATTGCTGGTGATCAGGTACTATTTCTCTTCCAAATTTGACCATTACTGAGGCACCGTCGGTGGTGCAACCCACGATATGCTTATCTAGGTCCAAGCCAAAGTCTTCCAATCTTTTCCTAACGATTGCAATAGTTTTGGTGCTATCGAGAGAACCATTTATTTTCATGAGACCAAGAGACCAATGTTGATTTTCATCATGAACATTAATATTAATATATCTTTGGTTTTGCAAAGATGTATACTCATCCATAGTTAATGAATAGCGGATTCCTTGTCTCACCTGATTCTTGAAGTAGTTGACCAATCCAAGTTTCTTTTTCTCATAAAAACTAAGCACCATTTTTCTGACACCATTATGGGAAGTTGGATGAGGCTTGTCGTATTTTATCTTTCTTAGGCTTTCTTGAATGAATTCACTTTTAGCAATTGATTGGAACTCAGTCCATCTACACACACAAGTTTCGAAATTTCCTCTTCTATGGACTTTTTTTGCACAAACTCTTCCACTGTTCTTTGTTTCTTTAATGGCTGATCATCTGGTCGATGTTTATGCTATGAATATTTTTCATGTGGGATGATAAACTTGAAGTAGAACCTCCATAACACTTTAAAACTTTGTGACATGTCATACACTCTGCTTCTTTATTCTTACGAGTGAAATGATACCAAGCATTTGATTTCTTTGACATGATGGAGTATTAAATCTTAGAATCTTAACTGATCAATGTGCAATCATCCACATAACATTCAAGACTGAAGCATCAATTATTTACACTTATAAACAAACAAAAAACGATACGAAACGATGCAAAACGTAATTGCTACGTTTTTAAACGTTTGGAAACGTTTGTTTCATAGAAAATAGACCAAAGTGATCGGAGACGGACAAAAATGTGAAAACCGGTTCTTATCGTCGGTTTCGGTGATGATTAAAAATTTTCATCACCGGTTAAAAACCGGGTTCCATCCCTAGTGCAGGTACTCGCTTCGAAATCTTTTATGAATAAGCTCCTCCATGCTTTGGGAAGGCTCAACAATCTAGCCTAGCCTAGGCCTAAAGCTCTTCCAAAGGTAACCTACCATAGCCTCGCACTAGCCTGTATCTCTTCTTTTTTTTTTAAATCCATAAGGAAAAGCAAGATTGTACTCAAAATTAATAAGCAAAGACAGCTCACTTCACTTACCTAATAAAAGGGAATTATTAAGCATTAAGCACGTTCATCTATCACACGCGGCCACATCACAACACCGACACGCTCTGTGTTTACCTTGCCGGGTCACATAGTCAGACACAACTTAACAGTATAAATATGCGAGACTAGTGTGCACCTACTGGTGCTTTGTTGCTCGCCTCAAAACTTGTCTCTGTTTTTACTAATAAGATTATTGTTGTACATTTTTATTTAATTTATCGTAGTTTTTCTTAAACTGATTGACTGAAAAACTACGATAAATTAAATAAAAATGACAATAATAATCTTATTAGTATCAGGTCATCCCATAAGTAATGTCGTTTTTTACGATAGATTAAGTTTAAACTAGTCCTACTCGGTTTAAGCATAAATTTTTGGAAGGTTATATCTAAGAGGAGATCTATCGTGTTTCGCTACATACTTTACAGACCTTGACCAGTGAAGACGTGTGTTTTGCTTTATGTGAACCCCTCATAAACATGGCGGTATCAGAAGAGCATATCAGGCATATAATGCTTTACGAATTCAAAAAAGGGAATAGTGCTACTGAAGCAACGCGAAACATTCAGGACGTTTATGGCAACGATATTCTACATGTGAGGAAATGTCAAAGATGGTTTCAAAAGTTTAGGAATGGTGACTGCTGCTTGACAGATGCAGCACGCTCTGGACGCCCTGCTGAGTTTGATGATGACCTGCTGCTAGCTACACTTGAAGAAGACTGTTCGACAACGGTTGAAGAATTGGCCCAGAAACTCAATTCATCCCCGTCCACCATCCATCGACATTTGCAACAACTCGGAAAAGTGCCTAAGTTAGGAAAATGGGTGCCACATGAATTGTCAACTTTTGAAAAAATATTGTGGCTCACCCTATATATTGATCTTACTGCTGAGGCCGTATATTGTATCCATACTTTTACTTTTTCAAACGCTGGCTTTGAATCTAGATTCAACGCCTCAGGAGTAGAGGTACAGGCTCACAACTGGAGGGACGTATCAGAATATGATGCTCAATTGAAAGGCGGTCAAAGTCGGCAACTGATACTTTCAGATGACAGTCACTTTCTCCATAAATAATTAATTTTCCTAATTTTTACACAAAATAATTAATTTATTTCCTTTTTCATTTCAGACCATCATTCTGCTATAGTTGGTGAACAAGTTATAACATAATGAAATGCTCTTTGGAAGATGAAGCATTGATATTGAACTGCGTAAGGAGAAACGGGTGCAAAACGAATGAAGAAAGAGTTTCCAAATAAACGATGGATGATACCTGGACTTCAGTATCTCGTAAAGAAAATCGATATCACAGGGTCGACCAAACAAAAGAAGGTAGTGGAAGGCCAAAAATATCACTTACTGAGGAAAATATTGACACGGTTTCATCCACGATATGCAGTTAAGAAGAACGGCCCAACACCCACAAGTCCGTTAGAGAAATTTCAGAAACTACTGATATTTCTCGCTCTAGTGTTCGTCGTATAGGTAAAGATGACCTGGATCTTAAATGTTTTAAAAGAGTCGAAGTTCATAAGCTCTCTGCATCAAATAAGCAAGCAAGAGTTGAAAAATGTCGTGTTCTGTTAGATCGATTCCTAGACAGAGAAGTGTCGAAAACATAATTCAGCGACAAGACCTTTACGGTTGCTTCAACAATAAACACACAAAGTGACCCAGTTCATGGAAGACAGGACAAAAATCTATCAGTCTAGATCGACTGTGCAGGGAACGTCCCCATTTTTTTAAAAAAAAAGTCATGGTTTCCATCTTTTTCAAGTAGTGAAGTCAGAGATTGTTTTTGTTGATCAAAATGCCAAAATCACTGCTGCTTATTACCAAAAAAAAATCCTTGATGCGGACTGCCGTCGATAAGGGAGCAGTCAAGGTTGCAAGCGTGCATTGATAATGGAGGAGGGCACATTCCGCATAATCTTGGACTCAATTAGGTAACTGTATAGAAACAAAGTTTTTCTACCCGTGTCTGTATAACAGCGAATTACAAAATAATGGTTACAGTTAACAAAAATCCAACTTCATCACGAGATACACCATAAAATTCTATACAGGACACATATATTGATTGTACAAATAACATTTGATAAAGGTAAAATTATATTGTTCAAAATCAGGGTAATAGTTTTTTTGGGCCACCCTGTATAATATTTATGTATCTAATGTGAGTAACGTCACAGTGACCTGTCACTAATCCGTTGCTCGCCTAACTGAAGAGTCTTTATCAAAGACTGCCGCCTGACTAGTCATCTGTCTGAATAATATTTATCAAAGTATGCCGCCACCTGTCAGGTCATGGTCCTCACCTGAAGAATATCCACCCCGAGCGCGCCCACCTGAAGAATCACCCCAACGCTACCGGGGGTTGAAAATTACAGAACAAAACAAATCAGGATTCACTAAGGCCTTACGAAAGTCACAAGGCCTTTCCACTTTTCAGCTGTCGCCGAGGCCAAGGCCAGGCCTCAACCCCATGTCTGGTATGTATGTACTTGTTCGAACAAATATTCTGGGTCGAATTACGACCGATTGTTCAACGGCATCCCTCTTTATTTGTGGGATTTGAGGAGAGATTTATTTTCAACTTTCATCCTGCCTTCATAATTTGTCTGACAAGGCCGCGGCCAGGGACTTGGGTATTTATGAACGAGGTAGCATCTTTCTCTCGACGTCATAGGTCTCACCTCATTCTAGGCCATTCCCATTTCCAACCCTGTCCGCAAATGCAATTCCCAAGTAGTATGGGCGAAAAATGGACTAGTGCAATGCAATGTTGCAAGAGGTTATGCAATAAAGGGGGTATGCAACAAGGGGGGTTATCCCCCAAACTGTAGTGAAGGTGGGATGGAGCTTTGGTGGGAGAAGGGAGGATGACCTCCTCCCAAAGGGGTAACCTTAACCTAAGAGACGGAGAGAAAGGAGGAGGAGGGTCTTTGGGGGAGAAGATGGGATGTCCTCACCCCCGAAAGGGAAACCTAACCTAATAAGGAGAGAGGGGTGTTCGCCTGGCTCCAGCCAGACGCATAATGAGAGTTCATTCGAGCCCGCTGCCTTATAAGGTGTAAATCAGCCAGTCGGCTTAGAAGGCGTAAATGGCTTGTTCTGGTGTACATTATTAGGGTTGAGTTGCCAGATTGCGCTATTTAATTAAAGCATATATTCTTGACAGTTGGCTTAGAAATCTGCCAGTCGATTTAGAAGGCGTAACCCGCCATTTGGTATATATATAATTAAATAATATCGTTTATATATACAACCAAAAGAATTAAATAAAACACCATTACATCATTCTGTTTATTTAGACGAGGGGTTCCCAAACTTCTGAGTTTGTCGACCCCTTGATGAGCTTATATAGTTATCATCGACCCCCTAACCCAAATTCTCAATATTTAAAATAATTTTAAATGAAATGAAGTAAAGAAGCATCAAAATATAATCAATATTTATTAATCATTATAGTTATACAATTACCATTATTAGTAATTAAGTGAAAATTAATAACTGCTAAATACTTTTACAATTAAATCTTCTCTAATGAGATGGATGGGCCTGGTGGGCATTAACAAGGACATGAACATTAGGCTGTAGGTTTGAAAGTTTGAACCTTAAGTCACCGCGCTCATCGATGTTAAGCCTAGAACTTAAGCCTAGACCCCTACAATTTTATCGACCCCCTATAGACCCATAGATCTTTATCGACCCCCCGCACAATCTCACCGACCCCAGGGGGTCGATATTGACCACTTTGGAAATCCCTGAATTTTAGACGAATTATTGGAATCAATTTCATGAAATATATAGAAAATAAATATACAATCCTATACAAACGAGGAATATATGTAATAAAAATTAATAATAATATAAGAAATACACATTTTTAAACGATGGAATATATATAATCAAAAAATAAAATAGAAAAATAATATAATACAAAACGAAGGAGTATAACCATCAATATAACAGTACAGGAGAAATATATATATATATATATACATATATATATATATATATATATATATATACACACAATTATATTAAATAATTAAATATATTGAAAATAAATATACATCAAAATACATTCACTTTATGTTCTACTGCGCTTATAGGGATTCCTATACTCGCTGTAAATGGCCTTCATATCGTTGAATACTATTTTTGTGCCCACTTTACATTCGGTTGGCAAGTTATCTTTAAACACGGCTAAAATACATTCAAAAGCATGCACAAAGAGGTCATCGTTAGCCACATCATTATTAAATACAAGTTTATAAACACTCATTTCCAATCGATGGTTTATTCTTACCGATCCGAGCTTTTCAATCGTGAACTCATCTTCACAATGCATAGCGGCGGGATTGGGACAACTGGCCGCGGCCAACTAGCCGCAGCCCAACTCACCACGGCCAATTCGCCGTAGCCAACTGGCCGCGGTGGCCAGATTTTATAATTTTAAATTTTTTATTCTAAATATAATTTTATAATTCTATAATTTTATAATTTTAAATTTTTTATTCTAAATATAATAAATAGTACACACAAGTTACTGTATTAACAAAACTACACTATATGTGTCAATATGATGGTGTTTGGCAACTCTTAATTATTATGCTATTTGGCAACTCTTAAAGGGAGGTGTAACCAAGATAGGTGTTAGTATTGTAAACTAGTTGTGCACGAACCCTTCGATAATGGCATCAGCAATTCTCTCAGCGAGGAAAAAATAAGTTTATAAGTGATGGATATCTATATGTTTTCGATAAAGTCGGTGCTGATCAGGTCACACAATTTTGGAGGTGTGAAAGGAGGAGGCAATGCAAAGCGCGAATTCATGTAAAGAATGGAGAAATAGTCAAATATATCAACGTTCATTCACATGCTGCCGACGCAGCTCAAGTGGAAAAAGAAAAAACTATTACGAAAATAAAATCCCGGGCTGCTGAAACGGTAGAAGAAACGTCTCAAGTTCTCAATGAATGTTTAGATAATCTGACGGAAGCATGTCAAGGGGTCATGCCCAATCATGGAGCTCTACGAAAACTTGTGCGAAGGAAAAGGAACGAGCTGACAGCATATCCTGCCAAGTTAGAAGACCTGGTAATTCCTGATATTTTTCAAACTTATGAATCTGAAAAATTTCTTCTTGGCGACAGTGGTCATGCGTCATGCAAAATTATTATATTAATATATTTGGAAGGCAAAGAAATGCAACTTTACTAAGAGAATCCCAAAAGTTCTTTGTTGATGGAACGTTCAAAATTGCACCTCCCCTTTTTTCCCAAGTCTATGTCATTCTTGCAGAAATGCACGGTGGTATTCATCCAGTTCTATATGCCCTAATTCCCAATAAATTACGTTCCACCTATGACAAATTACTTAGTATGGTTTTAGAAATTCAACCCGAATGCCATCCAGAAACCATCTACTGCGATTTTGAGGTAGCAAATTTCAAAAGTCTTCAAGAACATTTCCCAAATGCTGAAATTAGGGGATGCTTTTTTCATCTTACGCAAAACTTGTACAAGAAACTGACATCTTTTGGACTTTCTCGGCAATATAAGAACGACGCAAATTTTGCTTTGCAAGCTAAAATGATCAGTGCGCTTGCATTTGTTCCAACCGAATATATGACTGAAGCAATTTAAAGTCTTGCTGATGAGCTTCCAAATGAACTTCAACTACTTCTCGATTGGTTTGAAGACAACTATGTTGGCAGAAGGAACAGAAGGGGTAATGGCAGACGTCCTCCACTTTTTCCACAGGAAATGTGGAATGTTTATCAACGCTGCTTGAATGACGAAGACAGGACTAACAATCACGCAGAAACTGCGCACCGAAGACTGCAAAATGAACTTGGAATGCAACATCCTACGATTTGGAAATTTATTGATGGTTTGAAAAAAGTTCAACGAGGAAGAGATCTATATTACGAGCAGCTGATTGCAGGGCAAAATCCTCCAGTCAAGTTAAAAAAATTCAGAGAAGCAGATGCAAGGATAAAATTAGTTGTCAGTAAATTTGACAGTCGAAATTTTGTTGAATACCTTAGGGCAGGGGTTCCCAAATTGTGTTCCGCGGAACACTTCTCACGGTATACAAGTGTTCCGCGGAACACCAATTTGGGAACCCCTGCCTTAGGGGAATTGCCCATAACTTTTCATAGATATTTGCATTTTTATCCTTATTTTATTTTTTTTACTCCAATAAAGTACTTTCATAAAGCAATTTTAACACACTTGTTTTATTACACACAATTTTCATAAAAAAAACAACAAATTTTTCTATATCACGGCGAGTTGGCCGCGGCGAGTTGTCTTATTCCCTATATCTGCGGCCAGTTGGCTACGGCGAGTTGGCCGTGGTGAGTTGGGCTGCAGCTAGTTGGCCGCGGCCAGTTGTCCTAGACCCCATAGCGGCAGTTGAAATAATCTTCTAAGTCGTAACGACAGCTGCTCATTAAATAAAGAAATAGTTCTTCAGGGTGAACAGTGTAGGTGAGCTCAGCCCTGTATCGCTCAAGTGCTTTGTACCAAAGTTCATGAGATTTCAAAGAGTCTAAACCTTTTAAATAAGTATCCAGCTATAGACCATTCTCGCCTTGCTCAGTCCTACACTCGGTAAACCCGTCGAGCAGAGCGGTGTATGCGTATTCAAGAACCGTATCAAAATAAAGCATATCCGTAACACGCGCGTCTAATATATGCTTCAGCTTGCGGAAACCGACGATTTCAAACATTCTGTCGAGGATGAAACGGTTTCGCGTAGGGACAAGAACGTTATTATCAGAAGCATTCTTCCACATCAGTCGTATATCAATGCATGGCTGATCATTATTTATACACAACGTACAAACAATGGTTATGAGGGGGTATCACTAATCTGCTCTCTTGCACCTACACCTGCAGGCATTTTTGTAACGATCCTCACTCCACTTCTCAACTACCACGAAGACTATTCATCTCCTCAACACTTAAATAAACAACATTCTGTTTACCAGAGTTTGTCTACAAGTCGTTTCCAGTACATAGTTAATGGCACCGGTTTTACGCCTGAACACGCGCAATGACTTCGTCACGGACACATCGTACACGGCATTGAGAATGCTGCTCAAAGGACGTCCCATCGTATTCGAGGAGTGCACGTCCACTCGGTTGAAGCTCTGAGATGACTATGAGCCACAGGCGAGCGGATCGGCTCGACGGGAGAAGTGAGTCACACCATAAGCTGCTGAAACGTGTACGACGTTGTTCCAACGTGAAAGAAAATACTTGTATCCCATTATACTGGGTAGGTGTTTTAAGAAATTTTCCGATACATGAAGCAATACCGGTTTTAATGTTTTATCACTCCCACTCCCCAGAATACGCACCAGACATTTTCGTTCATGGGGATTTTCACGAACTAACATTTTATTCACACATATGCCCATATTTTTCCTTTTTGCTTAGCAGGCGATACTCGTCTCTAAATTCTGTTAAAAACTAACGCAGGTCTTTAGCCACAACTTCACTACAAACCTCGTCATGATATATATTAATGTAGTGGTAAAAATACTTCATATTCTCCATGATGACAAGATTTACATTCTCAGCCGCAGGGTACGTGTACTCGATATGATGCAGCATGACATAATACGCTTGTCGCACCACTCATCAACAAGACTCACTAACCATAACCGTTGCTTCTCTTCTGCACGTGTTGTTTCTTCCACTTCACGGTATATGTAAGCTTTTATAAAGTTTAGTCCTACAACATAGTTCAATACATTGCTTGTACCACGAAATCCTGCAATGCTCTCGCCAGAATAGCCGTAGAGTATTTGTACCTCTTGTTCCTTCGCACGATTCAACGTAGCCTTAAAAGTATTAAAGGAGGGTGGAATAGGGAGCCATTCAGTAACCTTATCTTCACACTTTGCCGAATACCACTTCATAAAGTCGAACACGCAATATTAAAGGTAGCCATTACTATTTTTCATATACGTGGGAGAATACACGTCTGAGATCCAGGGCTTGCAGCGGTCAACTGAGCACGCAGGGTAGAGATATGCCCAGGTAGTGGCGGGAGTCACGTGACCGATCATACAGGGGGGCGGAGCTTAGAACTTTCTCCTATGCATACGCTGGGCGGAGCTTAGAATTTTCTCCTGTACACACGCACACGCACACACACACAAAGGAGAAAGTGAAAAGCTAATTGAAACATGATTTATTTAATAAACAAATTATTCAAGGTATATATATTTACAAGTACGTGTAATAAATAAACATATTAACAACAGACATATATATAAGTCAAAGATTATGATATCCAAAGGGTACGGTATCATAGGTACCAGGCACCTGGTAACGTTTCCTATAGGTGTTACGGCACACCTTCGTACCCCTAAGTTCCTTCACGCTCCTAATTTCTGCGCCCGAAAATTGTGGGTACCTACAGTTAGTTGGGGCGGCTGGTCGCTCTCATCATCAACCAAGCACACTAGATCCTTCAACGAATCAAAGTTAACGACCCGCCGATTTGCCTGGTTGAGCGTGATACCCTTAGCCTTCACGATATATTTCATATCCTCCCCCACCCTCACCCGTACCCCATAAGTTTTTGGTCCTGTTGAGACAAAAGAGTCGGCGTATGCGATGTCGCCATACTCATCCTTGATCTCATCAGTTAACTCTCCGAAGAATTCACCAATAGGAAGCATGTATTCACCCTCCCTCGCTGTGAATATCACACTATATGTATCGGCGTACAAAACCCTCCGCCCAAGAGAATGCAATTGACCCCCAACGTTTGATGCGTGCGTATGCCGTTGTGAAACTGGCTACAGGTATGTTTGTAACCCGTGAGGTACCTGTGGCCAATTCGGTAATGTTGTACTTTATTATATAAGTATTACCTACATTCACGATCTCCATGACCTCTTTATCGGGAGCGTTGGCATAATCCCAGACTTCACTATAACTTTGAGCCAAATGTACATTCCCCTTGCCAGTATTCTGTGCAAATTTAACCCCAAAGACTATTTAGACACAACTTTGCACAAAAGCGCTTGCCTGGGTTCTTTACAATTTGGGCACGGTCAAGCTGTATCCCTTCACGGTCACGGTAATGTTGAATATAAGCCGATTTTTCATTCGGTATGAACTCCTCGCGGATACCCTGATGCTTCTACCTTATCCTTCAAAAAAACATTTATATATGGCGTGAAAAGGTTGGGTAGCTTCTGAAACCTCCACAGCTCGTGTATCTTCAATATTCTGTAGCCATGGCGAACGGCTAGGTCCAGCTCAGGGCTTATATATACACACCTGGTTGGTTGTATTATTACAATCCCCATTGTTCTCTTCTGCGCACTTCACGCACAGGGGAAACATGAGCTTGTGATCTATAACGACGGGTAAGATCGGCATCCATAAATCGCGAGGGGGGAGCACATCTACGAAAGAAAGGCCGAAATAGTACCCGTTCAAATTTGTGGAGAGCACCTCGATGGGGGGCAGGTCAGGTCCCACCAGTTTTTCAGGTGCACCTACGGGGTACGGATTGTTCTTCATCACATAGGGATATAAAGAACAGAAGTCATAGTAATGGAGTTTCACGCCCTCCGTAGGCGGAAAGTATAGCTTGAAGGGATTTGTACGCCCTCCGAACAAGCTATCACCGCATTTGAGAGGATCCAGCACCATTGAGCGCTTGATCGTGTTTATTTCTTCACGGTACTCCCCATCTGTTTCCATCCGCGTATCATACTCATGCTCCCACAAGACCTTGTGAATGAACTAGGAGCCTATAAGTTGATAGCGGGTGCGGGTCCACGCAAGACTGTCCGCAGGAGATCTACCGTGGATATCCTACGATTCCACACTCAGGACGGGGCCATCCGTGCCACCAGCAACCGTTAAAGGAGTACACAGTCTTCTCACCAGTGGCACGGTTTTCGCTTAGACCATCAACCCAAAAAACACAACCATTAACTTAATGGGTACTTCCCCCGTGTTGCGGGCATGTTTTATATATACACCTGTCTGCTGCTGTAGGTGTATGAGCCAGTAAATAGCCTTGTGCCCATAACTCTGGCGGTTGTTTCTGTGAATAACGGTTAAGGTGTCTTTAGGCATGAAGTTATTCTTGAACACCGTAAAACATAATGAGGCGATCGTGGTTGCAACTTGCAACGGATCGCATTTGAAACGGTCTATGTAGGTAGCAGCGGAAAAAAGACTGTGAGGAGAGAGAGAGAAAGTACCTCGAAAGGCCTTGCGGCCCATACCGAGGAGGTACCAATGGCAACGGGTGCCAAGGAAAAACTCCTACACCCTCAAATAGTGTGCAAGATTTGGTCTAACCTTTCCTTGAACTGATCCACAGAGGAACTGTTCACAACTTCTGAAGGTAGCCTGTTCCACGTGTCACATCTCTTATAGGTAAAGTAATTTCCACACACACTAGTGCTAAACCGTTTCAAGTCCAACTTCCAACCATTGTTCCGAGTGAGTTATCATTTAAACTAAACATGCTTATAAAATCGACAGCGTTGAACCCGTGTAATAAGAGCTTGAAAACCTCGATGAGTTGACCGAGCAGCCTCCGAGTTTCCAGCGGCGAAAACAAATTCAGGGTGAGTAAGCGGCGATTGTAGCCCATATGCCTAACGGAAGGGATTAACTTTGTGGCCATCGCCTGCACTCGCTTCCCCCTGTCAATATCTTTCTTGAGGGCGGGCGACCAGAACTGCACAGCATACTTCAGGTGCGGCCGAACCAGGGAATCGTACAGAGAGAGCACAATCTCCTTGTTCCGAAACTGAAATTGCCTCCTGATATAACCCAACAGCTTCTGGGCTTTCTTTTCCACCTCTACGCACTGTTTGGTAAACTTAAGGTCGCTGCTAATTAGCACACCCAAGTCCTTTTCCAAATTAGTGGCCTCGATATTACTCCCCAACATCGAGTAGTCCGACTTGGGATTGGCGTAACCAATGTGCATCACCTTGCATTTACCCAAGTTCAACGGCATTTGCCATTTTTCGGACCACTCTCCTATCCTACCTAGGTCCGCACGTAGTTGCTCGATCGCATCGGGCGTCCCAACATTGGCCCCAAGCTTGGTGTCATAAGCGAATTTGGCCATCCTACTGACAATGCCACCGTCGATATAATTTATGTAAATGATAAACAACAGTGGCCCCAAAACGGAACCCTGAGGAACCCTGCTAGTGACCGAGACCCAACGTGAGCTAGCTCCTTTAATTGCAACCCTCTGCCGCCTATTCTTCAGCCAGTTTCCAATCCAGCTACCTACTTCCCCACCGATACCCAGCGCGCACACTTTCGCCATTAGCCGGCGGTGAGGTACCTTATCACAGACTTTCTGAAAGTCGAGATAAAGTATATCAATCGCCCTACTCTTATCGTACTCACTCCAGATGACGTGGAAAAACTCGAGCAAGTTGGTGAGACACGAGCTATGCCGCCTAAACTCATGTTGGGAGTCCCCAAGCAGCTTGTAGGAATCCAAATAGTCAACAGTCCTATCTGCTATTATCCCCTCGAATTATTTACCTATAACCGAAGTGAGACTAATGGGCAGATGGTTCCCTGGAGTTACGTGATCCCCTTTCTTAAAGATAGGGGTCACGTTGGCTTCCCTCCAGTCACAAGGCACCTGGCCCGTCTCCAACGATTTGTTGAAGACTGTAGACAGGTGGGGAGCCACCTAGTCGCGCACTTCCCGCAAGACTCTGGGGAGGAACTGGTCTGGACCAGGAACCTTAAACGCGCTGTTTGTCTATTCTATCGGTAACGACTGTCGCGGTACACCGAACACTATCCAGGCCAGCACCTTCGTGCCTGACACCTGGCTTGGGGATGACAAGGGTGTCCTCCCTGGTGAACACTCCCGCAAAGTACTCATTCAGCACATTAACGATGTCCGCGTCGGAAGTCCGCAGCGCGCCGCTTTGGTCCTTTAACGGGCCTATCATGCTTCTAATAGGCTTTCTACTATTAACATAACTGAAGAACTCCTTAGGGTTCCCCTTGCAGAGGCTTGCCACCCGGAGTTCTTCGTTACGTTTCGCTAGCCTAACCTTCGCCTTCACTTCCCTGCACAGGCGGACATACGCCTCAGTGTTCTCATGGGAACGATTGGCCTTCGCCCTCGTATACGCAGCTTTCCTATTTCGGATAGCCAAAGCGATGTCACGACTGAACCACTTAGGCTGCGTTGAAGCAGGGGTGACCGGTTTTGAGGGTATGGCAGCAGACTGCAGCACCATAAACTGGTCCCGGAATGCACTCAACACTCCCGCAACATCGCCGCCGACCTCTAACCTCATCTCACCTACGCTTTTCCGGAGGCCAACAAAGTCCGCCCGTCATATATCGAGCTTACTGCCTCTCGAGTTACTACGCTTCACCCGAGGGACACAGACACAGAACCTAATCAGACAGTGACTACTACTGCCCAACGATTCGTCAATGATGAGGCCAGTGACGAGGTTTTCTTCGGTCGTGAATACTAAGTCTAGAACGCTTTCGCCTCGTGTATGCCCATTGACCCATTGAGTCAGGAAGTTCTCATCAGCAAAGTCAACTAGCCTCTTCCCTTCGGCATCAGCAGTCCTGTCTTACCAGTTTATGCCGCGATAGTTGAAGTCTCCTAAAACTACACACACCCTGTCCCCTAGCAGGCTACGGAGTACGGTGTACAGGGCTGTATCCTCCTCGAGGAGGAGATGCGGAGGTCTGTACACCAAGATTAACCTATAGTTCGTCCCTCCCACGTTCAGATCGAAGCCAAGCAGCTCCCGTTCCGATCGAAACTAGCAGTCAACCGGACTCAACGTGTCCCTGACGTATATTAGTACCCCTTCCCCCTCCCAACGGGTGCGTTCCTTGTGAAACATTCTATACCCGGGAATCTCGAACTCCCCAACGTAGTCCCTTCGATCAGTATGAATCCAGGACTCGGTGATAGCAAGATATCCTGGTATTCTGATGCTAAGAGCGCCCGTAGCTCGCAAAACTTATTCCTAATCGACCTAGCATTAAAAAGCACTGCACGGAGGGAGCCTTCCCTATTCTGACCGCCCCCTAGCACGACCCGTTTCCCGAACAGCCAGGGCTGTGGGGAGTTGAAGAGCCCTTCACCAACGAGGGGGCAACTTCCGCAGGAGCCTGAGCCCCCTCCAACGGGGAAGGAGGGTCACCTACCTGTACATGGACGCACCCTTCAGTTGAAGGTTACGTCAGCCAGCGGCTCAAGATCATCTCTCCCCGGTGGGGGACCGTCATCAATCCCCGGGCTTGATCTCGCTATACGGTATAGGTGCCGGTCGAGCAGCGTGCCTAGCACACCTTTACCCTTGTTATTGAGGTAGACACCATCCCTCTGATAAAGGTCCCACCTACCCGAAAACGCGTCGAAGGGGTCAACAAATCTCACGCCCAGTGGGATGCACAAGTCTTGCGCCTTCTCGCTGATGCCAGTGACCTTACTGAGCGCGTGGTCACTGGCATTCATCCGCGGTAAAATACCCATCAATATTCCCCCGTCTGTCTTAAGTTTTAGGTCATCCGCAAGAGACATGATCTCGGTGATGATCCCTTCCGTCGAATTTACCCTACCGCCTCTGAGGAACAGGTCGTTGCCACCAGCGTGGACAACGATCGCAGTCCTCTGACTAGCCATGCGCAGCTTCTCTAACTCCTTCCTTTAGTGCGCCGTTCCCCGCCCGGGTAAGCACCTTACCTTCCTCTTGTCCCGGTTTGCAGAAGCAACGTACTTCTCCTGGCCCCTGATCTGCGAGTCCCCAATCAAAACGGTGTCTTCCTCCTTCGCGGCACAGGAGACTAAAGCGGTTGGAGGTCCTGACAGCGGCAACCGGGTCTCAGGCTTCGGCTTCGCAGCATTCTTGCCCGATACCTTTCGATACCCGACCCACCCCGACCGTCATCTACGTCCTTCGGTTTCTTTAGGCCATCAGGACATGGGTCGCTGGCGATTCCGGACACTGATTTTGCACCCCGGCCCCCGGTTGCATCTCTACCCTTTCTCCGCGGTCTTGAGCTCTGTCCAGTTCGCCGCTGGACCACCTTTCCAGGGCGGCTATCCTGTCAATAAGCTCCGGGTTGGAGGGCGCAGCCGCGTCAGTGACCGCCGCGCCTCCAATAGCCGATCTGGGCGACTCAAGCCGCCGGACTCTCTCCTCTAGATTCTCGCAAAACTGCATGAGTTCGCAAAAGCGGCACATGCTGGAGTGGTTGATCTTTTCGAAGCTAGCTTCTTTAAGTTCGTCATCCACTGGTTTACTCCACACCTCCCGCACTCAGCCTTCAGTTTCTGCGGTCCAGTCATTGTAACTTATTTTTTCGAACTCTGAATACACTAAATAAGATAGAGCGTTCTAGCAATGAAAACTATCAAAAACGTTCTGACCAGTACATAAAAAGTGGGGTGGTGAATTCTTCGCGCAAGCCGCATCCGCCTATCAGCAAGTGACGTTCATTCCATCCAGAAGACTACCTCTCGCTGCTGCCGCACCGACCAAGGGTCTCCCCAGGGCCGGACAGTCCCAGACGTGTCGCAGCTACCAACTGACAAACACTCGTGACGCAGGCATCACAGATTTCCCGCCAGGAGCGACAGCGAGATGCAGCTCCTTACTAAGTCTTACTAGTCACTCACAAGCGGCCACTCTTAAAATTCAGTGTTCAAGTGATATCCCACCAGACCCATTAGTTATCCCCCGAGACTCCGCTGGCCTGGCAGCCAGCTGGGCAGTAAAGCTCTCTCACGTAAGAGCAGTACAGCCAAGCACCATCAGTTGGTCACCAAAGAACGGTCGCAGAGGGCTGGTCAGGCCATTACGCGTTAGGAATGGGCTTAACGGGGCACTAGCCGCACTCCATTCATCGCACCCACTACGCCTGAGACCCTTCCATCCGAGTCTCTCACGATCTTTGAGCGTTAAATGGTGCTATTTATAGAGGTTCCAAACCCTCTTTCCACGCATGAGGTAGCAGTAGGGTCCTTATAGTAAAAGTAGAGAAAAGACTTAATACTAAGTTTTTTTTGCAGTCAGAGGAGAGCATCCTTAACCTAAACTAAAAGGAGAGAGTAGGGATGGGGGACCTAGTAACCCACGGGACAGAATTGTACAACAGACTTTACCCGCCCTCTCGAAAGAGAACCTAAAGGAACTGGCAGTCAATTTCTCTAGAATCCCACGACTCGGAACCGGAGGGCTGTCACACCCAAAGTATAAAGTTTACACCACCCAGAAGAAATGTGCGTAACCTTTATACCCCCTGAGAGAGAGAGAGAGAGAGAGAGAGAGAGAGAGAGAGAGAGAGAGAGAGAGAGAGAGTTACAAGGAGTTACAAGGAAAAGAAGTACCTCAAAAGGCCTTGCGGCCCATACCGAGGAGGTACCAATGGCAACGGGTGCCAGGGAAAATTTTCTACACACTCAAATAGTGTGCAAGATTTGGTCTAACCTTTTCTTGAAATAATCCACCGAGGAACTATTCCTGTTATTAAAAGTTTATTTTTCTTTCAACTATCCTAGCAGTAGTAGAAAACTGGATAGAAAAGTAGAAGGCTCTCTCCCCACCCTCCGCTCCCTCCCTGCCAGAGGCAGGTACGGAAAAAGGTTGAAGAAAATACCTTGACCCTGGAAAAGTAGCCAAGGAAATTTTACAGGAAAGTGGAGAATATATAAATAGCTCTATATTTAGCTTGCTCACAGAGACCGAGCAAGCGAACTCCTGCAGAGTTTTCTGAGGTTTTAATCTTAAACTATGATGTGTTCAGTACTTTGTCTAGCCTATTTTTAAACAGATTTACACTTTGACTGGAAACAACCCTGAGGGAAGTTGGTTCCAGATATTAACTATTTTATAGGAAAAGAAATTTCCGCAGACTGAGGTCCTAAATGTCTTTACACACTCAAATAGTGTGCAAGATTTCGTCTAACCTTTTCTTGAACTGATCCACAGAGGAACTGTTCACAACTTCCGAAGGTAACCTGTTCCATGTGTCACAGATCTTATACGTAACGTAATTCCCACACACACTAGTCCTAAACCGTTTCAAATCCAACTTCCAACCATTGTTGCGAGTTGGGTTATCATTTAAACTAAACATACTTCTAAAATCGACATCGTTGAACCCTCGTAAGAGCTTGAAAACCTCGATCAGTTGACCGCGCAGCCTCCGAGTTTCAAGCGAAAACAAGTTCAGGGCGCGTAACCGTCGATTGTAGCCCATATGCCTAACGGAAGGGATCAACTTTGTGGCCCTCGCCTGCACTCGCTCCAGCCTCTCAATATCTTTCCTGAGGGTGGGCGACCAGAACTGCACAGCATACTCCAGGTACGGCCGAACAAGGGAATTGTACAGTGAGAGCACAATCTCCTTGTTCCGAAACTGAAATTGCCTCCTGATATAACCCAATAGTTTCTGGGCTTTCTTTTCCACCTCTACACACTGTTTCGTAAACTTAAGGTCGCTGCTAATTAGCACACCCAAGTCCTTTTCTAAATCAGTCACCTCGATATTACTGCCCAACATCGAGTAGTCCGACTTGGGATTGGCGTAGCCAATGTGCATCACTTTGCATTTACCCAAGTTAAACGGCATTTGCCATTTTTCGGACCATCTCCTATCCTACCTAGGTCCGCACGCAGTTCCTCGATCGCTTCGGGCGTCCCAACATTGGCCCCAAGCTTGGTGTCATCAGCGAATTTGGCGATCCGACTGACGATGCCACCGTCGATATCATTTATGTAAATGGTAAACAACAGTGGCCCCAAAACGGAACCCTGAGGAACCCCACTAGTGACCGAGGCCCAACCCGAACTAGCCCCTTTAATTACCACCCTCTGCCGCCTATTCCTCAGCCAGTTTTCAATCCACCTACCTATTTCCCCACCGATACCCAGCGCGCGCACTTTCGCCATTAGCCGGCGGTGAGGTACCTTATCAAAGGCTTTCTGAAAGTCGAGATAAAGTATATCAATCGCCCTACTCTTATCGTACTCACTCAACATGACGTGGAAAAACTCGAGCAAGTTGGTGAGACACGACCTATGCCGTCTAAACCCATGTTGGGAGTCCCCAAGCAGCTTGTAGGAATCCAAATGGTCAACGATTCTATCAGCTATTATCCTTTCTAATAATTTACCTACAACTGAAGTGAGACTAATAGGACGATAGTTCCCTGGACTTTCGTGATCCCCTTTCTTAAAGATAGGGGTCACGTTGGCCTCCCTCCAGTCACCAGGCACCTGGCCCATCACCAACGATTTGTTGAAGACTGTAGCCAGGTGGGGAGCCTGGTCGCGCACTTCTCGCAAAACACTGGGGAGAAACTGGTCTGGCCCAGGAGCCTTAAACGCGCTCAGTTTGTCTATTCTATGAGCAACGACTGTCGCGGTACATCTAACACTATCCAGGCCAGCACCTTCGTGCCTCACAGCTGGCTCGGGATGACGCGGGTATCCTCCCTGGTGAACACTCCCGCAAAGTACTCATTAAGCACATTAGCGATGTCCGCGTCGGAGGTCCGCAGAACGCCGCTTCCGTCCTTTAAAGGACCTATCATGCTTCTAATGGGCTTTCTACTATTAACATAACTGAAGAACTCCTTAGGGTTCCCCTTGCAGAGGCTTGCCACCCGTAGTTCTTCGTTACGTTTCGCTAGCCTAACCTTCGCCTTCACTTCCCTACACAGGCGGACATACGCTTCAGTGTTCTCGTGGGAACGATTGGCCTTCGCCCTCCTATACGCTACTTTCCTATTTCGGATAGCCGAAGCGATGCCACGATTGAACCACTTAGGCTGCGTTGAAGCAGGGGTGACCGGTTTTGAGGGTATGGCAGCAGACTGCAGCACCATAAACTCATCCCGGAATGCACTCCACACTCCCTCAACATCGCCGCCAACCTCTAACCCCATCTCTGCTACGCTATCCCTGAGGCTAACAAAGTTCGCCCGCCGGAGATCGAGCTTACTGCCTCTCGAGTTACTACGCTTCACCCGAGGGACGCACACACGGAACCTAATAAGACCGTGATCACTCCCGCCCAACGATTCGTCAACGGTGAGGCCAGTGACGAGGTTGTCTTCGGTCGTGAATACTAAGTCTAGAACGCTTTCGCCTCGTGTAGGCTCGTTGACCCACTGAGTGAGGAAGTTCTCATCAGCAAAGTCAACTAGCCTCCTCCCTTCAGCATCGGCAGTCCTGTTTTCCCACTTTATGCCGCGACAGTTGAAGTCTCCTAAAACTACACACACCCTATCCCCTAGCAGGCTACTGAGTTCGGTGTACAGGGCTGTATCCTCCTCGAGGAGGAGATGCGGAGGTCTGTACACCAAGATTAACCTATAGTTCGTCCCTCCCACGTTCAGATCGACGCCAAGCAGCTCCCGTTCCGACCGGAACTGGCAGTCAACCGGACTCAACGTGTCTCTGACGTATATTAGTACCCACCCCCCCCCCACGGGTGCGGTCTTTGCGAAACATTCTATACCCGGGAATTTCGAACTCCCCAACGTAGTCCCTACGATCAGTATGAATCCAGGACTCGGTGATAGCAACGATATCCTGGTATTCTGATGCTAAGAGCGCCCGTAGCTCGCAAAACTTGTTCCTAATTGACCTAGCATTAAAAAGCATTGCACGGAGGGAGCCTTCCCTATTCTGACCGCCCCCTAGCACGACCCGTTTCCCGAACAGCCAGGGCTGTCGGGAGTTGAAGAGCCCCTCACTAACGAGGGGGCAACTTCCACAGGAGACTGAGCCCCCTCCAACGTAGGAGGAGGGTCACCCACTGTACTTCGCACCCTTCAGTCGAAGGTAGTCCGCCACCGGCTCATCCTCATCTCTCCCCGGTGGATCCTCGGACCTCACCATTCTGTATAGGTGCCGGTCGAGCAGCGCGCCTAGCACACCTTTACCCTTGTTATTGAGGTGGACACCATCCCTCTGGTAAAGGTCCCACCTACCCGAAAATGCATCGAAGGGGTCAATAAACTTCACGCCCAGCGGAACGCACAAGTCTTGTACCCTCTCGTTGATGCCAATGACCTTACTGAGCGAGTGGTCACTGACATTCATTCGCGGTAAAATACCCATTAACATTCCCCTGTCTGTCTTCAGTTTTAGATCATATATATATATATGAGAGAGAGAGAGAGAGTTACAAGGAGTTACAAGGAAAAGAAGCACCTCAAAAGGCCTTGCGGCCCATACCGAGGAGGTACCAATGGCAACGGGTGCCAGGGAAAATTTTGTCTTTCAACTATGCTAGCAGTAGTAGAAAACTGGATAGAAAAGTAGAAGGCTCTCTCCCCACCCTCCGCTCCCTCCCTGCCAGAGGCAGGTACGGAAAAAGGTTGAAGAAAATACCTTGACCCTGGAAAAGTAGCCAAGGAAATTTTACAGGAAAGTGGAGAATATATAAATAGCTCTATATTTAGCTTGCTCACAGAGACACCGAGCAAGCGAACTCCTGCAGAGTTTTCTGAGGTTTTAATCTTAAACTATGAGTGTGTTCTGTACTTTGTCTAGCCTATTTTTAAACAGATTTACACTTTGACTGGAAACATCCTCTGAGGGAAGTTGGTTCCAGATATTAACTATTTTATAGGAAAAGAAATTTCCGCAGACTGAGGTCCTAAATGTCTTTACACACTCAAATAGTGTGCAAGATTTCGTCTAACCTTTTCTTGAACTGATCCACAGAGGAACTGTTCACAACTTCCGAAGGTAACCTGTTCCATGTGTCACAGATCTTATACGTAACGTAATTCCCACACACACTAGTCCTAAACCGTTTCAAATCCAACTTCCAACCATTGTTGCGAGTTGGGTTATCATTTAAACTAAACATACTTCTAAAATCGACATCGTTGAACCCTCGTAAGAGCTTGAAAACCTCGATCAGTTGACCGCGCAGCCTCCGAGTTTCAAGCGAAAACAAGTTCAGGGCGCGTAACCGTCGATTGTAGCCCATATGCCTAACGGAAGGGATTAACTTTGTGGCCCTCGCCTGCACTCGCTCCAGCCTCTCAATATCTTTCCTGAGGGTGGGCGACCAGAACTGCACAGCATACTCCAGGTACGGCCGAACAAGGGAATTGTACAGTGAGAGCACAATCTCCTTGTTCCGAAACTGAAATTGCCTCCCGATATAACCCAATAGTTTCTGGGCTTTCTTTTCCACCTCTACACACTGTTTCGTAAACTTAAGGTCGCTGCTAATTAGCACACCCAAGTCCTTTTCTAAATCAGTCACCTCGATATTACTGCCCAACATCGAGTAGTCCGACTTGGGATTGGCGTAGCCAATGTGCATCACTTTGCATTTACCCAAAGAGAGAGAGAGAGAGAGAGAGAGAGAGAGAGAGAGAGAGAGTTACAAGGAGTTACAAGGAAAAGAAGTACCTCAAAAGGCCTTGCGGCCCATACCAAGGAGGTACCAATGGCAACGGGTGCCAGGGAAAATTTTGTCTTTCAAACTATGCTAGCAGTAGTAGAAAACTGGATAGAAAAGTAGAAGGCTCTCTCCCCACCCTCCGCTCCCTCCCTGCCAGAGGCAGGTACGGAAAAAGGTTGAAGAAAATACCTTGACCCTGGAAAAGTAGCCAAGGAAATTTTACAGGAAAGTGGAGAATATATAAATAGCTCTATATTTAGCTTGCTCACAGAGACACCGAGCAAGCGAACTCCTGCAGAGTTTTCTGAGGTTTTAATCTTAAACTATGAGTGTGTTCTGTACTTTGTCTAGCCTATTTTTAAACAGATTTACACTTTGACTGGAAACATCCTCTGAGGGAAGTTGGTTCCAGATATCAACTATTTTACAGGAAAAGAAATTTCCGCAGACTGAGGTCCTAAATGTCTTTACACACTCAAATAGTGTGCAAGATTTCGTCTAACCTTTTCTTGAACTGATCCACAGAGGAACTGTTCACAACTTCCGAAGGTAACCTGTTCCATGTGTCACAGATCTTATACGTAACGTAATTCCCACACACTAGTCCTAAACCGTTTCAAATCCAACTTCCAACCATTGTTGCGAGTTGGGTTATCATTTAAACTAAACATACTTCTAAAATCGACATCGTTGAACCCTCGTAAGAGCTTGAAAACCTCGATCAGTTGACCGCGCAGCCTCCGAGTTTCAAGCGAAAACAAGTTCAGGGCGCGTAACCGTCGATTGTAGCCCATATGCCTAACGGAAGGGATTAACTTTGTGGCCCTCGCCTGCACTCGCTCCAGCCTCTCAATATCTTTCCTGAGGGTGGGCGACCAGAACTGCACAGCATACTCCAGGTACGGCCGAACAAGGGAATTGTACAGTGAGAGCACAATCTCCTTGTTCCGAAACTGAAATTGCCTCCTGATATAACCCAATAGTTTCTGGGCTTTCTTTTCCATCTCTACACACTGTTTCGTAAACTTAAGGTCGCTGCTAATTAGCACACCCAAGTCCTTTTCTAAATCAGTCACCTCGATATTACTGCCCAACATCGAGTAGTCCGACTTGGGATTGGCGTAGCCAATGTGCATCACTTTGCATTTACCCAAGTTAAACGGCATTTGCCATTTCTCGGACCACTCTCCTATCCTACCTAGGTCCGCACGCAGTTCCTCGATCGCTTCGGGCGTCCCAACATTGGCCCCAAGCTTGGTGTCATCAGCGAATTTGGCGATCCGACTGACGATGCCACCGTCGATATCATTTATGTAAATGGTAAACAACAGTGGCCCCAAAACGGAACCCTGAGGAACCCCACTAGTGACCGAGGCCCAACCCGAACTAGCCCCTTTAATTACCACCCTCTGCCGCCTATTCCTTAGCCAGTTTTCAATCCACCTACCTATTTCCCCACCGATACCCAGCGCGCGCACTTTCGCCATTAGCCGGCGGTGAGGTACCTTATCAAAGGCTTTCTGAAAGTCGAGAGAGAGAGAGAGTATATAGAGAGAGAGATATATAGAGAGAGAGATATATAGAGAGAGAGAGAGAGAGAGAGAGTGTGTGTGTCCTGCGGAGAAAAGGGTGTTCTTTCGTATAGGCGTGAAGTCACCCAACGGAAGAGTGGAGTCTGAATGGCAAAAGGGGAGGAACTGGGAACGGGCAAAGGCAGGGCAAACCAAGAGGCAATGCGAGACGTAGAGAGAAATACCGCAAGAGCAGAAGGGGGAAAATCCCCCGTCATAAGATGGCCATGCGTAAGACGAGTGTAACCAATGCGAAGCCGCACCAGGGCGGTCTCAGCGCGTTGATCACGCTGTCAAATCTGAATGCAAAACGAACCACCCATTCAACCACATCCCACACCTAAAGCCGCTTAACGTCACTGATCTAACGGGAAATTAATCAACATACGAAAGTCAATTTCGCTCTCGTTACTAGACTGATTGAAAACTGAACTAAAGACAAGAAAAGGCCGGGTTCGATTCCCACCTCCACCACCATGGTTGCAGTTGAACCGACTACCTACCTTGGCTAATGCCCGGCCTCATGCGATTCTCCCGAGGTTACCCCCCTCTTCCCCTTCCAGGTGTTACTTTACCCGTGAAGGTCGTCTTAGGATAAACAAAAATCACGTTCACTATCACATGCATAAATTTATTTCTCAGTCAACGATTTTGAAAAATAGTCTGATAAAGAACTATGCATAACAATAATAAAGAACTATTCTATTTAAATTCTCATAAAATAGTTTACTGATACTATAATAACTACTTATGTAGTCAAATAACTAAACTATTATGTAAATTGAAGGGAAAATCAATGTGTTATTTCAGCATTACAAGATTTTGTTTAAAGATTATGAGATGTTCTGCTATTAGTTCTCATATATATATATATATATGTTTGTATGTATGTATATATACACATACATACATATATAATAATAAAATATAATATATATAATAATCACATTATCCAAACAAGGTTATGCTACACCTATTTGTATTATTTAACTGACCTTTTAAGCACATTAAATTTTCTATGGTCACATTAATAAACTTGTTTAAAACGTTAAAGCTCATAAATATAGTTTTAGTAATTCACTATAATTCTTCTTGAAAATGTCCGATGATAATTTTAATAATTTAATTTTTTACCATTGAATTAATATTAAAAACTAGGTGGGCCTAATTATTTCTTTTTCCATGCCCAATAAGAATTTTTTTTTTGATGTATTACGAGGCGTACGATGGATCAAAAACTTAAATTAACAGGAACTTATATATATCTATTATACATCATAGAACGTAACTTATATATTAACGTTTTCTATTTACTATATAAAAAATAACAAAATTAACAGAACAAAAGAAAACTTGTTTGGATTTCTCCATTTAACAAAATATATTGCACATTTCAACAAGCATAAAATTAAGGAAAACAATTTTTAAAGTAAATTCGCTCTGAAAGGCTCCGAGGTTTTGACTGGAAACTACTACAATGAACCAATTTGACTCTTGTATCAATAGAGTCGTATCATTAGATTTAGAGTTGCTCCAGTCAAAATCCTGAAATTTTCATTAACAAAATTTGGCGTTTTTTGAATGTTCTAATAATGTCAAAGAAAAGTAATAATTCTTAATTTGGGTACAATTTGAATTCGTTAAACGAAGTTCAAAAATAAATATAAAATAAATTACATATTTATATTTATTTATTTACTTATTCAAATAACGCTAAATATAAAGAATTCTAGAAAAAAAAATTCTGAACTGGGAAATAAAGTGAGAAAAATAAATAATTTCTACACTACTTAAATCTACTGTTCATAATGCAACTAAAAACGATCGTGTATAGGTTGTTTGTCAACGCAAGCACAACATGAAATTGAGTGAGTGATCATATATTCATTGGAAGCATAACGAATGAATTACAGCCATTTGCCGTTTCCATGTATTACTGATGTTATTGCAGAATTATGAAAAAATAAAATTTTCAACGGTAACTAGTTTCAAATTTGAAAAGTACATCTGCAAATCGACAGTACCACGTTAAAGATGTTGATGGATAGTCACAAATCTATATTAACTACCCAAATTGTAGGTTTAAGTATCCAATATTCTTTGACTTCATTCGTATATACTTCCAAAACAACACTATGAAAAAAAAGGACATACTCTCTCCTTCATTTGCTACTTAAGTCTACTGGAATGTACAAGCGATGGAGTGAAAATCATTGTTAAACTATTTTCTAAAGATATTTCATTATACACACACGTATCTTCAAGTTTTACAAGAAGAGTTGAATTACAGGTAGCCTTATCAGTATATATATATATATATTATTTTTTTTTACAGTACTCCGTTTCTGCATGAACACAGCAAAAGGAGGCTGTAATGATTGATTTTTTTTTTTTTTTTTTTTTATAGGACTTGTGAAATTATTTCAGTTATTGGTCTAATAAAAATAAGATTTATCAGTTTAAGATAAATCAAAGCTCTGACACTTATAAATTTGGAAATAAAGAGAAGTCAATCACAATGGTATGTAAAAATTGTACCCTTTAAATTAAGTGTATTATCAATTATTTTGTAAAAAATGCTTGAAAATTTTAATTTGGATTTTGCAGTAAAGGCCACTCACCCAAGTTTCAGAAAAACAAATTTCTCAAGTTTGCTGCTTTCAATCTTTAAACTTTACGTACACCTAAATTAGGAGTAATTGCAAAAGTAAATTCCATCATTCTGTTTTAATAATTTAATAACTTTTAACAATAAACTCTAAACATGCCAATGACAGACTAGATAAGATTAGTTCCTAATCTATTATTATTATTTTAAAATATCTATTTTCAATCTTTTGACAATTCATTAAAAAAAATTTAAATGATCTATTGAATATTATCACACGAGGGAAGAACACACCAATACAAAGATGGTCACTCGGTTCCTTCATGCTTTCTTCTCTCTACTAACTTTTCCAAAACATTACACCCCCAATCCGTGTCCTGTTAACCTTTATATGCCGGAGGTCGTGCGAACCTCTCCTTCAGTTTTCTCGCAAGGTCATCTTATTCTCTCACACTCGCGCGCAGAAACACACACACGCACACACCATGTATTCAAACCTTTACAGGAATCATTTTCACACTACTGCCGAGTACGAACGATAGAGATATTTAGTAAAACATAACAGCATTAAGTAGGTAAAAAGAATGCCTGAAGATGACAGAGATCAAAGGTGATAATCAATAATGTAATATACTAAAAGGTACGACGTTTTGTAACACACGGAACCCACTGAAGGTACATCGGTACGTACAACTTATCATCATCGAGGTCGTACAGTTTTTATTTAGATCTGAATAGGAGAAATAATCTCTAGGTAACGTAAATTTGTTTTTATCAGTTTTATGCACAAGTTGGAGTGGAAACGATACAAACCATGAATAAATCATTATTTCGCATGTAACGAAAATTCTAAGCAGCAAAATTGATCTAGAAAAAATTCATAAGATTAAAATTAATGGAAGACACTGATCTGTTGTATTTAACATTTACGAAATGTTTTGAAATAAACTTTAAAATATACTTCACAACTTAATTGAAGAAAAAAATTATTTAATAAAAATGCAATTACTAAGCACTTTTAGGTGAAGCTGTAAAAAAAAAAAAAAAAAAAAATAGCTGCAAGGGTTTTAGCCTAACTATTTAAATGAAAAAAAAATTTACATGCTGAAATTAAAAATAATTGGGGCTATTCAAAGAATATATCCGCTTTATTAATGTTAACGCTTAATATTAACACTGAATAAATATAAATAATCTAAAATAAACCTATTTTAACTAAACTTAAGTGTCTATAGAATAATAAATAAGTTTATTTTTTTATTCTTTAATAACTAATGAAACGATATCAGCTGAAAATAATACAATGAAAATATCTGTTCAGAACATTTTAGAGGTGTTGAAAGATGGTTGTGACCTTTGATAATTAATTAATTGATAACTGAAGCAACCCAATGGATTTCTCTCATTTCATCCTGAGAAAGCTCTCAGAGTGAGAGAGTAACCTCCTTTTTCTTAAGTTTCTTTTAAAACTATTATAGATTAATAGATAAAATGAATCAATTTGGGTCTGAAATAATTAATAAAAAGTACCAATAACTGATGAAAAGTATCTGTACCACGAAAAATATCCATTAAAATGGCAGATTACAAACTCTAAAAATGAAGTTTATAGAGTGCATTGTATACCCATCAATAACAAAAGATTCAGAATTCTGCGTAGCAGAAACCCCAATTGTTTTCAGTTTTTTTTTTTATTTGTTGAAGAAAAGTATCATTCGAGATATTTGGCTGCTACAAGTAGTTGCGTGAACTATGCTTTACACAAAACTTTATAATATCGACAAAAAATGTTCACTAATTGAGTGAGAAACAAGAAAAGGAATGCTCAGTTATCCGAATTCACTATAAAAAAAAAAACTGGTGTTTCTAATGAAAACTATTTACGCGATATTTTTTTACATATGCATTTATTATACAATAATATATATATATAATATATATATATTTCACTATACACTATGTATATATAAATATCTATCTATATATAATAATATCTAATCTGTAAATTGAACATATAAATTTAGACATAAATATCTACAGTATACTACCTCAGAATAATATATTATTGCATCTATGATTCATTATTGGAAACTAGTTGTAATAATTTTTAAATTCGAGTCACATGGTAGCAACCGCTTCTCCGTTGTGGTGGGAAGTGTCTGCGGCAGGATGGAGGGGAACACACTCCGCAGGAATCTGCAAATGAATTGAAGTTAAGTGTGTTTACGAAACATGGCGTCGGATGACGATTTCCTAAACAGCTTATTTAGCATTAAATTAAATTAGAGCATCCCGTGGCTTGATCAGTAAAGCCTGAAGCTTAAGGGCCAAAATAAAATAAAAAGTTCACATTTATTTACTTATTAAAATTATTTAACAAAAATCGTACATTTCATCAATGAAGGTTATTCAATTCAATAGGGCACCGCTCGGCAGTACTGAAACTCCTCGAATCGTGGGTTCAAACCCCGAGTGCTGCCCAGAGTTGGACGTTGTCTTTTCTGTATCTTACGTCGCGGCCACTTCCCCTTAATTGACTCTTGTTAAAGTAGCCCTGGCTCAGACCCATAACCCACTTCCTGGAGATATGGGACATTTGAACGTTACCTTTGCCCGTATCATTAAGTTGGTAAACAATTTCGAAGTGTCTTACCATGGTGTGGTGAGGAGATGTTGGGGTCGCTATATGTGTTGGGGGTGCTGACTGATAGTAAGGGGAGCTTGGTGAAACGGGGGGTGATGGGTAAGGCCAGTAGAACATCGTCGGGTATGCTATTCCTGGGTAAGTTGGTAATCGTGGGGCGACGGCCCCTACTGCGCTTATCACGGGTGGGGCAGGGGCAAGGGGGAAGGGGCCAAATGGGGCTGCAATCACCGTTCCTCCTGCGAAAGAATATCGATGAGGAAGGACTCGCGCAAAAGACCCTTCTGGATGGTTAATTCTTTCAAAGATTTCCATAACGATGAAGTTTAATTTAATTAACATTCTTTCCAAGTCTAATTGAAAATGTTATTTAAATTTTGAAAGTAATGCGATGTTTTTAGTTGAAAAATTTATAAAAACTTACGAAGAATTAGTTTTCCTAATATCAAAAATCTGTTCTTACTTTTAAGGTATGCAAATTGACAATGCCATAAAAATATACCAACTTTAGCGTCTTAAAAAATCATTAACCATCCAAGATTTTATAATAATAAAGCGAGAAACTTTTTGAATTCTCTACATCCAAAATTGATTAAAATGAACTAAAATTAAACAAAAACAAATCAAAAAATTTCTCCATAATTTTTAAAACAACTACAATATCGAAATTTTTATACCACCACCTTAACAATGATTTTGGGACTTTTTTTTTCATTAGGAAATATGAAAACCCAAAAATTATTGCAAAGGTTAATAAAACCTCCTTTGAATTAACCCAGAAAAGCTCCCAACAACCAGCGTTCCACGTGTGCCTTTAAGCTCCAATTATCATCCTACAACAAACTCCAGATTTCATGCTGCATGCAACCAACCAACCAACAGAAGGAAAAGGAAAACCAGGGTTAACTCACATACCAAAGAGAAAGGAGAGGAAAAGAGAGAGATAATACCAAGCAACCCGACACCCAAAAAGCGTAAAGCTTTTATTTCCTACCTTATTTTACCTTTTAATCAGCCCGGCTTAATTCATTTTTTAATTAAAACCTGAAGAGATGACCCCAAAACCGGAACCTTGAAACCACTTCAATATTTTAACATTTATTTTGTAGAAAAAAGTATGGCTTACATACCATATGAAAATGTCATTATGTTGACCATTTTCTAAGCTGAAAACCATTTGATTAACTAATACTAGTAGCTAAATCACTATTAGTATCTGGTACTAAAGGACAAGAAGTGTTCAAAGCCTTGAAAATGCTCTCAAAGTAAAACTAATTATGATCTATAACAACAAAAAATAGCTACGAGATATACAACAAATATTGGTGCATCTTATATCACACTTAAGTGGAATGTATACAGTTTGTTAGACTTCCTTAAAACTAATTTCTCACAGACTTAAATAATCCGTACAAAAACTGTTATGCTGAATAAAATAGTCGGGATTTATTTTTCTTTCAATCCACAATTGGCGGTGAAACGTTATCCAATTAATCATTTAACCGATTTATGTCTCTTTAAAAACCACACGGCTAAAAAAATATTTTACACAAAAAACTTCGTGAGGTCATTTAAAAACAGTCACGTTCATTTTATCAATAATGCAGCTAGCTGCAGACTTAACTTCAAGCTTAAAGTTTAAATATGAAAAAAAAAGAAAAGCTTTTATCTTTACAGCGAACTCATGGTATAGTCACAAGTTCCTAAAACTTAAAAAATTAATGAAAAATGCACGTGACAGAATTCTCAGCATTTATTCAGCATACAGTGATCAGCAGTATTAAAACCAGAAATATGAGAATACAAATTATGATATTAAATATCCAAAGTCGAACAGAAATGGCTGATTAAGAGAGACATTTCCCCCGAATTAAAAAAAAAAAAAGTTTCACCCATTGCTGTTCCCCACTATTTTATCTTGGCAGACCTTCATATATGGCCTTCCCTGCTAAACATTACTTATCTAAAATACTGATTCATTTTAAAATTAAAATAAAACAATTAGCAAATATAAATTAAAAAAAAAAAAAGGAATTGCTGAATTATGAGCGAGCGAGAGGCCATTTATGATCGGTTTACTTGAAGGCTGAAATTTGAAACTAAGCCCAACAAACAACAAAAGGAAAAAAATGAGTGAACGGATCTGCCGAGATAAATATTTTTTTTTTTTTTTTTTTTTAAACTCTGAATCCTGGTAATGCATTTAAATTATATATAAATTCTATTATCTAAGATTTGACTGCAAAAAATGGACAAAACTTTTAAGAAACTAATAAGTGTTAATTACAATTAATAATTATTATGATTATTATTAGCGTATTTGGTTATGGCTAATATCCATAATCTGCAGATGGTTACATAATAACATTAGCTGTAAACAGTAAACAAAATAATGAAGAGCTTAATAGAATAACAGTTCATTAGCATTAAAAAAAAAAAAAAAAAACAGTTTGCGGTGCTTCTCCGTTCCTAAAGCAAACTGCAGAGCCCTCAGCACCATGGATGGAATACCAAAAACGCCATGGCATAATATTAATAACCTCCAACTATGACAAGTAAATAAAGGCTATGCCACACATTAAAAAACAACTTCATAGAAGGCCTAAGAACCCAAATCATGTGTTCTTTTGTAGATTTCACTCCTTCACCACCACTAAACATCTGAACGCCACACCAACCAAACCTTCACCACCTCCTCCAGGTTCACCACCAAACATACACCATTCCTCCACCTCTCTTCCTCCTTCGACCCAGACAGACCCTGGCCTACCCTATGTACAAGAGGTTACAAGAAATTACATAGCGGGGGGATACATCTGGGGAGGGGGTACAAAGCGGGAATCATCGGGGCTCCCATTGACACGGCATTTAATGGGGGTTGTGGCGTGCCAGAAGTTAAATGAGCGGGTTGGATTTGAGCGGGTGTCAAATGCGGGGTGCTAACGCGCGTTCCCATGGGCCCTTGGGGGGTTGTAAGACGGGGAGGGGGCCGTTTAACGGATCTTAATGCATTACTTTTATCCCCGCTAAATGCTTGGTCGAAAGACCTCTTCCCGGCACTCGATACCGATAGTGGAACTCTTAACCCTGTAACGGTTGACTGGGCTGACGCGTACGGCATGGGGAGTAAAGACGCGCTACCAAATGAATATTTGGGCTGAAAGTTTTGCGGTTTACGGATATCGGCGGCTGAACTCACAGTTACGAAAGACATTTGGGGTGGCATCCCAGGATGGAACGTGGCTGCGGGGATTTTGGAACTGGGAACCAAAACCATCCCGGGAGGAACAACACCCTGACCAGCAATATTCATCTCGCTGTACTGACTGAGTAAAGCGGGATGAATCTGTTGAGTCTGGGGAGCGACATTGGTCTTTAGGGACTGAACGAGAGCAGCCGCTTGCGACTGGTTAGTCATTTCAAGGTGGTGCTGATGAAGCATAGGGGGTCTAAGGGAGGGAGGAATTACGGGATTGGAAACCAAAACTTGTTCCGGTTTTACTTGAGTAGCCACTAGCCCTTGAAGAAGGGTGCCATTTGGTGCCGAAGGAAATGATTGGGAATAAGAAGGGGGTAAAACCGCACCAGGAATAGGAGGTCTTGGAGCACCAGGAGGAAGTAATCCGGGGGTTGTGGGAACCCCATGCGGCATGGGAGGGGAACCAGCGGATTGGTCCCACATCAACATACCAGGGGACACGACGGTCCGCTGAGCTGGTATTCCTCCCGAGAGAACGAGATTCATATCCTCGCCTGAACACTGAAACACTTCAATGTAACGCTGCTTCTTCCCAAAAACCATGTAACGATGGTGCCTGTTCTGCGCGGCTAAAAATGCCGACTGCTCGTTGTCCATTTGGATGAACGCTTCTCCGCTTGGCTGACCCTACGAACAAGACTACTTTGTAAAGGAATAAACCCTTTTGTGACCAGTTAATTCATTACTTAAAGAATTTCATGTTTGAAGGACGAAAAAAAAAAGGTGGGGTGACACTACCTGAGCATTGATGACCATGTGTACACCTCTGAAGACTATGCTTTTTGCGTGCTCCCCTAGGAACTCCAAAACATGTTCCACCTGATGGAAATTGTGTTAAAAGTGACCACAAGAGTGAGTTAAACAAATCTGTAATTCATATTCGATTTATGAAGACTGAAATTGTCAAAGGTACCTGAGCTTCGTACGGAAGACCTCTCAGCCTGATACAATCCCTTCTGTTGCTAGCTGTTATAAACGGCTGGGGCAACATTGGTATTTGGGGTATCTGACTTATTAAGGGTTGTTGTTGCTCGTAAGTTCTGGGGTCCATCGATCTATTCAGTACCTAGAAGTTGTTTAAAACAAAGTTACTGATTAAAATTTTAAGAATGTAATTAACCTACGGTACTGCGTTGTACACCGAAGAAACATTTCGAAGGACTTAAGAAAATAAGTTCTCAAATTCTTCCAACTTCGCTTTCGCTGTGAACCTCGCTTGACAATTCCACTCCGGGAAAATAATTTATACGCGTTGAATCGTAACTATAATGAGCCCATGATTCGTCCCCAACAATATTATCAGCTATTTTATAAACAAAGTCAGCAAATGTCGAATTTCTTTCAAACTTAAAAGTTTTTCCAAAACGAAATTAAATTTTAAAGATTCGATTCTCTCGTAAAGTTACCAAAGTTTTATTTAATTCCATTTAAATACCTTATTAGAATAATGGAACTTAAAAAAAAAACTTGGTGGGGGGAAGTAAATGGATTTTTAACTATCAATTCCAATGAACTCTGAAGGGAAATAAGATGGGAACTAAGATAAAATAATATGGCAATGCTCCACTTTTCTTTAAACAGACTTATCATTAACTATCGTATTATAACACTGAACAGATACTAAATCCTCTCACAATGGTTCAATCTTGTCAGATTTGAAACTGAATAGCTTAACACTTTATACATTACCAGTTCAAACTTTCTAATAGAAAAAAAGATCATTTTATCGAGAAAAAAAAAAAAATAAATAAAAAAATAATAATAATAATAATAATAATAATAATAAATAATAATAATAATAATGTCAGTTATAAGGGCCACAAAAACTGGTACAGGGATCAGACCAGATAAATGCATCCCTGTGTGCTAACTTTTGTATTATTAACAGCACCATCGGGAACCAAGCACCCGACCTCAGTATCTTCGCATCGTTTATAGGAAACTGTATTCCATTCAGGCAGGACACAAAGTTTGGCTATCTGGATTAAGATGCAATACCACAGTTAATGGAATGAATCTCATTCCGTTTTTTAATATAAATGAAACTATAAGTTAATTGGAAAGATTACGAAGTAAATAAAGCGTTTTCTTTAAATAACGTACCTTATCTTACATCCTTCGATTATAGCATAAAAGAATAAGAAAAAATGCATGAATGAATCCGCGTAGAAAATTTTATATTTACAAGAAAGTGAAAATTAGTTTTGCGTTCATTACAAAATATGAGGGAATATTTCTCCTGGAGAGTTAAATACTTTAAACATGTTAAACACTTTTATTTAAACAGAATAATAGTAAATGTATCACTTTATTCATAAGGTTTGATTAGCAATTTCCAAAGAACATTTCGAATAAATTATAAAGATATATAAACCGTAATAATTATTGTTTGAAAACAGTGAAGCTCCATGACGGGTAAACTGCAGCCGATTTAAGACGTTATAAAACAAAGTGTTTTTGGAATTCCCAGTAAATCTTGAGCCTTACCTGTTGCACCTCGGCAGTGGTTGACCGGAATAGTTCAATGTATCGAGAGCCAATGATTTCCCGGTGCTTGGCAAGGGCCTTCGCCGAGTCGTCTTCGGATGCAAAAAGAACGAACGCGTCTCCAGTTGCCCTTCCATCGGGTTTCCTGACGAAGAGGACGCCCTCCTCGCCGTCCAAGATCTCGCACCCGTTCTCTCCCGCTTCGAAGAACTCAACCTTCAAGAGACAAAAGTCAGTGGAAGCGACTGTGTCATTAAAAGGGAAAAGGTCGTATCTGCTGACGTTTAGTAGTCAAAAGGTACTACTGGCACGATCATAACGTCTACACAACCTGCTAATGTTCCTCTTTCTGATTTCAATTGCCAGAAAAGGGGAAGAATGAACTTCATGACTGAGGTTAAGAGGGGAATTTACTTTAAATTCGGTATAAAAAACTTGTTAATGATTTTGCTCATTCTTTTTCTTTCTAGGTAAAGGATGGTAACTTACAACTTGCTTCGCGGTACAATCGTATGGAAGTCCCCGCATTCTGACGATAACTTGGCCACCACGAGACAGGAACTGTTGGGCTTCATTGTTGTTTCCTGAAAATGATTTAAATTAAATCGGCGTTGCGCAAACAGGGTTTCAAGACCCACTGAAAGGTAGCACGAGGTGGTTAGAAGAAAGAGGGGTAAAAGTGTGATTACTTTCAATTTTATTCATCACTATACCTGGGTATGGTATGTAAACATGGTTTAAAAAACATACCATATACATTAATAAATTTATTTTTAATGCTCTCTCTCACTAATTATGGTACCAATAAATTACACTCCATGAATGTCACTCGCAGTTGAAACAAGGGAAGGCGTGAAGGATTAACTTCAGTTTGAATAGGGTGTTTGATACAAAAAAGTTTGGAAAACTAGATTAAATGAACAAAAGCTGAACTTAAACTGGGCAACTGCTCCTTATCAAATCCACTTAAAATATTTTCAAAAAACTACAAGACGTGTATCTTTCATGGTTACGAGCAACACTTAGAACCCCTGTTTCCACACAGAAAGGAAGGGAAGGGACACGAACTCCGTCAGTTATCTGAAATCAGGCATTACCAATGTGAGTGATCATCACGGCTAAATCTGAGGGAGGCGCCGGTGGGTACCTTTACTTTCGCAGACTGAAATCTAGCCGACCACGCCACGTGAATGAGAATACTCGACAATGAAATGCCTTTCAAGTATTTTTTTGTGTTGAACTAAATATCCTTTTTCGCCGGCTAAGCTGCTGCTCCAGAATAAACTATACTTTAGTTTATTGCATACAATATTTAAAATTAAAAACTTTCCTTAGTATTTCATGCTTGCACGACATACCGGTTCGAATAACAAAAAGGTTTATCTTAATTCTCAATTACTTTAGTTTTATGAATCTTATCTATACCCTCTTATCTATAACGAATTTCTTAAAAAAAAGCACTGATTTTACACACACACACACACACACTCAGCATAAGCGAGGTATCTATTTTTCCACATATCTAAAAACTAATTAAACCAACTTAATCTAACCTAATCTAACCTTAGTGTCACCGAACTGCGAAGGTCACGATAAGTGTTTCGGACGGAACCGAGGGCTTAAAGGGCGGTTTCTGTCGTTAGTAAATAATGAGGTACTCGCTAACCTAACCTAACCTAACCTAATCAGTACAAACATCCCCCCCCCCCCACGGAAAACGCAGTTAAGTTCTACCAAATTTGAAAGTTGCCATAATTTTTGCACTTTTCAAAGCTATTTCGTCAAAATATGTTCAAAAACTCAAAAGTTTTGTCAACTTTCAAATTTGGGACAACTTTAACTGCATTTTCTAGAGTTTTACTTCTGTCGCTAAGCCACTTCTTCCTATGAGGGCCTCATTTAACTTCAGAAATACTCGTAAGTAAAAGTATTACCAAAACGTCACAATCCGGAAATACCTAACTAATTTCTATCAACAAAAACCCTTCAGCGTTACTTAATCCCCAAGCCATAAGCTAGTGATAGGCCTAACTAATTTATACTGAAGCCTATATCCTTGGTAAAGTGCAGTCTAACTAGCTAATGAACTGCCTAAAATATGTCCAATGTTCTTTTTTCAGGTTTAATAAGAGCGCCCGCAGCAGCGCCGCCATTAAAAACTTTAAAAATCCAATAATTGTGGTATTCTTATCAAGTTCAGAAACCCAAAAGCCGAGCTCATATTCTATATACTTTTGACTTCCCGAACGAGACCTTTAGACCGGATTGAAACGCCGAAAATTTATGTAAATAAATCGTCTTTGTTGCAGTAGGATTTACACTTGAATTTTTTTTTTTTTTTTTTTTTTTTTCTTTTTGGTGGTGGTTGGGAAAAGAATGCATCATTATTTCCCAGTAACTATTATCAGACTTCGGTTTCGTAACATTCCTTCCACCCAAACACCAACTTACATACTGCCCAAACCAAATAAACATTTATAATAACGCGGCGAAAGGAAAAAAAGGCATTTGGGTGGAAAACAGAGTAAATGTTACTATTATAATTATGACTATCCAGGAGCACGTTCCAAAAAATGTGAAAACATTCAAAAGAAGTGTGTGCCGCATACAAACGGGATTTTACATACATATATATTACTGGCATTTTCTAATCTGTTTAATCTATCTATATTTTATGATAACGATTATCTCAAGGTGATTTCTAACGTGAAAGACTAAATTTAAGCGTCACGATAAATGTATTTTGAACTATGAGAGATGCACGGCGTGGTGCGATTCAACTTCACGACCAATTTTAGCTCTGCGTTAGTTCTATAGAGGGCCTTACATTTGTTACATATGGGCGCCCGTTAGCTCAGTGGTTATGGTGGCAGAATTTGAGCGGTGATGCTTTGGTTCGTTTTCACCTGCTGACTCCCGGGTTGGTTGAGTTGGCCGTTTACCCTGTTACTGCTCCGACTAAAGGTAACTCTTGAGGTACACTCACCCCAACAAGTGGTCGCAACGAGATTCAAACTTTAGTTCTCTTGAATAACCATTAATATTTTATAAACTGATGGGATGGCTACATCATTCGTCCCGTTCATCACCGAAGTTAAGAGACTTTGGGTAGGATAGTAGTTGGATCGGAGACCGTTCTCTGTCCTCCGAGTATGTAGCGAGCCGCGGTTTGGATTCCACGTAAAGCTCTAGGTTTCCTCCATCATATGACCTTAAATGTCGCGAAAAAGAATGAAACAAATCATGAACTCGCGTTTCGAGCAAGTCGTTAACCTCAACTTAAAGGCGTAAATAAATGTACTAAAAACGCTTAAAGATGTAATATGAAGATAAAAAGGGGGAAGAAACGATGCTTCTAGTAAAGGAAACTATAACGTCGAGAAAAAATGTACTCGACAACAAAGTGCGTTTCGATTCAGGGCAAGAAATTTTTTATAGCGCAGCATGGTTCATTTCATTGTGTATTATTTATTATTAATGAAACCATGAAGTGACAAACCATGTACGAACTTAAGTTCAAAGTGTTTAACGATGATAGACCATTCAAAATGCTATCACAGCTGTACACAAGAATAAGAATAAAAAATGGAATGACGAAAAACAAAATTATTTCCTTATCTGTTGAAGACTGCTTTCGTGAGAAACATTTTGAGTTCACCAATATGCGTTATCATATTGAAATACTTATAAAAATAGAATTCAAATTGATAACAATAATAGCTCTAAAGAACGTGGATTGAGCATAATGAATTGAAAATTGTTTCGGACGTGAAACTACACGAAGTTTTAGATATGTCCATCGAGTACCATCACTGACTCTCGAACCGAAATTCGGATAGTAGCACATTTTAATTGAGGCCTTCCTAGAAACAAGTGGATAAGCGCCAAAAGTTAAAAACGCCAGAAAACGCAGTTAAAAGATGTATAAATTTGAGTGACAAGTTTTCAACCAATCAAAAGAACCAGAACCAATCAAAAACCTACTTCCGGTGCCATTTGTAAAATACTTCTCGAAGGTCATTCAGATTCGATACAGAGCATAACCGTACAAACCACCGACATTAACGAAAGGATCAGTGCAATGTCGCAAAAGCTGAATAATCTTCTAAAAAGGTAAGAATAATGAATAACGGATACGTCATTTTGATATCATAATCTTCCATAAACGAAAGACTTACGGATAACGTTCATCATTTTAATGGTTTCCTGCATAGCGGCGTACTGGATGTTCATCTGAATATTCATGGACATCACTTCTGGTTGGATTGGGGGAAGAGGAGGAAGATGCTGAGAGGTTTGTATCCCCCTCTCTTTTGGGAGCTTATCGGATGATGATGCTAGTGTGGCAGCCGTGGACGATGTTGCCATTTTCTTTAGGTTCAAACCGAATGTTAACCTTGAGTGTTAACTTTAAACGCTTTCACACACAACACCACAGACTTTGAATTTACTGTTCGAACTTGGTTTTTCCCCGTTCTGTTTTTTTGCTTTACACTAATATATTAATAGTGGTAGACCTAAAAACAAGCGTACTTAGCATTTTTAGGTACATTACCGCTTCAGTTCGCTCATAATCTTAAGAGAAACGAATAGTACCGACACAATACATAAAATTTACTTTCAAAAAGTTACGAACTCCAAGTCGATATAAACCTAATACGAGAATTCTTTGAACAAGAAAACCAAAGCAAAAATCAACTTTACACTTTTTATAAGTACTACAAAACACTACTTAAGAACCGAATTTTACGAGAACCAGCGGAATAGGTATGGTCCGGCTAACGACAGTCTCGACGAGTAGGCCAAGCAATAAGTCGTAACACTGAACGGAAAATGACAGCTCGTAATGGAGAAACTGTTCAAAAACGAGATTCAAGTAAAGGTCTGTGATGCTAATCAGTAAGCCCTATCTGCTGATTAGAAAGCTGATAACCGAAGATCCATAGTCAATAACATAATAGTGGTTTTAGTGTGTCATAAGGTTTTCTCGTGGCTGTGTATACTCACTGATATTCAAATATATCTTGTGATAAGAATAACGTTCATTATATATATATATATATATATATATTTTTTTTTTTTATTTTACAGGGTGTTCAAAAAGAAACGAAAACCACTGAAAAATGCATACATCATTGTAACGTAATTAATGATTACTAAAAGAGAAAGAAAAGGGTTAATTACAAGAATAAATATTCTTTCTCGAACTGTGAATAACCTTGTTGAAACTTGCATCAGAAAGCGAAGTTATGAAGCCACTATAGATGAATTTACACAGAAATACGGTGCACACACATTTTTCTTATGTAGTAAGGAGTGGGGGGATGGGAGGTAAGGGCCAGCGCAGAAGACAGCGAGCCAAAAACAAGGTCTCCAAGGCTCAATGATGCGATTTTTTTTTTTTAATAGAAATTTTGAAAAGGTTGTGTAGGAGAAAATAGGGAGGAGTAGCGTTGTGTTGAGAGCATGCAGGACTGCTCACTACCAAGAGACATTTAAACGCGTGTTCGATAACATTATTCGTGGTGTACACTTATGTGAAAATCATAACGGCCAACATTAAAAATTTTTTGTAATTTACTAACAAACACGCATTCCCTAATGGGTTACGTTTCTTTCTGAACACCTTGTATATGTTTTACACACACACACGTTTCACAAAGTTCGAGAGAGCGAAAAAAAAGTCGTGCTTCCGCAAAGTAAAAATGGAAAAGGCAAACTGATATTTGAACTTCAATAATATAATCAACTAAAAAAATTGAACATTAGAAATTTCGTACTCGTACGAAAATTTTTAATAAGGGTAATCAAATGAGTAGTCCGCTATCCGTAATTGGAGCTACTGTATTTATCCCATAAATAATGCATTTATCTACAGTTCTACGCAATCATTTCCTTCGTGATAAACTACAATTGAATGTTACATCAATATGCAAGGACGAAAATATAGCAAACAAGTTCAACCATTGATGAAATTCAAATAGGGGAACAGATTTATTCTAAAATTTGTTACGTGACGATTTAGTTAGATCCTCTTAAATCATTCCGATTTAAATCACCCTGATTGCGGATAAAGACGCTGGAAAAAATGGAAATAAAAAATAAAAATTGAATTTGTAACTGAAAATAATGGAAATAAATTAAAAAGTTAAAAAGCAGTTTTTAATTTGATTGACTAATTAACTAGACAAGTTTGGGATTACATTTGGGTGTGGTTTAATATAAGCAAACCTTCGCGTGTTCTATAATTAAGAACAGTTACACGAAATAGATGGACTTCATATGCAACGAATTTCAAATAAAAAAATTGCCTAATGACTTAATGTCGCACATTAATATAATATATATATATAGATATATAATATATATATATATATATATATATATATATATATATCTCTCTCTCTGTCTCTCAGCGTAACACCTCTTGCGCAACGAAATGGCTTCATTGAACAAAGTTTGTATTTAAATTGGCATGAAATGACAGTACGGTACTACTGTAATGGATTAAAAGAGTCTTATCCTTGGTTGAAATTAATGACCAATATATTATTGTTTCATAGGTAAATAATAATTAAGCATGTGAATTACTGTCTTTATGATAATGTTTACACACTTATAAAAACAAAAATTTCGAGAAGTATTATTATTATTAATTAGGTTGTCAGGTCAGGTGTACAAGATCAGGTGAGGTTGAGTTAAATTTGGTTGAGATGTCGTTGGAATTTCCCATCGATAAAATGTGTAGGCCTAAGGTCCTACCCAACAGGTGCGTGGATGCCCGTCTTTCGTCCAGAGTTCGAATAAGTCCCCCACCCCAAACAAGGTGGGTGAAGAAAGCGATCCGAACACAAACCCCAACATCTTTGCACCCCCTACTCCCCCCAAAATACTAAAAATATCGCCGAACACAAACTCCAATACATACCACCTCACCTAAAGAAACCCAAGCAGTTTTTCTTTGGAGGGGGAGGGATTGAGGGATCCCACCGAACATTTTCATGTAACCTAATTTTTTCTTCTTTTTTTTTTTCTCGCTTCTCTCAAACCTGACCAATACACTAACATTCCGCAATGAAGTCTTAAAATTTTTCTTATTATTACACTTATTTCGAGATCCGAGTTGCGTTTAATAGAAATTCAACACATTATTACGTCTAACTTCGCCTTTAAACAATGCGTTATTTATAACTTTATATAATAAGTAATCGGTCATCAGAAACGAGAAATGCAGAGTTCTTTCTTCACTACGAAAAGAACATCATTATGTGGAAGAAAAGGGCAGAACTAAATACGTTTGAGAACATTAAAGCTCAAGAGCCACCAATAAACGGTTACCTATTCAAACCGTCTCACGCAGTCGGAAACAGAACCTATACACCTTGCGCGGACAACACTAATTACCCAACTTCAAAATAAGTGTATATTCCGAGTCACGTCCACGAAATACCGTTAACCCGCTTAAACATGATACACGTACCATCTACTGTAAGATAGTAAAACTACCCACAGTCCCTCTTGTCCCCTATATATTCTACCCCTCAAAAATGTTTTTTTTTTATCTTATCGACCTACTCTTAAAGGGTTCTTATGCCGAGAATAGATGCACTATCGAAAATCTGTGCGCGTTATACGAAGGTCACGTTAGGTGAAGTAAGATTAAGTTACGCATATCGAATGAGTCGTCAATAAAATGTGTGTAGGTTCGTTCTCACCTCCTGCCACGTTGATGAAGTCATCCCCGGTGGCTTTGTACACCTCGATGTATCTGTTACCGATGTGATGCTTGTGTCGCTTAAGGGCCATGTCTCTGTGCTCCGCGGACACAAACCTCACCAGTGCCTCTCCGTTCCGCTACCTTGTGGGCTCAAGCACAACGCCACGCCTCCTCTGCAAGGAAAGTAAAACCTTCGTTAGTACGTACTAATCGCATACTAATTACAGTCCAGTTTCATGAAGGTGAGAGTTTGTTAGTAAGTATACCTATAGGCCTATATACAACTTTCACTTTTAGTTTATATAGGCATAATCACTTTTATCATGTAAATCTATTATACAGCAAGCTTATTCCTACTTAATCACAAACCTTCCATTGCGCGTGCACGCGCAGACATTATATACAACACACACACACTGTATATTCATCTAATGAGGCTGTTTAACTTCCTTCGCAACATCTAAAATCATATGATGGAGGGGACCTACAGAAGACCGTCCCCCACCCAACTGCTACCTAGACCCAATGTTGCTTAACTTTGCTGATCGACGAGAAATGGTGTTACGACATGGGCCATGAATCACCATATATATATATATATATATATATATATATATAATTTGCAGCTACTGCTTACCATGTGGACACCCACCGCACGCCACTGATATATATACATCACAAAGACCTAACTTGGGTTGACCTATGGTTATGGATCAGTGGATCAAGTTAGGATGTGGCTATATAATGATTCACGGAAATACTTGTACCTAAAATGCGTTTCAAAGACTTTCCACTAAAACAGGTCATTGGTCACTAATTACAAAGTTAATTAATTTCAGCTAGTAGGCGTTAAATGACCCCCCCCCCCCCCCCCTGGTCTTCGTAATTTACCTCGTAAGCCCATAACTTGAAGTTACAATAGCCTTCATTCATTCCACACATATTTTAGGGGAAAAAAATTCGCAAAAATTTTTCAATCCGTTACTTTTTTTTTTTTGGCGACCTATTTTACCCGCAGTTGTAGGGCCTACGTAAAATAGAAAACTTACCCTAATTCTGACCCATTCCGAATTAGGTTCGGCGGAGGATATAAGCCGTCGATCTTAAAAAATGGAGAACTCTGATTACACATCCTTCAATAAGTACTTCAAAATAATTATAGTATATTTGGAGTAAGCAGCAGACCGAGCAATTGTTATGATTGTGCGGTGGTTTTATTTTTTCTTAAAAGTGTCATAATGCCACGAAAGAATTCCGTCCGACACAAAATTCACTTAAAATCACAAACGTACTGTCAAATCGTTTGCGCAACATCCATCAACACTAAATAACTGCAAATTGAGACAATTTCTCACAATCTTCATTACAGAATGTTATAGAATGAATTCTGAATAGGAAAAACGGGAAATCAATTAATTTAACTGTCCACTTTCCAATATAACACTGTCCTATTCAAACACTTAATGAACACCAGTTATCCAAAAAACGCGGAGAGACTATTCGAACGGAAGAGTGAAAAGAGACTGAAAAATTCAACTCGAAATGAGTTGACTCAACTCGTTTCAAATACCACTCTCATAGTCAGAGTAAAGAATTTTGCTGTCTCAACAATTCTTAGCAACACGACGCCATTTTTAAATTGTTTTTACAAACAAAATTCCGTGACGTTATAGTTTGCAAATGCGATTTTATTTTTTTCTGCTTTAGGTGAGGGTTTGGGGGTAAATGGGGGGGGGTAACGTTGCTCCGCGGCGTTTTGTCTCGCGATTAAATGAAGAACTTTATGTTTACGAATACTAAAAACAAAAAAAAATCGAATTAAACAAAGTTAATGAGAAGGGAAGTGAGCGCACGCACGTACTACGGTGTCCGAATAGTAGTTACCAAATGAGAATTACATTAATCACACTAACGTGCTTTGAAGTAAATAGGGTACAATTGAACATTTACAATATTGTTCCATAAATAAATGTAATGTATTTCCCATTTGGCTAAACACCTTTCGGATACACCTAATATACTTCGTAATCTGGTGGTAGTTCCGTGCGTCGCTCTCTCTTCACTCAAAGGTCAAGCTGGTGTGTGTGGTGTGTGTGTTTACAATGAAAAATGTAATGATGGGGTTGTTTAACTTCTTCGCAACGTCTAAGGTCATATGACAAAGGGGACCTACAGCTTTACGTGGGATCCGAACCACGGGTCGCTACATAGTTTGGACGCGGAGGACGGTCTCCCATCCAACTACTATCCAGACCCACTGTCGCTTAACTTCGCTGATTAACGGGAAGCGGTGTTACATTAGTTATGACGTAGCCGTTATTTTCAAGGTATTACGAGGAAAAGAGGGATCCACAACAGCTTTCCAGCCTACTCGAGTGTCATCCATATCTTTCATACAGCCGCAAACTCAGAGAAGAAAAAGCACAGAAAAACAAGGCGGCTCTTCCCGCTTCTTATCCCTCCCACCCAAAAAGGTCAGGTTTGGAAGAAAGAAAACACTTCGCAATTCGTAAAAGGAAAAATTGCCGAGAAGTTTTTTTGAACGGTCGGGAACTGAAAATCCGTCTACATAATCATTCATACAAATGTACATCGGTAAACGAGTCAATGTACACCTACTTAAGAGGTTTTCATAAGCGTAACCTCTTTCAATGATCGCCGTCAAAATCATTAAGATTTACTCAGGAAGAACATCAAACACTAGGTAAAAGATTCTCTTTAAACATTGATGGAGGTGTAAAAACTACTTCAGGAGGAAGCTTACTCCAGTAACTAACAGGTTCGTACGTAGGGAAGTATCCATATATCATCATATAGTTTTGGTTCGAGTTTTCAGCCGTTATTTCGAATCAGATTCGTGTTTAGTGTAAAACTTTTCGAGTAATCAACGTTGTCGATACTATTCAAGTTTAAAGAACTGAATGAGTCTGCCTCTGAATCGATGCTTCTCCGAGAAATATAAATTAAGATCCGAGTCTACAGTCGTATGATTTATGACGGAGACAGACAGAATTAGTTTAGTCGCTATGGCTTCAACATTTTCAAGCATTTAAATTTTTTTCCTCAAAAATGGGGACCAGAACTGCACAGCGTATTGAAGGTTGGAGGGGGGTAATATCTTTCCTACAGGACGAGGATTGCTTTCTGATAGAGCCCAAAATTTTATTACACTCCAACTTGGATACAATGTTTGGAAAGCTCCAGATCAATACTTATAAACACACCCAAAGTCCTTTTCCAAAGTTGATGTTTCAGGTTCCTGCCAATGCAATAAATAGTTAGTATTAGTTCCTGCTCCATATGCGCATTGCTTTGCATTTGTCCAGGTTAAAAAGCTTTTAACGGAATACTTAAAAAAAAAAGTTTTTGAATTTTCAGGACACCCCCAGCACTGCCTACACAGGAACCCAACTGTTGTCAGCAAATTTTGAAATACATCTTAATATAACTGTCTATATATCATTAATGTAAATAAATAAAAGCTGTCCTACAACTGACCTCCGAGACGCCACTTCATACTGTCACCCACCAGATGCTTCACCGTTAATTACGACCCTGTTCCTTATCGCTAAGTCAGTGTTCGATTCACTCGACGGTGACGATACGTTATACAAAAGTCCGTTACTTTCGTCACAAGTCGCTTATGTAATACTTTGTCGAACGTTATTTTCAAACCTACGTACCTATACTATATCTACTGCCCTGGAATGGTCTAATTCACAAATATGTGAAAGGACTCCAACAGGTTAGCAAGGTAGGATCTCTAAAGAAATCATGCTTGGAATCAGTTAACGAGTTATGTAGTTAGTTCTGGAATCGGTTAACAAGTTATGTAGTTAGTTCTAAGTGATTTAAAAGCTAACAATAAGCTCATCATTTCCCCACTACGTGGGGGTGAACGTGTCCTAAGGGTCACACCTCTAGCCCGAGGGGTAGCGACCAACTCGTTCCAACCCAGAAACCAGCAGGCGGGAGCAAACCAGAGCTTCACCGCCTAAAGTCCGCCACCGTAACCACTGAGCTACCTAATGCTCAGTCCAAATGATGTATCTTTGCAGAAATTATTGATTATAATTGCCTACGACAGACGTTAAAGCGCTGGGCCAGTAATTGCCAGGTAATTCTCTGTCTCCCTTTTTAAAGACGAGAGTCACGTTGGCCAGCTTCCAGTTGCCTTGGGCCACGGGCTTGTTAAGAATTTGGACAAGAAAATCAGCTATGCTTCCCTTAACCTCTAAGAACTTGGAGCGTGAAAGTATCTGGACCAAAGAACTCGAAGACGTGCATTTTACGGATGGTTTTTCAGAATTTCATTACGAGAACAAACAGTAGTCTCAATTTAACGTTGATAAGTGCAAAATTTTGCATATAGGTTCGCGTAACGGTAAATTTGCGTATAGTATGTCAGGGAAAGATTTAACAAGCGTAGAGCAGGAAAAAGATTTAGGAGTTATAGTCACTGGTGATTTAAAAGTAGCGAAACAAAGTACAGCAGCGGTCAATAAGGCGAACAAAGTGTTAGGTTTTATAGCTCGAAAATTTGAGTACAAATCGCGCGATATTATAGTTCCACTTTATAAATCATTAGTTAGACCCCATTTGGAGTACGCGGTCCAATTTTGGAATCTGTATATGCGCAAAGATATAGACAAAATCGAAAGAGTTCAAAGACGAGCAACTAAGATGATTCCGTCGCTTAGGTCAAAGTCGTACGAGGATAGGCTTAAGGAGTTAAAATTGACAACACTCGAGACCAGGAGGTTAAGGGGTGATCTAATCCAGGTTTTCAAAATTATGAATGGGTTCGATAACGTAGATAGAGATAGCTTTTTCGAAATATCTCAATATAATAGGACTAGAAATAACGGGTGTAAGTTGACAAGTAGAAGGTTCGAGACAGCAGTTGCGAAAAACTTTTTTACGCATAGAATAGTAAATAGCTGGAATAGTTTGCCGGTAGAAGTAATTAGTAGCACGTCTATAAACATGTTTAAAAATTTATTAGACGCATATGTTGATAGAAAGGGTATAGTTTAAGGTAGTAAAATTAAGGCTTTCTGGGGATAGATCCCACAGCTCAGCACAAGTGTTGTGGGATATAGGGAGGCAGCGTCTTGGGTTAGGGGATACTCTCTGTCCTTACACACCCCATTTAAAGAGATTCCTCTGCCGAGCGGTGCCCCCCATAGTACTGTGAGGTATTGAAAAACTCATGATCTTCACTTGCCCCACAAACACCTTTAAATGGGAGACCCAAAATGGGTGCACACACATTTCTACATTACTGTACAGTCTTTACAGCCACACCTACTCTTTTTCTCGTAAGTGTATATATTGTAATGTATATGATTGTAAATTTTGACTTGGTCCGCTATCGATATGGACCGTGACTTGATGGATACCGTAATGAAATTGACTGGATTCTTTGGATCCGATATATTTGCATGTCCTTTATAAATAGATATAGAGTGTAACATATTTGTGTATAGTTGTCTATTATGACTTGATCCTCTGGATCAGAGATTCTATCTTTAGTTTTAAATCGATAATTAATTAGTTTTAAATTGATAATTATTTAGTTTCGTAAAAATTGGTCGTTGCCAATTTACCGGCAGTTTTTACATAAATTTCTTGTTTTCTTGTGGTTCGGAACCCACGTAAAATTGTAGGTCCCCTCCGCCACCACGGAGGACATACACAATACACGAACACAGTTAGGTAGACCAGTCATGAGTGGATCCTAGGGTCTTTGTTGGTCTGAAACATTATAACATTATAAATGAGCAATTTAGCTACATGAATATTAATATAGTTAATTCTTTAGTGGAAAATGACACAAAAGAAATTGCTTAGCACGGTGCCTATGTCATCATAGCTGAATTTTAGTTAGAGAAAGAGAGAGAGAGAGAGAAGCAGCCTCAAAGACCTTCCGGTCCACTCTGGGAAGTTCCTGTTATTAAACAAGTATTTTTCTTTCAACTATCCTAGCAGTAGTAGAGAACTGGATATAAAAGTATAAGGCTCCCTCCCTGTCAGAGGCAGGTGCGGAAAAAGGTTGAAGAAAATACCTTGACTCTGGAAAAGTAGGCAAGGAAATTTTACAGGAAAGTGGAGAATATATAAAAAGCTCTATAATTAGCATGCCCACAGAGACTGTGCAAGCGAACTCCTGCAAAGTTACGTTATGTTTTAGTCTTAAACCATGAGTATTCAGTACTTTGTCTAGCCTATTTTTAAACACATTTACACTTTGGCTGGAAACAACTTCTGAGGGAAGTTGGTTCCACATATTAACTATTTTATAGGAAAAAAAATTCCTGCAGACGGAGGTCCTAAATGTCTTTAGTTCCAGTTTAAACCCATTATTTCTTGCTACCAAACTGTTTATTATGTATTTTTTGCTCTCGTCATTTTCGTTTTCGACGTACTTACATTCACTTTTATAGAAAAGAACGCAGCAATGGAAATCTTAAGCTTCATGTCCGAACCCATTGTATCAAGATTTGTGAAGCTTAAGGTTTTCATGGCTGCGTTCTTTTGACCGAAACCTATCGATTCCTCAGTAATTGGGGGGCCTGCAAATAGCTCGTGCTCGGCCGCGGAGTGACCTAGGACCGGGAAACTTGACAGAGCACATCGGCAGCTCATGGGCTATCAGTTGGTGGTGGTGGTGGTGGTGGTTGCAGAATTTTCTGATGTGCCTTTTAGTCTGTGCACGGTTCCGAAGAAAGCGGACAGACACACATATTTTAGCTCAATAGTATATAGGATATATACTTAGAAGTTATGCCAAATGATCTTCCCCACTCTTCTTTCGCACCATGCGAAACCTTTTCAAAACAACATTAGTAACTAAGCGTATTTTATTACTTTAAAAAAATTATAGTAGTAGTCTACACTCTACATCACCGTCCAAGTTAAAAAGCAACTTGGTTCGTCCCTACCTCAGACCATCTGCCTTCCGTCGACTTTCAAATTTGTTTTTAATCTTTGTAAAGGTTTAGTTCGTAGAGTATTTAAACCAGAGTCGTAAATAGATTTGACTTGTAACACACAATAGAATAATTTTAATGAAATAGTTTTGTTGCAGTTTAAAATATATAAAATTCAAAGGAGCGTAAATAAAAGCGTACACATGGATGGAATACAAAGTTAGAATAAAATCTGGACAAGTCTCCCCATTTACTTCAAAGAAAATTTAACATTTTCTATTAATCTGTTAAGGGTAACTTAACTAGTTTTAGTGTATTATTTATTATTATTAGTAATATTATTCATTCAGTTTATATATATATATATATATATATATATATATATATATATATATATATATATATATATATATATATATATATATATATATATTTAGAAAAGTCACTGTGCAGTAGAAGACGTCTACGAATATTTGTAATAAAAGTAATATTTGTTTTTGTTTCTTTCCAGGTTGATCTGTTGACCATGTTATCGATGGAGGAGCGTATCATCTTAATTGAGTATAAGATCTAAAGGAGCTCATTTCCAACATTCTTTATAGACATACAATGGATCTTGTGAATCTGTATTACTTTTAATAAACGTCGTCTACTGCACAGTGACTTCTCAAACGCCGTGTGTGTGTATACATACATACATATATATAAACAAACTACCCTTAAGGTTTGAAAGACGAGAGAGAACTGTAATGGTCTGTCAAAATTAGTTCCCCCACCCGAACATACACTACGGAATTGTAATACACTTTAATAATACACGGTAAACAACCTCATTCCTAAGCTTGCACTTAAAACTAATAAAAAAAAAAGTCCACAAATATGCTTAAGATGGAGAAAAGTGTATCTTGAATTTAAATAAAATGGCAAAAGCTTTTAAAATACGCAATAATTTCGAACGGAACCTTCCTATTTAAGTTTTCTTGAAAATTTATATCAAGGACAGTTTTATAAGATTGTTCATGAAGGTCAAATTTCGAAGTCATCTAACGCAGCAGAGGAACATAATATACATACTGTATATGAAAAGACAGAACGGTAAAAGAAGAAAAAAAAAAGATAAAAACTTAACAAGACGTAAAAACGATAATGACACTGTAAACACCAAATACAGACAAAAGGCCCGAAACCCAAAACTAGAACTCTTGTCTGGCAAGATGCATGGCATCGGTCAACCGGCAAGAGATCGAAAAATTCCAAACTTGAACTCCTCTCCCCCCATTCTAAAAAAAAAATTATTTAATTCAATAATTTAAAATTAAAATAATTTTTAAAAATTCTAAAGCTTATACATATATACACACACACATACATACACACACATCACATTCACTTTATGAAAAAAGAATATAACCCCCCACCACACATGATTGGAAAGTGGGTAAACAAGATACGAAAAAGAAAGCTTAAATTGTAATCTTCGATTTTTAAAAGAATCCGCAAAGAAATGTAAATTATCACACAAAAGACGTAACATTAACTACACAGTCTTGTAAAATTTTATATACAGAATGTCCACACAGTCCAGCATCATTGGCAATTACTGACTACAATTTATTTAATTTTATGATGGTAGACACCCTGTATAATATACCGTAAAGTAATGTATGAAGGTTATCAGAGAGTAATTTCACCTTTACCTTCGATCGGATAAAAAAAAAAACAGAAGAAAGAGTACAAAGGAAGAAAATAATTGAGAAGACTCTACAAAGGCAAGACATACAAATGCTAAACAGACAGACAGAGACAGACACAGACAAACTATACGAACAAAACCAGAAAACCACTAAACCACAGAAACGAAGACAAAAGATACCAAAATTATCAAAAGAAAATACACAGACAGACAAGAAAAACAAAAACACCCATTTTGTGGGGTGACTCAACCCTTACTTGGCAATATTCAGTCCTCTGAAGAACTTGGCAATATCTTGGTCTGAGCTCTGCCACGGGAGCCCTCTCGCTCTCACCACGCAACCACTGTCCACTTCTTCGCTCCGGGTGCTGCAATGCGAGGAAACGATCGGTTAATGTTATTTACGTACATTTCATAAATTCAACACCGCTTCCCGTTAGATCAGCGTGGTTGAGTGACTACGTCTGTTAAGAGTCGGGTGGGTGACCGTCATCCGCGTTCGGACGATGTAGCGACCCGTAATTGTTCGGATCCACGTAAAGCTGTAGGTTCTCTCCGTTACGCGACCTTTGCCGTTACGAAGGAAATTAAATTACCCCAAGCATTAATATTTAAATGTAAATTATATACAAATCTGAATGTCAGCCCGAGTCTATTTTACCCAAAACAACCAACCTAACCACTATTTCTGGGTAATCCCAAAGTCTTAACGTATAAAATACCGCCCCCGCCCACAAAACGTGCAATTAAAGCCGCGCACCTTAATAATGTTACCCGCAAGTAATTATTTATCATCCATAACGCGATGGAACCTTTTGGAATAGTACACACATTATGGACGAAAACAAAATTATCTAAAATCTTAACGTAATTTGGTGTAACCAAACTTATCCTAACTTCGCGTAACCGTTACGAAGACAATTCTTAAAAGTAGCTTCAAAGACGATAAAATTAGAAAAAAAAAAACTATCGACATCTTTCCAAGACGGTGTGGGGATGCAACCCTCCGACATCTTGCTTCGTCGTCCGCAATGTAATATTTCACCCTTAACGGCCGGATATCACATCCGACCAATTATCATCATTGCGCGCGCGCCTTTTACGAATGTCGGCCTAATAAATTTGCTGCTGGATTTTATAATTTACTTTTAAAGGTTAGACTGTAACAACTTCCTATCTGCGTTTCGTAGACATTAGTAAGCAGCAAACCTTGAACCAAAAATGCATTTTATTCAATCTCTATTTTCTTTCAAGTCTAAACTGTAATCGAACTAAAATATCTCAATTCGAAAATTTTACGAGCAACAATAAACAAACGTACAAACGTTTAACTTTAAAAAGGCACCAAAATTACAATATCGTTAAAACCAATAAAAATTTTTACTCTCTTTTACAAATAACGGTATAATATATATGTATATAAATTTAGTTCATTTTTTACGCACACTCCATCCGAGTGTGTGTGTGTGTGTGTGTGTGTGTGTGTGTGTGTAGTTGGTTCATTGCTCCGAAACACACCCATCCCCGAGGCGAGAAAAAATCTTGATAGAACTTCGCGCGAAGACTCCAGGCACGGTGAAATATAAAATATTTTTACAAATTTCTTTAGAATATTTTTTTAAAAAGTCTTTAAAGTGTTTAAATTATTACCATTATTATTGACATATATATATATATATATATATATATTATATACACATACACACACACACATATATATATAAATTAAATATAGTTGTCTATAATTATATTTGCTACATGCAAATTTGGAAATTATTTATTAACACGTGCACTGTTCAAGGTGATGGTTTGTAACCGCAGACCTTCACACCGAAACCATTAATCCTTCATAACGCTTACTTTTAATTGCATAAAAGTCCCCATTTGATTGTTCCTAAGATTGAAAAATTTCCATCAACTTCAGTTTAACCAGAGAGATTATTTTACAGTAGCGGGAGGCACAGGCGTTTTTCGAACAAAGTGGATTTCGCCTAATCATTTACAAAAGACGTTGTCGGTGTTATTATTAAGATTGCGGGGTCTAGTTCAGCCCCATACAAGGTGTCTCCAGTTAATAATAATATCGGGGTTTTAAGGTTATGCAGCGTAAAACCCCGATATTATTTTCTGAACACGACTGTTTTTATGAAGTTTGGGAGAATATCAGTTCAAGAAACCAGTAACGGACGCCCCCGTTTGATAATAAAGCGGGTTCACGGGTACCGTTCACGCTAGGGGTAACCTTGGAAACAGATGCATCTTCACCTCTCCGTGTGAGTAGGTGGAGATGCGTAGATATATACAAATTTGGTACAAAATTATTATTTATCTTAGTAATAAAGATTTATTTTCATGTGTTCTCAAATGTATTAAACGATACAAACATTTTTAAGTGGAGCTCCGCAAAATTATATGAACGAATTTTTACCAAAATCTGAACAGAACCTACTGGAAATATACGTGTACGTAAGAACAACAACTGGTAAAGTTTGATCACCATCCCCGGATCTAATTACAAAGTTTTTTTTTTTTTTTTTCAAAATAATGATCTGGGCCAATGTAGTGAAACTGCTGTAAAGATTTAGTTTCTTACGTCCAATCCCTTTTCCTGCCTGGATAACTTACTAAGGAAGGTGGCTGATTAAAGGAAAAACGTTGAATCTGGGTGTAATGCATTTACTAAAATCTATTTGCTTAAAGGAAAAACTTTTACGTCGTGTAGCGGAACAAAGTCGATCCGCACAATGTGCGTGAATAAGGTCGATCCGCGCAATGTCGACATGGATAAAGTCGATCCGCGCAATGTCGACATGGATAAAGTCGTCCGCGCAATGTCGACATGGATAAAGTCGATCCGCGCAATGTCGACATGGATAAAGTCGATCCGCGCAATGTCGACATGGATAAAGTCGATCCGCGCAATGTCGACATGGATAAAGTCGATCCGCGCAATGTCGACATGGATAAAGTCGATCCGCGCAATGTCGACATGGATAAAGTCGATCCGCGCAATGTCGACATGGATAAAGTCGATCCGCGCAATGTCGACATGGATAAAGTCGATCCGCGCAATGTCGATACTAAAAAAGTAGTTTAAATTAGGTCTGGGCAGGTTAGGTTACAGTAGGTTACGCTAGGTTAGGTCAGTCATTACTGAAAATTTGAAATTAGTTTGAAATCTGAAATCGCTATACTCGCGGAAAGCCAAACGTCAACATTACAAAAATCGATTTGTTCGTGTTACGATTTTACGTACATCTACATACAGTAGGTCTATTCACGTAATTTAAATTTTTCCGCAAATGGTATCTAACCACTTACATCCTAACACTGATTCAAAGAACGAAACTTAACGAGTCAGACCCGTATAATTCCACCAATTACCCGTAAACTTAAGAGAAAAAATACAGCATTACCCGCAACATTTCTTCAAAATTTAATTCCTTCCACGCTTAAGATCAATTAAAAACTTTTTTTTTTAACCATTTTTTTTTATTCTATTACGTCTGCTCGCTATATCGCAACCACTAAGATAAAACTGATCAAAATAGACTCGTTAAACGAAGGACAGGGAAAAGTGATTGAATTGAATAACCTTTATTAATAATAAAATAAATACATTCGTTTTACAATGACATGAATAATTGTGAAGCTCGACTATTTATTTTATTTAATTTGGCCCTTAAGCTTTAGGCTTTACTGGGCTAAACTTTTTTACAGCGAGTTTACGATCAAGCAAATAACGTCACTACAGAAATCAAGTAGAATTTTCACTGTACCCCGAAATGGGGCAATGGACTTAGAAGTTAACGAGTAATGATTTAAAATTACGGTTTTTTTTTTTTTTTTTTTTTTTTAAGAAGTTCCATCAAGAAGGAATTTTTGACAAAAACTGAGTAATCACTGATGAAAAAATAAATCTCTAACAGTAAATAAAATCCTTATATTATACAAATGAAATATATACAGTACATTAACTCTTTGAGGACCACGGGACATGTGTGTCCCAGCGAAATAATAATATAAATTGTACAATGATGCAACGTTTCTACAAATACATCTAAATGCTTATATAGGTATCGTTTAGTTGTTGGAAAATTAACCCCAAAATGGGTCATTTAAGTGACTATAGTTACTAACATATCTAATTGTGAATACCAATAACACCTAAACTTTTAAGTTCAAAGAAATGAATACCGGTCGTCAAAGAGTTAAAACCCCCCTCAAAAAACAGTCATTTTTCTGTCAAATTTAATCCTATACCCATAAAAAGTCAACACGAGGCTGACCCATACTACTAGAAAAAGGATTTGGAAATGAAATTTGTATTCAGTAGGAGAGAGAGAACGGTACATTTCATAACTTCCACTATCTCACTCAAAAGGAACCTTATTAAACTGGGAATGGGAAAAACCGCATAAAGCGCGCGGCCACACGCACCATTTATATACAACTCTCTCTATGCCATATTAAAGTAATCAGACTTAGTGGCAGACAAAACTAACTGTACATTTTTATGGAGGTGCAAAATCGTGCGTATCTAAATTATCGATCAACAAATTTATCGATGACTTTTATGAAAATTTAAAAAATTTCCATTCCTAATGAATGTAACGGGATAGACGACTTCTCTATGCGCTATATTATCGACGTGTTTTTCCTTAAAGGTTAGATTAAGTTAAACAGAGTTGAATTTAGTTTATTACTGTCGATAGGATATCCCATCGACGAAATGTCTTTAGGCTAGAACATAATGCGAGAAAATGAAGATCGCCAAAATTTTTATTGGGAATTCAGTGAGGGAGGGAGGGTGAAGCCCTCACTGAGACACCTGTTTGGGAGAGATTAGGTTTAGGTAGGTCGGGATAGGATACGATAGGTTTGAGGTTCTTATAAGTGCTGAATACTGTACTGCTCGCAATAATTGTTTTGGGTTGTTTAACTTCTCTGAAGGACCTCTAAACCATTACCCTACTGAGGTTAAACCCTGGGAAGCACTTTAATCACTGAAATTTGAAGATGTTCGAACCAGAAACCTCCAAATTAATAGCTACCGTTCTACCAATAAGCTACTGCGGCAAGTTAACTTAAAAATTCGGGTCCTCAAGAACGACTCATTTTCCTTTTGAGGTCTCTTGTTTGATGGCGTTTTGTTTAACCTTCGCAACATCCAAGATTATATAACGGAGACCTACAGACTTACGTGGGATCCGAACCACGGGGTTGCTACGTTATATGGACGCAGAGGACACTATCCCATCCAAGTACTGCCCATACCTAATGTCGCTTAATTTTGCATAATCGATGGGAAGCGGTGTTAAGACATTGTCCAAGATGTAGCCCGATTCCGATGTCCATCATTAGAGACTCCAAATAGGAAAGACGAATGAATGTGACAAAAAAAATCATCCTTTTTTCCTCGCCCATGTTTTTAATGTCCTTCGAATTTACTTTTCGAAGCCAAAACTCCCGAACAGCTAATTAAATGCAAGGAAAGGCTGTTCTCTGAAAATGCCGTGCGCGCAATGCCAAATTTTAGAAATAATGAAAACTGTTCTCTTTTCAAGTCGCTTCATTCACGACCTACACAAAAACTTTTTTCAGAAAGAAAACATTGTATCTATAAGGTATACTCGGACATCACATCCATACAAATTTAGAGAATGTTGGCATTAACGTTCAATTTTGTATTTCAGTGGCAAGTAGTCTAATCGGAAAGAGTATTCTCATCTGAATATGCCGCTGTGAAGAATGAATGAATGAATGAAGGCTTTTCACGCAAAAAATCTTTGCGCTTAATTTCAATTTTTACAGCAACAATTAAGAAAATAAATAGAAATAATGGAAAATAGTTACATTTAATTAATTCTAATTCAACAGAACGTGCGTTTTTAATTTCTGAAAGTAAGAAACAAGACGAGGGGGAGAGAGCCTAAAAACTTTTGATGCTAAAATCTATAAGTGTGTGGGTAATGCGAGAGATTTTTAACAGTCCCGACTGGAAGAAATAAATTCTGGACATATCAGAAGACCACGAATATAACTATTCAGGAAACGCCTTTTAGCTTCTATTCGTCACATTAAAGTTTTCAAATACAAATTAAGTTTCTATTTTTATTTATTACAAATTTGTCTTCTTTATGACTTAGAAAATAATGAAATTTAAAAGCGTCTGAAAACCAACCAAAATATTTCGGGGAAAGGGGAGGAGGAGGAATTAATATCAACCCTGCCCTAAACTGAAAACGCAAAACTACTCAAACACGAGGGGGGGGGGGGACCTCGAAACGTTTGTGGGGTTGTAATAAAGTCTTGGAAATCCAATTTTCCACAAACTAATATATAAATTTCGAAAAAAGGTTGAACTACAAACACGAAATTTCTATTAAGAACCAAAACAAGTAATCAATAATGAATGAATGGCTTTTGTTTTTCAAATTTTACTACCGTCACCAAAGACTAAAAAATATCCAAAGAGAAACAGAATATTACCAATTATTAATTCTTCTTGCTTTTTAATAATTTTGTTTGTAGAGGAACTTCTTTCCAAAATTGTACACGCAGTAAATGATAAAACTATACTTCAAAACCCGTCTGCATTTCGTTATTCTCGCCACGCGTAGCAAATGCTCTAGAAATAACAATACACATCTCAAAAGAATATTAATACCTTCATTGTCAAGTGACTTCTATAATGACATCACACAATTTCATATACTATAAGTAGAGTGCGCGTGCGTGCGCGATGAATAATTTATTTTATAATTATTCATCGCTTCTGTATCGAGACAGATATTTATTTTTTTTACGAATCATCGTTGTAGCAGTGTAATAAATGTAATATTTCTTAATGTTGAACGTCGAATGGGCAAATAAGAATTATATTTATCCATGACAGAGCGCAGAAGGGCAAATAAATGGTGACAATCGTGTTAAATTAACGGGATAAACAAACCTGAGTTTCAGAAACCGTTCTTGTTCGCTCACTTCATCTTCGCAGTCAACAGAAGAAGGACAATAATTATTTACTTGAGAATAACAAGTTCGAGTGCTAAGAAGTGTGTGTGTGTGTGTGTGTGTGTGTGTACCATAAGTCGCTTTACTTCGTATTATAACGAAACACTTCGGTATATATTTTTAAGTTAAAAAAAAAAAATTTCAGGCTCAATTTACCATTTCAATTAGGCTCACTATCGATCAATTAAAGCATTTTGTTTTTAACTGCAAACGGATAAGCAGAAGATAAGCCGCAGGCATAGTTTGTCAACTGCGTAACGCAACACAATCGAAACAGACAATGAAGTTATTCACGCTGCTATTCCAGTGTGAGATTGACTGATTGTTCTTTTACAGTCGGTATTTCTGCCGGGTTTTTTTTTTTTTTTAAATTTCGCTGCGCATTCTCTTTAAACAAGAAGAGTTACGGTTTAAGTAAATTTATCTCTCTTTTCACACGTACCGGTCACTTTGTCACTCCTTATAAGAAAAATACCTTTTTTTAAAAAAAAAAAAAGAACACAAGCATGGCATAAAATTACCACCAAGATTTATATATCTACTCGCCTTATCATTTTTCACAGAATTAGTTAGCGCGTGAGAGACTGCTGGTTTAGTATGTGACGTTAGAACGGTTAGATGCAAGTAATTAGAAATACTTCCAGTTGTTCAGTCACTCTCGTCAATAACTCAAAGGGCCAAACTACTGTTGTACAGAATTTGCGTGACTTTCTCCGATCACAGACCTTCAAAAAACTAGTAATTTTTACCAACTCGTATTAGGCACGAAATAAAGTAATTTCTAATAAATATGTCGACTGTTCTAATGTTAAAATGCAACAGAGAATAGAATACCGAGGACGGAACACACTTAATAATATTCGGATTATAAACTCTCAAACGCATCCATTAACTAAAGAAAGCGGGAAGCACTTTCAATCTTATCACTTCCATATACCAAGATTATTCCTGTATGGACTGATTTTATTGCTTCCCTGAAAAGGGAATCTGCAGATGCCCACGATTTATGGTGTCTCCTTGGAAGAATGAGGGGCATTTTATATGAATTGCAATCAAACGGGGCTCAATAATTATCAATCATATACAAGAGACGATGAAAATAACTATTTGTTGTTAGGTTTTTCTAAAATTATGGAAACTTTTGAAGGAGTAAACAAGTGGCAGAACTGCACCCCCCCCGCCCTCCAAAAAAAAAAAAACCTGATAGACTGTGCGGGGACCCAGAAATTGCAAATTTGTGGAAATCGCATTATTTGAAGACTGCAATGGTGTGGGACGACGTTAAGTGGGACAAATGAACATTCTTATACTTCACCATTTCAAATTAAGTGATATTATAGTACTTAACCCTTTCAGTGTTTTGTACGTACGTACGTGTACGTGGCGGCTACGGTCAGGTTACGTTACGTTAGGTGCAAAATGAACACTGAAAGGGTTAGACAGACATTCTTCTCCAGTTATTGATGAAATCAAATGAACATGGGAAGTACGGCTAATGATGTGGTGAATCTGCATTTTTTTTTTTTATGCTAGTTCATAATCAGGGTTGGCAAAACCCAGGTTTTTCACAAAAAAACCAAACCCAACTGGGTTTTTGGTTTTTTGATGGGTTGAATTTTTTTTAGAAAGGTTCGATAATTATGTAGTGCCTAATATATCTATTTTGTTAATTATTTATCTAATCTACAATATATTAAAAAGACATATCTGAACTTTGTGAAATAAAGATGAGATAATAATGACATTAGAATTTTCTCCACTTTAATTTTAGATCTTCCCTTTATTTCTTAACAGCAGATTTCAGCTTTATTTAGACCTAACTCAAATTTAAATTGTCTTAAATTTTTAAGATGCCAAACTCAGAGTTATAGAGGTGGAAGATCTAAAGCTAGCGAATGGGACGAAGTGACTTTATTAAGTGATCAGCCTACTGGAGTACTATGCAATTATTGCAGAGAAAGGTTCACTCGAAAAATTGTGTGTGAAACATCCTCTAGAGAAATGCAGTAAAAGAAAAGTGGAATGTTTTGAAAATGAGGCAAGAGGTAATGCCGAGACTCGAATTTGGAGCATCAATTGAAACTTGAAACTTATTCACTTTCTCCAACTTTGGCTTCTGGCACAAAGATGATCCAAAGATTATAAGTGAAAATGTGCCCGAAATGAGTGACACCAGTGCAGGTTCTTCTTCATCCACATTCTGTCATTCAACAACACCAATAAAGCATAAAAGGCAAAGATCAATTACACCATTTGTAGTAAGAACGACTGTGGACCAAAAGGAAGAATTAGATTTACGAGTTGCAAGATTCTTTTTTTCAGCTAACATACCCTTCAACGTTTTAGAAAATAAAGAATTTATAAAATTAATCAAAGGTCTAAGATCAGGATATGAACACCAAACAGGAAAAGGTTGGCATCTGATCAGTTAATAAAAGTTAATGAAGTAATCCATGAAATGAAGAATGATCTTAATCTTGATTGTACCATTACCCTTATATCAGCTCATCCCATAAGTAATGTCGTTTTTTAGATCGGAATTTGAAGGACAAAAAAAAAACTCAACTGAAACTTTTTAATCTAGTATATATTTTCCATCGGAATCAATGAGACACTGCCAACGTCCTACAAGCTTTTGAATGCCATGTTTATAAAATTCAGGCGGTTTTGAGGCAAAAAACGTACAAAGACTGGTGTGCAGGTCATCTAAAGTAGTATACTGTTTCTCGTCAAGATAGTTTAGCACTCCTGAAGAGATGATAATCTGAAGGCGCAAGGTCTGCAGAATATAGAGGATGTGTAAGTTTTTCCCATCCAAGCTCCTCAATTTTTGCAGAAGTGATCCGAGCGGTATGAGGACGTGCGTCGTCGTGGTGGAACAAGATTCCTTTCCGATTAACCAAAGGTCTCTTCTTTTAGTGCAGTGTTCAATCGATCCAGTTCTTGACAGTAGACTTCAGCGGTGATTGTTTGGTTGTGTGGTTGTGTGGTAAGGTTTCAAAGTGTATTACACCACCTTTATCCCACCAAACACTAAGCAACACCTTCCGAGGGTGAAGATTTGGTTTTGGCTGTTGTGTCGCTGGTACTCCGGCACAAACCCACTGTCGACGGCGCTTTAACATTCTGGTACAGTATCCACTTTTCATCACCAGTCACTAAACGGTGCAAAAACGGATCTTGGCGTTCACGGGAATGAAGAGCTGTGCTAATGTTTACCCGCACCCTCAGATTGTCGACCGACAATTCATGTGGCACCCATTTTCCTACCTTAGGCACTTTCCCGAGTTGTTGCAAATGTCGATGCATGGTGGACGGGGCTGAATTGAGTTTCTGGGCCAATTCTTCGACAGTTGTTGAACAGTCTTCTTCAAGTGCGGCTAACAGCAGGTCATCAAACTCAGCAGGGTGTCCAGAGCGTGCTGCATCTATCAAACAGCAGTCACCATTCCTAAACCTTTGAAACAATCTTTGACATTTCCTCACATGCAGAATATCGTTGCCATAAACGTCCTAAATGTTTCGCGTTGCTTCAGTAGCACTATTCCCTTTTTTGAACTCGTAAAGCATTATATGCCTGATATGCTCTTCTGATACCGCCATGTTTATGAGGGGTTCACAAAGCAAAACACACGTCTTCACTGGTCAAGGTCTGTAAAGTATGTAGCGAAACACGATGAATCTCCTCTTAGATATAACCTTCAGAAAATTTATACTTAAACCGAGTAGGACTAGTTTAAACTTAATCTATCGTAAAAAACGATATTACTTATGGGATGACCTGATACAAGATGGCTAGAGTTCAGTAGGTAATGATCCTATTATTGCGCACAGTATTCATAATGGAAAAAAGCAATATCTGATTTCAGCAGTAGATGCTGGAAATACAAAAAAGACAGCAGAATATTGTGCACAGTTAGCTAGAGAAGCAATAACAAAAACTAAAGAAATATATGGCATTGATGTAAGTATAACTATTTTGTAGGTACATTTTATTTCAGTTATAAACTGAATGTAATTCTCCGCCTTGGTATACTCAAATGCTCAGTTCCTTATGAGTTATGACATTTTATTTTCGGGTATTTGCTATAATAAATGCTATATGCATTGATAACGAAAACAAAATGATAAGAAGGAGAGAAATTCTTAAGGAGGACAACTACAGTCTTATTACTTATGGCTGTTCAGACACCATCTAAACTTGGTAGAAAAAGATGTCTCCCCAAAATCAGTTCTCAAGCATGTTGTAGAAATTAACAAATATTTCCGAAACCATCACCAACCTCATGTAAGCTAAAAACAAATCCAATAAATCAGCTACTGTCAGCTTTACTTTTATGCATTAGCACTGTCACCAGTGTGAATCCTAATTCACGACTCATTAATAAGTTGCATAGGCTATTTATTTATGCTCTCAAATCCAGCAATATTTGTAATAAAAATTTATATTTTAGGGTTGGTTAATGGAGAAAGGAGGTATGATGCCGCAACTACCAAATGAAACCAGATGGAATTCTCAGTTAGAATGCATAAAAACCTATTTGTCAAATTACTCTCTATATATAGAAATAAGAGGAGAGCATTATTGAAAGACATTGATCACAACATCGGAAAATTGATAGATAATTTATCTATAGAGAGGGGCACTCAATTTACAGTCAACTCTTACTTGTTGGAAATGCTCTAGATAAGGTGTGTTTATATTATGCAGTTAAAATTACTTTACTTTAAATACCAATATTAATTTCAAAATATTTTATAGACTTATAGTGCACATTTTATTTATAGAATCCTGTACTAAAGCACTACTAATAAATAATTAAAACACACTTCATGTGTTGTAACTTTCAACACCAAAAATAAATTCTAACAATGCATAATTCGAAATGTTTACAGATGTTTTCATTCAGCCATATATAACTTTATAGTTTTTGTTTTTTTTGTTACAGTTGCAGGCTGATAATACAACATTATCTGATGCTGTTGAAATTTGGCTCAATTTAATCCAAGATGAAAAATTAGCTCCATACAAAGAAGATATTATTAAGAGATTTAAAAAAGCTATTGAGCCATGTCATCTTTTGGCAAATATAACTGACCCAAAGTATGAAGGTAAATAGGACCTAAATACTTAACTACTATCAATATATAAAACAGGTAACTCAACTGTATGGGCAGAAGAGTTTTCTCTAATCTGAATCAAATCATCTGGCATTGCCACATTAGATAACAATTAGCATAAATTAGATACCATAAATTATATAATCTATATTATTAGCTTTATTTTTGTTTCCACACAGTTCTATTATTTTCCAGGACAAAAACTGAATAGAATTCAAGAGGAAGAGGCTGAAGAATGGCTGATTGAAATAAATTCAGAATACATGGCAGGATAATATGCGTTCCGCTTAAAAGACGCACCAATTTTTCCTCCTTATTTATTCAAAGAGAGTATAGTGAGCTCTACATCAGCTAGTAATTGGTGGAAAATTGTTGAAATTAAAGAAAAAAAAGAGACCAGGTTACCATTAGGTTTTGCTAAATTTATGAGATCTATCCATAGTTGACCTGACAGTTCCGGATCATTGGAAAGATTTTTTTTCAACGTTTGGCTTGGAATGGAGTAAAATGCGAAATAGGTTAGGGAAAGAAAAGGCAGAAATGTTGGTTCGAATCTACCGCCACCTAAGGTCAAAAGATGCTGAACATACACTGCGTTCGCACTTAAGCAGATTACATTTTCTCCAATGTTTTCAAAAGTTTTTCCCCGATTTCAATGAAATTTGTAGAAAATAATCAGCATTGATGGTATTCATTTCGATAAAATTTTTGATAATTAAAATAATTCATTTTATTGAAAAATATGTAAAACATTGTGTTCCGAATTATTAAGCAAGTATTCTATTTATGGATCTAAATGGTGAAAATGGGTAAGAAGAAGGATTTAACTAACTGAGAAAAGAAAAATAGTCAAGTTACTCGCTGAAAATAAAATCTATTGAAATTGCTAAGCAGTTTGGCAGAGCTTATCGAACTGTAAACAAGTTTGTAGCGGAGGGTACCAAACTGAGGCAGCGAAGTGATAAAGGAGCTATAAGAAAAGTGACAAGGCGGCAGATATCTGTAATCAAGCTCAAATTGCAAAGCATCCATTTGTCCTTAAGTAAAGAGGTGTTTGAGCAGGCTGGCATACATAATGTACCAAGAACATCTCGATGTGGAATCCTCCAAACAATTGGCAAGACGTGTAAACCTACGATTCAGTCACCATTAACACCCAGGTACAAGAAGCAGCGTGTTGAATGGGCGCGTCAGTACGTGAAAACAGATTCTAATACTGTATTGTTAAGCGAGAATGAAGAGCAACCCTTGAGGGATCTCATGGTTGGTCAAGAAGATGGATTGCTAAAGGTCAATCTCTACCATGGAATGAGGTTTTCTTTTAGAAAGTTTGTGTAAGACTGGGCATTTATTTTTCCACCATCAGGCACTCTGTATGGGACAACTACTTCATTGCCTATCAATCCTGCCCAAAACATGACACTACCTCCACCTTGTTGGCGTCTTAACAATCCATCTTCTTGACCAAACATCAAGTCCCTCAAGGGTTGCTTTTCATTCATCGGTGAACAATACAGTATTAAAATCTGTTTTCACGTACTGATGCGCCCATTCAACACGCTGCTTCTTGTACCTGGGTGTTAATGGATAATGGTGACTGAATCGTAGGTTTACACGTCTTGCCAACTGTTTGGAGGATTCCACATCGAGATGTTCTTGGTACATTATGTATGCCAGCTTGCTCAAACACCTCTTTACTTAAGGACAATTGATGCTTTGCAATTTGAGCTTGATTACAGATATCTGCCGCCTTGTCACTTTTCTTATAGCTCCTTTATCACTTCGCTGCCTCAGTTTGGTACCCTCCGCTACGAACTTGTTTACAGTTCGATAAGCTCTGCGAAACTGCTTAGCAATTTCAATAGATTTTATATTTTCAGCGAGTAACTTGACTATTTTTTTTCTCAGTTAATGTTAAATCCTTCTTCTTACCCATTTTCACCATTTAGATACGTAAATAGAATACTTGCTTAATAATTCGGAACACACTATTTTACATATTTTCAATAAAATATGAGAATTATTTTAATTATCAAAATATTTTATCGAAATGAATACCATCAATGCTGCTATATATAGTGATTATTTGCTATAAATTTCATTGAAATCGGGGAAAAACTTTTGAAAACATTGGAGAAAATGTAATCTGCATAATAAGCGCGAACGCAGTGTACTGATCAATAATCAATATTAGGTACCACTTCAATTATAAAGCTGAAAAGAAAATTTATTTTTAGATATAGGTAGCCAATTAGTAGATAGATAAATTAGATATAAGGTTCATGATGAAACGTGGCAAATAAATAGTTTCTGGAAATCTTAGTTTATATTGGCCTTATCACATTAATTATAGTTTATAGTTGTTAATATTTAAGACTGCATAACCATATTATAAAAAATGCCTAGTTAAAAAGAAGTTTATGAGAAGTAAATTGATGTGGGTTTTTGGGTACCAACCCTGTTCATAATCCGACAATGTTTAAGAGGACCTATATCACGACTACTTCGATACAAGGAACTCTGCAAAAGTTAAAACGTTTACAATATTGAAAAAATTAGCATATGCAACTACTTTTAATAGTATAATGGGTTACCAAAGTCAGTAAGCCATCACGGTATGGTATGTAGTCCAATGCGCGCGTGGTTCAGTGTATCTCGAGACTTTGGTAACCGACTGTGTAGTAATCAATAATGACGGTTTCATTTTTTTATAGTTTTATTTGTCATCAAAGTAAATAAAATATCCAAAGAAATAAAATATTACCAATTAGTAATTTTTAAGGGTCTACATGAGACTTGTTCAACATACGGCCCGCCAAAAATTTGTACGAGGCGCGGCTGGCGGATACTGAAAATTCATTATGTAATGTCATATTTTATTTCAATAAAATTTAATTTTAAAAAACTATCTAAAATTTGCACACTGACCCTCGATGTGGGTCATTAATTGAAATATGGACCTTCATGAGAAAAGGTTGGACACCCCTGGACCCATTTGGTCGACAAGACATCAACCAAAAAAAACTTGTCTACTTCATATCACGTTTATCAAATGTCGTTAGCCCGTTTTTACGACTTTTAGAATTGTTTCTAGTCGATTTTTTTTCCAAAATTGTACATATAAAAGGAAAAACTACAATATTGCATGTAAATTAAGAGGCACGAGTACATTTGACTCGTTAAAGCACACTCTTTGTGCTATTAAAACTGATCAGTTTAGTATTTGTTCAGTACCGTTAGGTATATCATTTTAAAGTTTCCTACGTAGTTCATTAACTGGTGTCGCGCGTGGTTTTTGACCTTTATACAATTAAACGAGTAGCGCAACGGGAGATGGGGATAAGCGACAAAATGCGTTTTCTGTTTGAAAAGACGGAGCAGGAGCTTATCCTTCCCTCTATCACCTCCATTCTGTCCTCCAATTGGCAGTTATCCCATTTTGTGACAGAAAACTCGGTTTCCACTCACAAAATGGAATATCTGGAGTGATAGAGGGAAGAATAAGCCGCCTTTTCAAACAGAAAACTCATTCCGCCGATTTTGTCGGTTATCCCCTTCTCCCGCTACGCTACTCAATTCCCCTCTAAATTTTCAGTATAAGGAATTATTTCACACACACACACACACATTATATATATATATATATATATATATATATATATATATATATATATATATATATATATATATATATATATATAAAAAAGAACGAGACGTTTGGTGTGTCTATATAACTTGTCTCACAACTACTAATGACCATAATTGGCTAGGACTCTCTCAATGTAATTTATTAATAGTTTCGCTTAACAAAGAAATGTATAAAAATTCGACTTGTCTCAGACTCAAAATTCAGCAGACTCATATTTGCAATGAAGGCGTATGATTTAGTTACAAAATATCTTTTTTTTAAGAAATAACAAGAGAAACGTACCGGTTTATATATTTAATATACCGAAATTCAGGTACACCCACAAAACTTTTACAGTTAGTAATTTTTTTTTTTAGGGGGTTTGGGTAAGAGAGGAGGGGGAGTAGTTGCTTGAGTCCTCTTATCGAGTTAGACGAGGCTCCTCGCTATTTAAAGCGCGCACAGTGATTCATTAATTATTTCGCTTGGCGAGATAGTGTGTTACGCGTGAACGAGGGAAAAAAAACGCTTTTAAAGGTACCGATAACCTTCATATCTGCGAAACTTACACGGAAAAGAGTGATAATTATTTCAATGTTAGAAACGCTTTACGTTTCGCGCATCTATCATAAAATCTCAAAATAGTTCGCAGTCATATTTTTAAAATAAACGACGCACCAACGGGAACTAACACCAGCTGAGTGATCGATGATTCAGACAATAAAAATGATACCCGAGTTTCTCTTATTGAAAGGAGTAATTTCAAATTATTTACTATAAGAAAACCATAAAGATTAGCGAATAGTACGAGGAATAGCGCAAAAAACATTTAAGACAACAATTCTCGGCTAACTATAAAATGGAAACGATTCTAGCGAAACACTAAACTGGTTTGATACGAGATAGTTCAGAAGATTGCATAAATTACCCTCGTGATGGTAATACATTTAATTTACAACTGTTTGCTAACTACGATACCTCAAGCCTCCTTGAAGTAATATAACGTATATTCAATATTGTCGAGAAAAAAATTATTTCGAAACTCAGATAATTCAATTATCGTCATTATTTATCAATCCTGCTACCATATGTCGTCTAAATAGCGATCATCATGGTATGCAAAGGTTTGTCTACAACTCCACTGAATAGCAACTCCTCCCCCCCCCCTATATATATATATATATATATATATATATATATATATATATATATATATATATATACAGGGCGTCCCAAAAAATGTACACACACTTTAAATACTTATAAAGGCAGTGTTTATTAAAATACATTTCATTTCCAAAATGTAATAGAATCTACAGACATTATTTAATTGTTTTGTCAACGCCTGTTTTCAAACTGACGTCCGTTCTGGTCCAGGCACTGCTGATAACGCGAAGCAATGGAATCGCAAACATCACGAAACATTTCGTTTGGTATGTGTGTGCATTCTCGTTCAATGGCTGCTCTCAATTCAGCGACTGTTGCAGGTTTTATAGCGTAGACTTTGTCTTTTAAGTATCCCCATAAAAAAAAGTCTAGTGGTGTGAGGTCTGGTGAACGCGGAGGGTATTCTACGAAACCCCTTCGTCCAATCCACATCCACATCGTGCCAAGTACCACTCGCAATACTCCACTCTTCGGTCCGGATCATCTTCATTAATAGCATGGACTAATCTTGGAATGTAACTTTTCCATTGACAGCGCTTCAAAATGCGTTGGACAGACGATTCTGAAATTCCTACCTCACGACTCGCTTGCCGCACAGATTTTCTTGGACTTTGGTGATACGTTTCCAGTACTCTTTCTTGCTTTGTGGGGCTTGTCGATGTCCGTGGTCTTCCGGAACGCTTCTTGTGGACATTCTGAACAGTTCCATCGGCTTCAAACTTATCTCTAATTCGAGTGATGGTAAGTCGCGTTGGTGGATCTGTTTGAAACTCCCTCCTAAACTGTCTCTGCACTTCAACTGCGTTTTCACACTTCCAGTAGCATTTTAGAATGAATTTCCTTTGTTCAAAGCTTAGTCTGACTGCCATTATTAATTCTAATGGGTTTAACTTGGAAAGAAAGAAACATCAATTGAGCTATCAGCTGTTAAAGTGTGTATACATTTTTTTGGGACGCCCTGTATATATATATATATATATATATATATACATACACACACACGTTTCGGAAAAGTTCAATTTCCATCATCAGTGCTAAAAAGTTTAAAAACAAATAGAAATAAATAAGTATAATAAACAAAAACGAACAATATATTAAAATGGCGCGAGAATTAATAGTATGGTTACAATATATATTAAATTAGAAGATTAAAAATGAAATGATATAAAGTATAAAAGTATGGACAATAAGTGAAATATAAAACGGTTAAAAGGTGAAGCAGAATTGAAGTGGTTCTTACCAAATTGTTAACGTAATGAGAGACTAATTGTACAGAAGATTGGGAATGGTTGCTTGTTGAAAAAATTCCATATTAGAAAGATGGAGCCAGGCGGAGTGATGGTGGATTTCTTTTGAGTTTGAGAGTTTATTTGGCAATGTTTAAATTGAAAGCGGAACTGTAGTCGTTGAGGGTTGGGTGGATACTGAGGATATAAAGGGACTCAAGTATCCGGGGGCTGAATTAACAATTTTGAAATTGGAGGGAAGTAACGGGTGGTTGTGAAGGTGGCAATGATCCCTTATTGTTGATTTGGAGGATTTGTTCAAGGGCTGTGAAGTTCTTGTAGAAATCCCACGATGCGCGTCCACTCTTGTTTGATATTGGCGGATGGTACTGCCAATATAGTTCGCTTTGCAGCGAACACAATTAAAAGCGTAGATAGTGGACGAAGCAAGTGGCTGGGGTGTTCTTTCTTTATGGTTGAGATAAGATTTGATACTATTGTTGTTGGTGAAGGCGAAATGAAATTTAATTTGGGGGTAAAGCGGGTGAGTAAGAGACGGAGTTCTGAAAGTATCTTGTGGCTAATGTGGTCGTAATAGGGGAATGAAAAATATTGTATGTCTCTTTTAACAGTGGGAACTTTAAAAGGGGGGGTGATAAATATTAAGAAAGTTTCTGGTTAAAGATTGTAACAGATGTTTTGGGAAGGAGTTATTAATGCTGAAGTTATGAATGAACTCTATTTCATGGTGGAAGGATAAGTACGAAGAGCATAGATGATAGGCGCGGTGGATTAAAATTTTAATGCTGTTTATTTTATATAGGGAAGGGGTGAGGCTTAGGAAATTAGTACCTAGGCCTGTGTACGTGGATTTTCGATATATGGAAGTGCTGAATTTGTTTTGCTTAGTTATTGTAATATCTAGGAAGGGTAAGGTGTTATTGGATTAGTCGTCTTTGGTGAACTTAGTTTTTATGTTGGGAGTTAAGGTAGTGAAGAAAAAGGGGAGGCGTGGTTGGCATTGTGAAAAAGGACAAAGGTGTCATCAACGTATCTTTTATATAGGTGTGGTTTATAATGAGGGGGGCAATGAAGTAGCCAGTTATTTTCGTGATGGCTTAGGAAGATGTTAGCTAAAGTGGCACTTAAGGGGGATCCCATAGCTAGTGAGTCGGTTTGTTAATAAAGTTAATGGAGGTTATTTGAGTTATTTATGGTCCATATTTCTTTAGCGAATTCGCTAAAGAAATATGGACCATAAATAACTCAAATAACCTCCATATGCATAGTTTCGATATAGTATCTCACTACATCAGTGGTGCACAAACGTTTTTGATGTGAGGGCCAAGCGAAGAAAATAACTACAGTAAATGTATTAGCCTACTTACTTTCCATCTAAGTCAGAATATAAAAGTGACCCAATTTATAACTTTTTCATTGAATTGAAAAAGCCCGTGGGGGACACATTTGGCCCGCGGGCCAGGGTTTGTGCATCACTGCACTACATCAACGTTCCAATTAAAGAAGTCATCGATATCTGCATTAACAGCCTTTTCACCAACAATCTGAACACAGTTTTGAATCTAACAAAACAAGAATTTACCAAACTGCTTACGCTTGCCGCCTCAGACACCTATTTTTTCTTTAACCAACAACTTTATCAACAAACCGACTGACTAGCTATGGGATCCCCCTTAAGTGCCACTTTAGCTAACATCTTCCTAAGCCATCACGAAAATAACTGGCTACTTCATTGCCCCACTCATTATAAACCACACCTATATAAAAGATACGTTGATGACACCTTTCTCCTTTTTCACAATGCCAACCACGCCTCCCCTTTTTCTTCACTACCTTAATTCCCAACATAAAAACTAAGTTCACCAAAGACGACGAATCCAATAACACCTTACCCTTCCTAGATATTACAGTAACTAAACAAAACAAATTCAGCACTTCCATATATCGAAAATCCACGTACACAGGCCTAGGTACTAATTTCCTAAGCCACACCCCTTCCCTATATAAAATAAACAGCATTAAAATTTTAATCCACTGCGCCTATCATCTATGCTCTTCGTACTTATCCTTCCACCATGAAATAGAGTTCATTCATAACTTCAGCATTAATAACTCCTTCCCAAAACATCTGTTACAATCTTTAACCAGAAACTTTCTTAATAATAATAATAATAATAATAATAAATAATCATCCCCCCCCCTTTAAAGTTCCCACTGTTAAAAGAGAGAATATTTTTCATTCCCCTATTACGACCACATTAGCCACAAGATACTTTCAGAACTCCGGCTCTTACTCACCCCGCTTTACCCCCAAATTAAATTTCATTTCGCCTTCACCAACAACAATAGTATCAAATCTTATCTCAACCATAAAGAAAAAACACCCCAGCCACTTGCTTCGTCCACTATCTACGCTTTTAATTGTGTTCGCTGCAAAGCGAACTATATTGGCAGTACCATCCGCCAATATCAAACAAGAGTGGACGCGCATCGTGGGATTTCTACAAGAACTTCACAGCCCTTGAACAAATCCTCCAAATCAACAATAAGGGATCATTGCCACCTTCACAACCACCCGTTACTTCCCTCCAATTTCAAAATTGTTAATTCAGCCCCCGGATACTTGAGTCCCTTTATATCCTCAGTATCCACCCAACCCTCAACGACTACAGTTCCGCTTTCAATTTAAACATTGCCAAATAAACTCTCAAACTCAAAAGAAATCCACCATCACTCCGCCTGGCTCCATCTTTCTAATATGGAATTTTTTCAACAAGCAACCATTCCCAATCTTCTGTACAATTAGTCTCTCATTACGTTAACAATTTGGTAAGAACCACTTCAATTCTGCTTCACCTTTTAACCGTTTTATATTTCACTTATTGTCCATACTTTTATACTTTATATCATTTCATTTTTAATCTTCTAATTTAATATATATTGTAACCATACTATTAATTCTCGCGCCATTTTAATATATTGTTCGTTTTTGTTTATTATACTTATTTATTTCTATTTGTTTTTAAACTTTTTAGCACTGATGATGGAAATTGAACTTTTCCGAAACGTCTGTAAATAAACATGTACCATCTTTTCGTCCTATTCCTCGCTAAGCTCCGCTTCCCTAAGAACAAACCATTCAACCAAGTATATATATATATATATATATATATTAATTATATATATATATAATATATATATATATATATATTATATAATATATATATATATATTATTATTATATATATATATATATATATATATATTATATATATATATATATATAAGGTATATCTAAAGTTGATTAAATCACCTTACATCACTAATGAGTAATTTCTTAAATTAACAAATAAAAACGAGAGATCTTACCAAATGCCGGGTTCCAATCGCACATTTATAATTTCGGGAATAGCGAACCTGTGCCCTGCGGAATACAAAACATGGGTAAGAAATGCAATTTAAGTCCAAAACATCTTATTCAATAACCGCAAAAAAAGTTACCACAATGGAATATATATATAATAATAATACACGGTATTATAACAAATATAATTATTATATATATAATATAATTATAACTAAATATACAGAATTCCTTCAAATCAATCTATCTAGCGCCATCTTTCTATCTAGCTAGCTAGCTATAACAACATTTTAAATGTATAACGTAAGACTATTCGCATAAATATATACAGACGCATTCATACATGTTAATTTACGGTGAAAGTTTGTTATAGTTAATATTGCCAGTCCATATATAGGAGGAGACCTTCGCGGCTGAACAAATGCCCTGAATATAAATTCAGGGTGTGTGAATAAGAGCCTACTGAAAACTAGATTTATCTGTGCAGCGGGTATTGGGTACGTAATGGGTGTTTATGACAACTTTCTCTATTGATAATGAAGCTAAAACTCACAAATCCTGTCAATCGTCTTGTTGTAAAGAACGCAAGCATACACACACAATATTAATATATATATATATATATATATTATATTATATATATATATTATATATATATATATAACTTCTGAATTTCTTTACTAAATACCCTAGTTTTGGGGTTGCGCAAAACGGTTAAGTTTTATCCCTATGGACCGTGAGGGGTGACGTAAGGTATATTATCGTCCAGCTTCCAGGTATCCCCCCACCCTACACACTGCGGCGAATATTAGCCTCTTAACGGAGGGTGCGTCATGGCCGAAACCCAGTCATTGTCGCCTGGTCGGACTTTCAAAAACATCAACCAGCATTCCTTCTTCGTATCCAAGAAACTCCGCCCGTGGTCCTCCACGACTTGGGAGAAAGTGCTGCTTCTGCTTCTTGCTCTTGGTGGTGGTGTAGGTTTGGTATAGCGCGGAGTTTATTTCAAGTCGTTGGACACCTTTAGGCTCCTAACAACTCCCAAGAGCCTTTTGATACTTCGGAAGCTCCAGCCAGGTCTCCGGATCCGCAGCATCCCAAAACGGAGTCACCGAAGTCAAGAATGGTGAACAGTTACAAGTTGGCCGTTACAAATGACAAGAGATTCTTCCCCTCTACTTCCTCTATCCGGATCCTGGCGGTAGTAGCGTTTCGGCATTTCTTGATGGCCTGAAGTGCCAGATCGTTTGCAGGAGCAATAGTGGCCAGAGGAAATTGAAACCAGGTGTTCAAATAAACCTTAGCGATGAAGACCGTGAATTTTCTCAATGTTGTTTCTTCACGCGCAGTCAGGCGAAACTGCGACAGAGGAAGATCCTGATCGTGTAAATTAGTTCGGCCACCCAGCGAGTACGATGTAGAGCGGCTAGCCGCATGAGCCTCTTCCCACGAGGAGGCACCTCTCCAAGAAACACCAAGGTGAGCTCCATCCAGAAGCTCTCCGTAGCAATCCCTTGAGTGGCATTCTTGGAGGGTCTTCCTGGCCAATTCGCCGATTTCCTCTTTTCATTAAGAAATTTTTAAGCTAGCTTCGTCGTCCGTTACTGGTTCCAGCTTCTCATTGTCGATGGAAGCCGTTTTATTGGAATCGCTGTTGACGGTCCGAAGTGGCTGACGAAGACCTCAACCACGATCTCCAGCCTGCGATGGCAACAGATCAGATACAAGATATCCCTGTCCAGCTTCCTCTCGATCAGGACGCATGCACCTCGTCTCTGTACGGTGTTGCTGATGGTGGTATCTAAGACCATCGATCTGATCTGGTCAGTCAGGTCCCAATCTTGATGGTCGTCTCGACGGCCGATGCCATGGCCTCTGCGGTTCAAAGGGAGAGTACTGTCACCGTGAGGAGTTTACAAACGTCTTGTTCACACATCAAGTGCAAAACGTCATTTATTTCCCTCCCCCGTGATGTCAGGCAGCATCTTCCCGTTCCAGTGGACCACAAGTGAAGACCCGGAATCGAATCATTCTCTGATAGTCCTCGCAATGTGCTCTTGGTGCTTTGTGCGAGGGGTCCGAATGGAGGTCTGACTGATGGAAAGTACCATGTCGTGACCCAGGCTCTTTGCGGTGGCTGCCACGAGGTAGTATGCGGGTGAATCGCCGACTTTCGTTCGGTGCAAAGCTTGCGCTAATTCTGGTATCAGTTCGCAGGCCGGGATCTATTTGGCGGCAATGAAGTTGTGGCTTGTGAGCATCCTTCTCCTGGGTAGCTGTCTTCCTCGGATGTGATACTCTCTCTCAGTACCTGCCGATGCTCAACTCGAGGGTAGCGATCTCGCTCAGCTCTTTCGACTCTGCCTCGTGGGTTCTCTTCCGCCTGAAGTATCTATTCTCCTTGATGGCCAACTTCACATCAACACCGGACACGTGGCCTCTCCTGCCCTTCTGCCTTTGGGCTAGGAACTGCTTCTCTCTCTGATCTTCGTGGGCGATGTCGTACAGCTTATCGAGGATTGACACTAAAGTGGCCTCTTTTGTGACTTGAGCGGCGGATTGGCAGGACTTGCTTTTCTTAAGTGCTTGCTACTATGAGTAGTTTCAGAAGACCTTCACGAGGTCATGCTGAGAGAGACAGTGAGGATCTGGGCTCTCTCTCAGAAACTGCCTTACTACTCTCATTCACGGGAAATACGGGTGGTAGAAAAAAGTGCCAAAACTTGCTTCCTCAAAGAAAGTTAATTTCTTAGAATCTGGGACGATGTCGAACTAATCAACCAAATGTTTTTCTTTGAACGATTATTAGCACTAGCACTAGCCATGATTGGGCTAAACACGCGAAAGAGATCGAATAATATTTAAACGTTCAAGGACAATTGAAGAATGGAGACGGTAAAGTTCGTTGACTATGAATTCCAGTAATAGTATGAAAATTTAATCCATAAACTGCCAAACGTACGATGCGAGGCATTAGTTTATGGGTCCCTTTTAAAAATCAGAAAAATACTTATCACACTAATCACATTGTAAGATGAACAAGGAAGAATTGTTAACATTGTCCCTTATACGCGTAATGGAGAAAATTTTAACCCCTCTACACAACCCCTACACATTCATCGATTTTTATGAGAGGTTTCTGGGGATATGCAAGAAAATGCAGTTTTGAGTTTAAAAAAAATATATATATTTTTGTCCCTTATAACTGACGACTGTGTATCGAAAGTCGTAAATAGGTTTAATTTTTTATTACACAAACTATTGTCGACAATTTTTTTATATTTTTTGTTCCACAAAATATTTGAACAATTTTTAAACGACGAGAAAGTGGACAATTGAGCAACGCTCCGTTATTGTAGAGCTCTATTTTCAAAATGGCAGGTCCAAAACTGCTGCCCAAAGAGCTTACGAAGAAAACCACGTTAATTTTGCCCCCATCAAAGAACGTCATCGGAAGATTGAAAACGTATTAGGGGCAGCACTAGAGAAAAGAAACCTACAGAATATGTAGTTCCAGCGAGTGTCACTTCCCATAAGGCGAGACTAGCGAGTGTCATGTTCGGTAGATTTCCAGACACACTAGCGTCTCGTTATAGAGAAAAACTGGCCTGCGAGATCCCCCGATCTATCCTCTGGGGATTCTTAAAAGAAGGGTTTACTTGAACAAACCACGGATAGTACAGGAATACATACACCACCCAAGACACTGAGGTGTGTGTGTTGGGGCTGGTGATGGATATTTAAATGACTTTCGTAAGTAGCTTTACGTACGAGTAAAACCTCATTTTGGAAAGATGCGACAACAATCAAGTAGTTTTTGTATTATTGTATTTGTAATGGTATAATATTAAAGCAATTTTATGTTTACACACACACACACATGTATAGTGTCCACTGTCCATAAGTCCGGCCTCGTACGAAAATTTATTATGGTATGGAAGTGAAATTTGTTACGGAAGCGAATTACACTCATGAAGAAAAGGCCTTCGGCTTTTCCTCACGAGTGTTACTCTCTTCCATATTAGCCATTGCGTGTTATTCTACCTGTGTGTGTGTGGGGGGGGGAGTTCCATAACAAGACCAATTTGAACATTTGTTTTAGTCCAAATGTACTATTATAAATTTAATTTTTTTGATTACCCGTTAAATTACTTGGTTGGCACAGTTCTTTGGGTTTAACTATTCAATTGACGTAAATCTGATCTATGATGCTCTCCGAACAGTTCAATTTTTTTTTTTTAATTTAATATAAACGTTCTAAAACTATATTTCATCCGCAGTACGATTATAAATTCATCCTAAATTAAAAAAAAAAGTTAAAAATTAAACGTATTTTCCATTTTCCAAAAGACAAATTTTGCCGAACCGTCCGTGTGCGCGCGCGCTTCTTCTATACTACTGCGAGGGTAAAAACTTTCTGCCACGTCAATCTGAATTTATTTTCATTAAAAAGTAAAAAAATTATTATTTTTTAAATCTTGTTTCCAAGTTCCGTTAAACTATTTTTTTTTTTTTTTTTTTTTAGTACTTTCTAATATATATAACTTTTTTTATATATATAAATTATGAGTGCCAAATCTGGTGTGCCTCTCCCAAATGAAGTCTAACTAATGAATAAATCAACTTTGCATGTCGAATATCATGTTCCGTAATAAAAAATTCGTCGTACAAAACCAACTTGCTCAACTTCAGCACACGAACAATGCTTTTCTTTAAAAAAAATAATAAAAAAATAAATAAATGAGATTCCTATACTTAGTACAAGAGTAATTTTCATTAATATTTTCGACGACAGAAGCTTCTTACTGGCATTTTCCTTCGTTTTACTGCCGAGGGCAAAGCTTTTCATTCGTATATAAATTTCCATTTTATGAGCTTTATCTTAAGCTGATTGAATTTTCTCTCGAGTAATGATTCCACTATCACGCTTATATTCCGGCATCCGCCAATTTAAGATTTAATGAAGTATTAAGTCATCGACGCGCAAACAATATCGATACCACGACATCCCCTTCAGGAACGCCACTCGTTGAAACTTTTCACTCAGTCCAATTTCTTACCAATTAAAAACTACTCTGCGTTATTCTTTCTATTGACTAACCAATTAAAATTATATATATATATATATATATATATATATCAGATCATCCCATCAGTAATGTTTTTTAGATCGGAATTTTGAAGAAAAATTTTTTTTTAATCTAGTATATCTTTTCCATCGGAATCAATGACACTGCCAACGTTCTACAAGCTTTTCAATGCCATGTTTATAAAATTCAGGCGGTTTTGAGGCAAAAAACGTACAAAGACTGGTGTGCAGGTCATCTAAAGAAGTATACCGTTTCTCGTCAAGATACTTTTGCAAACTCCTGAAGAGATGATAATCTGAAGGCGCAAGGTCTGGAGAATATGGAGGATGTGGAAGTTTTTCCACCCAAGCTCCTCAATTTTTGCAGAAGTGATCCGAGCGGTATGAGGACGTGCGTCGTCGTGGTGGAACACGATTCCTTTCCGATTAACCAAAGAAGGTCTCTCTTCTTTTAGTGCAGTGTTCAATCGATCCAGTTGTTGACAGTAGACTTGAGCGGTGATTGTTTGGTTGTGTGGTAAGGTTTCAAAGTGGATTACACCACCTTTATCCCACCAAACACTAAGCAAACCTTCCGAGGGTGAAGATATGATTTGGCTGTGGTGTCGCTGGTTCTCCGGCACAAACCCACTGTCGACGGCGCTTAACATTCTGGTACAGTATCCACTTTTCATCACCAGTCACTAAACGGTGCAAAAACGGATCTTGGAGTTCACGGGAATGAAGAGCTGTGCTAATGTTTACCCGCACCCTCAGATTGTCGACCGACAATTCATGTGGCACCCATTTTCCTAACTTAGGCACTTTCCCGAGTTGTTGCAAATGTCGATGGATGGTGGACGGGGATGAATCGAGTTTCTGGGCCAATTCTTCGACAGTTGTTGAACAGTCTTCAAGTGCGGCTAACAGCAGGTCATCATCAAACTCAGCAGGGCGTCCAGAGCGTGCTGCATCTGTCAAACAGCAGTCACCATTCCTGAACTTTTGAAACCATCTTTGACATTTCCTCACATGCAGAATATCGTTGCCATAAACTTCCTGAATGTTTCGCGTTGCTTCAGTAGCACTATTCCCTTTTTTGAACTCGTAAAGCATTATATGCGTGATATGCTCTTCTGATACCGCCCATGTTTATGAGGGGTTCACATAAAGCAAAACACACGTCTTCACTGGTCAAGGTCTGTAAAGTATGTAGCGAAACATGATAGATCTCCTCTTAGATATAACCTTCGGAAAATTTATGCTTAAACCAAGTAGGACTAGTTTAAACTTAATCTATCGTAAAAAACGACATTACTTATGGGATATATATATATATATATATATATATATATATATATATAATATCACAATTATACATACTATGATACTATGCGCGACACTTCATCGAATGGTTTGTGAATTGCGATAAGAATCTATATTTTATGAAAAAAAATTGTCCGACGCTCGACTTTCTTCTTCGTTGAAATTTCATTCGACATCCCTCCCCAGGTAATTATTTCTAGTTTCTAAAATATTACCTACGACCTTTTTTTTTTCCCCCTTTTTTTTTCTCTTTCGAAGGACCTCAATTCAGTTTTGTCTTGTACAATTTTAATTTCTTTTAATTTCTTTATTACAGCGTTTAAACAACCTCATTCCTCACCCGCCCCTCCATTTTTGTCCCCTAAACAATATTCAAATATTTCTATCTATCTATCTATCTATCTATCTATCTATCGAGAGAGAGAGAGAGAGAGAGAGAGGCGCGCGCGAGCACAAACATGTCATCTTAACTGCACCAGATGGCTTATCCTTTTTGCCTTCTGAAACGAAGGCGGAGAGAGAATGAATTCTTTGCTTGGTTGACAGTCCCTAACAGCTTCCAATGACCCCAGGACTGAACACTCGTTACACCATCACCGAGTATTCTCTTCGCTTCGGGCTCCTTACAGCGTCCACTGTCTAAAGACACACTTCTCTACTTTTAAAGTTTCTCAATAGCCTTCAGATGCTGTAATTTTAAATTTATACCCCGACGAGACAACCCATTTTTTTTAGTTTTAAAATTTATTATTTTTAATAATTTTTGTTAACTTTCTTTTAAAATGCATCAATTAAGATTATATTCTGGTGATGCAAATGTGATTTTAAGCTTTTATAAAATTCAGACATTAAATTTAAAGTGTCATGAAAGGATTATGGAATATTCAAGAATAATTCAAAATAACTTACGGCTTTTTTATGGTATTATTATTATTATACGAAAAATTCAAATTACCCGTTTGATAAATAGCTTAAAATCAAGAAGCCACAAAGGTATACTTTCTAGAAATGTGTGCGCGCGCGCGCGCACACCACACCACACACACACCCCTTTGGTTAGCTTCCGCCAGAATTGTTTATTCTGACGATGGTCAAGCTTTTCACTCCACCTTAGACCTACAGTTTAACGTGGAATCCGAACCACGCCCCACCAGCAACCTAGCGTCTTAACCACTAGGCCACCCACGGTACCCATTTATCTACCAACCACTTTCTTTATTGTGTGGAAGGATGAACAGTTGGGCTTTGCTGCGCGCCGGCTGCAATCACCGGGTCTCGAACCTGGGGCCGATGGATTCGTAGTCAGGGACGCTAACCACTACACCAGCGAGGCGCGCGCGCATATATACATATATATATAATCACAATTTGCACCCAAGGATCTCCTTCTGTGATGGGCATTTCATAGAACATCTCAAATCGTGACTTCGAAAGAGGATTTGAAAGTTCTTCGCGATCATTATGGCGTAACCATGGAAACAAAAGTTCGTCTAGTAAGATACCAACAATTTTATGAACGTAGATCCAAGTGTGTGTGTGTGTGTGTGTGTGTGTGTGTGTGTGTGTTGTGTGTGTGTGTGATAGAAACTGTAAAAGACATGAAAGCATAATTATTCAAGGTTTAGCCCAATACGCGTTACAAATTTCTTGGACACAATATAATCACCATCTCTCTCGATAAAGCCATGATTCATTCTGGTTTTCCAAACCTGAAGACATTCTCCAGTTGCTGCTGAGTGATTTCATGAATTGCATTTGTAATTCTGGCCATAAGTTCATCCACTATAATTGCCGCATTTGGGAGACAGAAACCTCTCAAAGTCTGGCAACACGAAAGAGACGCCAAAAATCAATGTCAGGCGCGCTCTCAGATGTCGTGCATCATTCCTTCTTGAAGAATCAATAACACAGGCCTGCGTTGGTTTTGTTGTCCGAAATATTTTATCACTTACATAGTAGTTTTTGCACGCTGATTCCGAAAATAATATTCATTTTTCGCCATCACGTACAGATTTTTCACAAAATGTCACATTTTATGATTATTACATGTCAGTAATTTTCATTAAATTTTGATTAAAAACTACTGCCTATTAATGATTATAAATGCTTGGTTTCACCAAGAAATCAAAGAAATGGAGAAGAGATATCAGGGAAGGTGGAACATCAGCATGATGGCTGATTACTGCTGGATGTTAAACGGGATACTCCAGAATTATTACATAAAAGAAAAGGAATAACGCGTACATTCGAGACAAAGGCATAGATCTCAAGAAAACTCGGGACAAATAAAGATGAATATGTAATGGACGTTAATAGTTTCTTTCTTTTTAAACTTGTTTGCATTTGTAATTAGTGTAACAAAGCGAAACAGGTACCTAATGTAAATTGAAATAAATATTTATTTTTGTTTTTTCCCTTCCAGTTTGAAGAAAATCCTTACGTGATAGAAAAGAATGGACACCTTATTCGAAATCAGCGTAGTTGAATTATATAAAATCAGTTATTAGTAAGAAAACAACTCTTACAAAGTTCTCATTCGCAGGCCTGTGTAATCAATGGTGAACGTTACCTTTTAATGTTTCAGAATTTCTTTAGTCCTGAACCAAGACGATTAAATCTTTGTGAGTACATATTCTTTCAGCAAGACAGTGCTCCCTGACACTATGCTTTGAATATAGACAGTTCTTGAACGAAGTTTTCCCAGTCGCGTGGATCGGTAGAGGTGGACCAACTGCTTGGCCACCTCGTTCATCTGGCCTATCCCCATTGGACTATTTCTCGTGGGCCATGCTAAAAGTGTTGTTTACTCATCGAAACCACATTCTTCGGATGGACTTATGGCCAGGACCACAAATGCAATTCATGAAATGCATCGACAGCAACTACAGAACGTTTTCAGGTCTTTGGAAAATCGGATTGAACGCTGTATCAAGAAAGATGAAGGTTAGGTTGAGGCTTCGAAATATGTAATGTACTATGCTATTTACAGTTTATTTCTATCAAGTGTATATCAAAAGTTATTAAGTTTAAATTGAACAAGGACTTTGTAATCACCCGTTACACACACACACACACACACACACACACACACACACTTTGTGGGGGTTCGAACGACGGCTCAGGATCGACCTGCGACCCCTCTGCAGCATCTCGCGAAGGAGGGAATTAGTCTGATCTCCTCCTGCCCTCGTAGCCAGCCACGTATGGCTGGTCAGGGACTTTCCACACAATGCACAAGAATCTGGCCAGCTGGTTCTTGAAGTTATTCGGGTCGGTGTGCTGGAGATTCCTTACTTCTCTCGGTAGGGCATTGAAAAGCTTTGGGCCTCGTATTCTGAGGGTATTTTCCATCCTCGTTTGCATGGCCCCCCGTCCCACAGCAGCTGGGACTGTACAAAACCTGCCTCTTCTCTCATTCCAGTTTGTTTATTTCATTTCTAAGGTTAGGGACAAAGCCCTCAAGTATTTTCCATATGTATATTATTGTGTACCGCTCTCGCCTTCTTTCGAGATAATAGTTTCAGGGATAGTAGTCGAAATCAGTAGTCTTTACCTTCCGTTTCTTCTATCTTAGACGTAAAAGTCCTTTGTATAGCTTCAATGTTCGCAATGTCTCGTTTTCTGTATGGGCTTGTGAGTACTGAGCAATACTCGATTATTATTGGTAGGACTAGACTCTTCCATAATTTGAGCATGATGTTTGCTTTTCTGCTGCGGAAGCTCCTCCAGATGATTCCCATTATTTTTCTAGCCGTTGTAATTTTGGTGTTATCCGTTGTCTTGCAGTTTTGTATCTTTTATTCTGCAGCTCCTTGTTATTACCATATCTTAGAAGTCGGAATTTTTCTTCGTTGAACTTCATATTATTGTCTTCTGCCCAGTGGAATAATGTTTCAATTTCATTTTATAATTTTCTTATGTCACCTTCGTTCAAATTTCCTTACATATCTTTGTCTCATTCTCGAAACATGATACAATACTGTCCTTAATATCTGTATCAATATATGCAATTATTATTATGAACAAAGGGAGCTAATACTGTCCCTTGTGGGAAAGAAATCGGAAATCTCGGAAGTCGTGAGCCAACTCCGTTTACCACCACTGTTCTTTGCGTCAGGAAATTAAATATCCATCTTCCTAGCTTTCCAGTAATTCCTGTATTCTTAAGTTTGTGCTATGATTCCATGGTCACATTTACCGAAGGCTTTGGCAAAGTCCGTATATATTACATCTATGTTTTGTCCTCGACACAATGTTTCCAAAATTTTCTCCCGATGGTCTGGTAACTGTGATAGGCATGATCTTCCAGCCCTAAAGTCATGTTGATTTGGGTTGTATAAGTCTTTCTTGTAGGTAGTAGGTAGTTTTGCCTCTAATTATACGTTCAAAGCACTTTACTAGGTGTGAGGTGAGAGCCACTGGCCGATAATTCTTAGGCATTGCTCTGTTACCACCTTTAAATGGGGGGGGGGGGGGCACTGTTGGCGTTCTTTAACGGGAGTGAAATTTGTCCTGTGTAGAGTGATTTCCTCCATAGTAAGTATAGCGGTTTGGCAATACTCTCTCTACATTTCTTCAGAAACGTGGCACTCCATGTTTCTGGCCCTGGTGCTGAATTGTCTCGCATCTGTGATAAGGCCATAATTACATCTTCCGTGAACTCGAAGTCCATTAATAGGTTTGTGCCGGAATTTGTTCTTGGTTGATTTGTATCTATGTCGAAAAACTCGTCTGGGTTTTCCCACTTCCATCTCGGACTTAGTGAACAATTTAACTGTGTTTAGCACCCCTAAGAGTTATATATATATACACATATATATATGTATATATAACACACACACACACACATATATATACACTGCGTTCGCACTTAAGCAGATTACATTTTCTCCAATGTTTTCAAGTTTTTTCTCGATTTCAATGAAATTTGTAGCAAATAAATAATCAATGGTATTCATTTCGATAAAATATTTTGATAATTAAAATAATTCTCTCATTTTATTGAAAAATATGTAAAATATTGTGTTCCGAATTATTAAGCAAGTATTCTATTTACGGATGTAAATGGTGAAAATGGGTAAGGATGATGATTTAACATTAACTGAGAAAAGAAAAATAGTCAAGTTACTCACTGAAATATAAAATCTATTGAAATTGCTAAGCAGTTTGGCAGAGCTTATCGAACTGTAAACAAGTTTGTAGCGGAGGGTACCAAACTGAGGCAGCGAAGTGATAAAGGAGCTATAAGAAAAGTGACAAGGCGGCAGATATCTGTATCAAGCGCAAACTGCAAAGCATCCATTGTCCTTAAGTAGAGAGGTTTTTGAGCAGGCTGGCATAAGAACATCTCGATGTGGAATCCTCCAAACAATGGCAAGACGTGTAAACTTACGATTCAGTTACCATTAACACCCAGGTACAAGAAGCAGCGTGTTGAATGGGCGCGTCAGAACGTGAAAACAGATTTTAATACTGTATTGTTAACCGAGAATGAAGAGCAACCCTTAAGGGACTTCATGTTTGGTCAAGAAGATTACTGAGAGCCAATTTCTACCATCGAGATTAAGACGCCAACAAGGTGGAGGTAGTGTCATGTTTTGGGTAGGATTGATAGGCAATGAAGTAGCTGTCTCATACAGAGTGCCTGATGGTGTAAAAATGAATGCCCAGTATTACACAAACTTTCTAAAAGAAAACCTCATTCCATGGTAGAGACTGACCCTTAGCAATCCATTTTCTTGACCAACCATCAGATCCCTCAAGGGTTGCTCTTCATTCTCGGTTAACAATACAGTATTAAAATCTGTTTTCACGTACTGACGCGCCCATTCAACACGCTGCTTCTTGTACCTGGGTGTTAATGGTAAATGAATCGTAAGTTTACACGTCTTGCCAATTGTTTGGAGGATTCCACATCGAGATGTTCTTGGTACATTATGTATGCCAGCCTGCTCAAAAACCTCTTTACTTAAGGACAATGGATGCTTTGCAGTTTGCGCTTGATTACAGATATCTGCCGCCTTGTCACTTTTCTTATAGCTCCTTTATCACTTCGCTACCTCAGTTTGGTACCCTCCGCTACAAACTTGTTTACAGTTCGATAAGGTCTGCCAAACTGCTTCGCAATTTCAATAGATTTTATATTTTCAGCGAGTAACTTGACCGTTTCTTTTCTCAGTTAGTGTTAAATCATCCTCCTTACCCATTTTCACAATGTAGATCCGTAAATAGAATACTTGCTTAATAATTCGGAACACAATATTTTACATATTTTTCAATAAAATGAGAATTATTTTAATCATCAAAATATTATCGAAATGAATACCATCAATGCTGCTATATATAGTGATTATTTGCTACAAATTTCATTGAAATCGGGGAAAAACTTTTGAAACATTGGAGAAAATGTAATCTGCTTAAGTGCGAACGCAGTGTATGTACACGTATATATATATATATATATATATATATATATATATATATATATACACACGTATACATACATACATTATTATATATAAGTTTGAATTCAAGAGGATTAGGGCCAAAACACTTAAATTGCCTTTCAAAAGCCTGAAAAAAAAAAAAAAAAAAAAAAACTCATTCCAGCCATCTGCATGCGTGTGGCTCTTGAAACACGCACGCTCAAACCTCTTATAAAAAGATGATTTTCGACCATCTCGGAAAGTCACCCCAACCAACCATGCAACCAGAATCAACATAGGGCAAATCAACCGGCAATAAGAGTAATACCATATAAACCCATCGGACGAATATCTCTATACGACAACTAATATAAACAACCGACCAAGTAATTAAAAATGTATATACAGAAGTTAAATATCGTGGCTCATGTATGGACTGATATACACGCAAAAAAAAAAATATATATATATACGCACCTTCACGCGAAATCCAAACGAATTGAAGGTAGTTACAGCATAAAAATGCAGCTGACGATCAGTCATCCAACAACAGAACATGGGTAATGCACGCATTAAATGCATACATTTTGAAAGCAATACTTCCGAACTGAGACTTTGTTCAAAGGGAGTCAATTTAATTTGAAATTAAACTCGTTTGTGAAATTAGAAAGTGACCGATCAGCAAACCTTTTAAATACTTATCTTAAGAATTTCAATGAATTCTCTCTCGACATTTTCCGTTAAATATAAGTATACAAATAGCTATGAAATAAAGCGATACGGTTTTCGACAATATCGCTTTCGAAAACCAAATCAAGCAAATTAAATGCCAGATGTGGGAAGAATATATATAATATATTTTTTTTTTAAATTAAATAAATAGATAAACAGATAGATAAATTACCTAAAGTTTTTCTATATAAAGAAAACCGCATTTACCCAAAAAGATAATAGCTTCATACCGAAACCGAGTCAAGAATTCTGTAACTATTTATTCAATTTACTAAGAGTATTTTAAATTGTCAGGATATTATGAAAAAAAACTTATTTGCATTTAAAATAACGTTAAACTATCACAGTCTAATAATAAACACCTTTACAATCAAAATAACCATACCCCCCACTACAAACCAAGAGTTCAACAAAAATTCTATATTACACACACACACACACACAATAAAATCGGATCTAACTTCTTCAGAAACAAAACCTTGAGGCCTATAGGCCATCAAATTTCGCTTTTGGAACACTCAATATCTACATATAAAGCATACGCTATCGTCAAACCAGCTAAGCGGACATTCACTATGGTTGAGCTGCATTCTGAGAGGTCAGCGCACCCAGACAACTCAAGACTGGTTCGAGTGCTCACTTTTTGCTTCTATCCTGAAGGCGCTCATGAGAGAGAAAATAAAGAAAACAGTAGAGAGAATCAAGAGAATAAGGAAAATAGAAGAAATGAAATACATTATTTTATAATATATATATATATATATTATATACTGCGACCATTCTCTCCTAGATTTTACGATGCAGCTAATAAATGCACCTACTACCCTACATCATAAATTAATAATTACGATAAAATAAATTAACCGGATGTCATTCAGGGCCTAAGAACTTATTTGATACACTAAAAATATTTGTACCGCGTCAATTCTCCTCTTATCGAGAAAAGGGCAGAGACTTTAGAGGTACAAATAGGAAAATGGTGGCAGCATTTTAATCATGTATAAAAACAAAACCGAATGCATTCAAACGAACGAGAAATCCAAACCTCTGAAACTAATGTTAACTACGACATTTCTGTATGAAACCTACAAATACTTGGGGGGTTTGGGGGAGGGGCGCAAGTTAACAAGATTTAAGATTTCTATTTTCCACCATTATTCTCTTCATTGCTCTCCTAAAACTTTTACAGAAATTATGAAATTATATTTGAACCACCAAATACTAGTACAAAAGTCTTTTTCCTAATATTGTACATTTATGGAAAAAAGTTCGCCTACAAAAAATCCATTAATCAGATTTTTATTTTATTATTGCTACGGGAGAAAATATCCAAAGCAAACCATTATTATTTAGTAATTTTTTATGTTTTTAAAATTTTTAGGCGAACTCTTTTCCAATATTGTACAGTGCTTCGTTTAAAATAGGCGCACATTTGTTGTCAATCACACCGCCATTGGAATAAATTGCGTAGAATAATATGAAGTAATTTCAGATACGCGAGACAATTCAGCAATTAATATTGCCTCAAAATGTAGTTAACTCCTTGAAATAAACTATTTAAAACTACTTCCCTACTGCAACAACTGTATTACCTAATCTAAATATAACTAACTTTTGAACAATAAAAACTAATTCGAATCTAAATAATTATAATAAACTAGTATACTTTGCAAAATAATTATTATTAAAACCGTTAGTGAAAATATGGAATTTACAATCAAATTTCGACATTTTTAAATTATTAAAAAAATTAATTAATTGCTTCAATCTTGTGCATATAAACACGAGAATACAATTGAATTAAAATTATATACCACCCCATACATACATACACACATATATACATACACATACACATATATATATATATATATATACACATACGTGTTTTTCCAGTAAAATTCTACAACTTTT
>JAJOZX010000329.1:362500-480000 GCA_023014485.1 Bathynomus jamesi | reverse complement strand
TTTCCTTCGTGATGATTCCGTTTTTTTTTTATGGTTTTATAAATTGGTTTTAATACGACGTCATTGCAGGAATAATGGTAGGACGAATCAAGGTTTTACAAAAGATTTCCCACAAATGCAAGCACGAACATTCTAAGTAGGATGTGAATGCATATTCTTTACCGTCTTTCACACACACACACACACACACACATATATAATATATATATATATAAAGGGTCCGCGTCTTACGGTACCTAAGCGCCAAAATTAAAATTCGCCACAAATCGCCTCCAAAGTTCAGCAATATTCTGGCAATAGTATCTGTTATTAATTGAGCAAGAACGTTCATTTTTGGCTAAATTAGAGTTCTAAGTATGCTAATGAAGATCTTGAGTTTTTGGAATAGATTTTCACATTTTATATATATATTTTTAATTTTTTTTATTTTCTTATTATGCCGAACTTTGGGTGCGATTTCTGGCACAGAATGAAGTAAAAAAAGTAGTTCGCTTCGTAAGGTTTTCAACCATACTTCTAGCGTCGTAAGGTCATTATAACCCAAACTACGCGATAGAGGAAGGGTGAAAATAGTGATACCCATCAAAAACGCGTTTTCGTCTGTGGTGGCACTTAGGTACCGTAAGACGCGCGACCCCTCATTATATATATATATATATATATATATATATATATATATATACACTACTCTAAAGTGACGGTTAGAAAAGCAATGATTCAAGAGACTCATGATGCCTACGAGAAACCACCACGAACTGGTCTGGTGGATTTACTCCCCCACCACAAACAAACACTAAGATTCGTCGCATAACTGTAGTTACAACACTAGTTTCAGCTCCATTGTACTCGACAATGAGTCAGCCCAAATGAATTGCAGTCCAAAAACCACGACTGGAATACTGAAGCCTATCCACGTTCCGCATCGCCTCCAATTCGGCTCCGCAGCGAGCTCACACTCCTACCGCATATGTATTTATGCAATACAGAGGAATTCACGATATACCGCACGCGTTAGGCGGCGGCAGCATCGATGCGGGCTCGGTCCGAAGTAGTAAAAGACTGGAAAATCTGCATTTTTCTCTTTTCATTCAAAATATTTTACCGTCGGGTTTAAAAAAAAAAAAAAAAAAAAAAAAAAATAAAAAAATAAAAAATAAATAAATAAAAAATAAAAATTATCCAACAAGTTAATTCTATTAAGAAATTGATTACCTTTGTACAACTTTCAATTTCCACTTCGTAAAGGATATTGCCCGAGACTTTGACGGGTCACAAGTAATGATCTTTTGCTACTCTTTGGCACCCGCACACACTAAAAGGAGGTCTAATATCACCCAAAGCCTTTTACGCAATTAAAATAGTCTCTCTCTCACACACACATTTCTTAATAATTAAACTGAAAATAATTAAAGTTTTAGTTCCTTCAGGCAATTACTATTTAAAACATCGCAACCATCATTTGACTCATCGACGCAATCTTACGCAAATAGGCCTTCGATGATATTTTATAGCAATTACTTGCAAATGTCAAAATAATTTCGTAATAAACCTTCTAAAGGTTAAACACGTATTAAAAAATACCTGAAAATTTATTTCGCTCAACTTGTTTATTTATAATTGTTGAAGTTCATATACTTATTTACTGTTGTAGCGATTATTATTTCTTTTGGTTTTCATGACACGGTTTAACATTACTGAAAAATTTATTTCTTATCACTGAATACCGTTTGTTATTTTAAGTCCTACAAAATAAAACATTTAGTTTATGTAGTACAATACTAAGAATTCGTAAGCTTCTTTATAGTACAAATTTTCTATATATATACACACACACTTTTAGATAGGACTTAAAAGTATGTTTAACAAAGAAAACTTACATCTCAGAATTCTGAGAAGTAATAGTGAATGAAAAATAACTAAGGGGATAGAGATTCGTATGTAACCTCCTCCATAGCGTTTCCACAAGTTAGGTAGATGAAGATCCTGGGGGGTTCAAGCAGGCCAACCGGTTTAATAAAAACTTTTAAATGTTAGAACGATAGGTGATCGACCTTATTAAAGGAAAAAAAAGTCTTCACAATATACATCAACTCAATTCTATCAATTACACACACTACCTCTGAACATCAATGATGATTTTCTTTCAATACATTTCAAAATGTTAGTGGAAAGCTTTACTATTACTGAAAACATTGCTTATCTATCTATCTATCAATCTATAAACCGGCTTACGTAAAAGCGTTAAGTGATCCAAGTACTACAAAAACCTTACAAGCTATAAATTCCTTCAATTGTACAATTTGTGGTTAAAAAAAAAAGAGTCATGTTTAGAAACAACAAACCAACTTTCTTAAAGCGCTTTCCATGTCACCTGAAAAACATCTATCTTCCATCACTATCCATAAAACGGATGAAACATCCGACATTACCCTGCAATTACACTTGATGTGAACCGCAGCGTTCATCTTAAGTATGGGAAGGTCAAAATCCCATACCGGTTGGGGTCAATGACCCGCTGGAGATGATGATTTCCCTGGTGAAAAGAACAAACCCCATCCTTCTTTATCCCACGATGAATGACGATGACAATGATGATAATTAAATAATAATTAATAAATAATATATTTTCGAAAGTTCACAAAAAGATGTAATTAAAATTTACCGAAAGCAGCTTAACAGAAACATAGCGGTAAAAAAATATTTAATTAACATTGTATTAACTTTATTAACCGTGACTGTTTTATAGAAAAGAAAATAAGCTAGTTTTACCACGAGATCTATTAAGTTAAATTCTTCAACAAGGATAATTAAAGAAACCCATACATTTTTGGCACCTTTTTTACGTAAGCTTTAGGCATTATGAGCAATTGCCTTAGCTAGCTAGGCCTATTGAACGAACACCTACGAGTAATGCTTACTTAGACCTCAAACATTATTTCGCAAAAGGTTTTAAAATGTAAAAAACTAAACTTGAACAATGTAAAAAGGATACAATCCATCATCTCTTTTACGGAATGGACATCGGTGCTCAGGTGATAAAAAGATTTGAACTCTTTCCTAAGATCGAAGAAGTTGTGGTAAAAATAGGGGAGTTCAATCCCTTTAGCCACGGCCTTCGGGTGGAGTACCTGACGAAGATGCAACTGGCCATCCGTTATCAGGTTTATCTTATAGCCATCGTCGTTCAATTATTTTAAAATGCCTCGAACTGCAAAAGAGAGAGAGAGAGAGAATTAATATTTGTGCAATATCACATTTACAAATAAAAATACACAATTTACCAAACTGTGTGTGTGTGTGTGTGTGTGGTTGTGTGTGTGTGTGTGTGTGTGTGTATACTGCTATTGTGGCTCCACCAGTTCTGTAGCTGGGACTAAGGCAGGTCGCACAGAGGATCGTCTTGCGACTGACGACTTGGGTGGTGATGACTCAAGTCGTCAGTCTCAAGACGATCGTGTGCGCGGCCGGCATAAGAACTTTTATTATAGCATTTCGTCTTAAAGTGACGCGTTCAGTGCACTCGAGAGCGCGCGCTTGCAAGCTACGAGATGCGATGAGTGTGCGTGCGAGTGTGCGTGCGTGTGCGAGTGTGCGTGCGAGTGTGCGTGCGAGTGTGCGTGCAAATAAACGCGCAAAATAGGATTAATGACACGAGGCTTTGGAGCGAAGAACTTGAGCGAAAACGCGTGAAACCATTCGGAGCTTCCTTCGCTTCGGGCGATGGAAAGGCAGGCCCGTCGAAGACGCTTTCAAGGAGTCCATTCAGTAGGGGCGGAAGTGATCGCAAAGGATCGTGCGCAATATCACCAGACGAATGATCGCGTGCAATCGCGAGGATAGTGCCGAACAGCGGAGGATCGAGGAAAATGGCGAAAACAATAAGTTGAAGGATGGAAGAGGACATTGATCGCGGAAGATGGCGGAAGATGGCGGAAAATGGCGGAAGATGGCGGAAGATGGCGGAAGATGGCGGAAAATGGCGGAAAACTGAATCGAGGAAGAATTGCTATAAAAAAAGATCGTAGAGGAAGATCGAAAGGATCGCGAATAAAGATGGCAGACAAAGGCGAGTGAAAGGGAAGGCGTGAGTCAAGAGAGAAGGAGAAGAACGACAAAAGACGACGGAGAGAGAGAAAAGGATCGAGTCATCGACGCACCGCCGATAACGACGAATCAGCTGACGAAGACTCCAGCACCCAAGAGAAGAGGGGTGGGGTACTAAACATGGAAGAGGGTAGGGAGAAGAAAAAAAACACGCATTACGCAAACAAAAACAAAAAAAAAAATCCACGCTTAAAATCTAAATCCTGAAGACGGCACAACAGCGCAGAAACAAGTCCTGAAAACTCGAAGTCCTTCGAGAACAACGTCGTAACATCGAAATAGTTTTGCAATGCAGTAAATGAGGAGGACCTGTTCCCCTACCCGCCTCCAGTCGAATAAAGTTCATATTATTGCGTCGACTTTCTGAACAAATCTCGCATTAAACAGCGTTCTTACATCAAGAACATGAAAGGTCCAATAATACAAAAATCATTTAACATTACACACGCAAATATTTTTATCTATCTCTACGAGGGATTAGACAGAATAATGGAAACATACTCATTTTCGATGCTATATTTTCTGTTATCATTAAAGGTATTATGTACTTTATTAAATTAATATTAACCGAGTATAATATTGAGAACATCTATTTTAATATGGTCATCTTGGTTTTTCATGTATTTGTAGAACAAATAAAGATATGGCGCTCGGAAAAAATTTTACCAAATGTGAAAGGGACAGGATAGTAGGAGCCCGTTTGGTTGGTGTCTCAATATTAAAAGTCGCGTGATTGTCCCTGCACCTTTAAGAACAGTCCCATAGTTATGAATACATGGAAAGAAATTAAAAAAAACACCACATAAGCTCAGAATTGTTCCTATTATTTTCCACAACTCGAAATTCATCAGAACTTTGGTAGTGGTTGGTGTTAAAATAGGCTTTACTACAGTTCCCATAACAGTTATGACTGACACTTGTCTTTGCGGACTATTGTTAAATTTTGAACAAAGTTTTGATGCAACATCCTACTATCATGTCCCTTTCACGGAGCAGTAACATCTTTTTCAAGCGCTATATTTTTATTTATTTTAAAAGAACATGAAAAAGCAATATGAACATATTAAAATAGAAGATGTTCTCAATATTATACGCAGTTACGTATTAATTTAAGAAATTACATAACGCCATTAATGATATCAGAAAATACAGCGCCGAAAATGAGTGTTTCCATTATTCTGTCCAACCCACGTATATATAAACCGAGGCATATATAATTAAATTTTACCATTTAAAGCGGCTACATTTCTTAAAATTCACTAAAAATAGTAAAATTAATAAACCTAATTTCAACCGTTAATTTTGGATTACCCCGTTTATATTTCTAGTACACGTGTTGGTAAATTTTAAGAGCAACAGGTGTACAACATTAATAATTTACCTCAATTATGTAAAAGTATAAACGGATAATTTAACATAAATGAATCGTTTGCAACAAGTGTAACTTTAAAATTAATTTCGGCCTTTGTAAATTATTTACTTAATTTCATTTAAATTCAAATCATAATCATATTTTTTAGTCATTCATCATTTGAGAGCGTTATATATAATATATATATATATAATATATATATATATATATATATATATATATATATATATAATCGCCCTCGCTCTCAAATGATGAATGACTAAAAATATGATTATGATCTGAATTTAAATGAAATAAGTAAATAATTTACATACGCCGAAATTAGTTAATTATATATATTTATATATATAGTTCACTAAAACTACATAAGCCCCGCGTTCAATTCCAAGTGATGGCAGGCGGCGCTCAGCTCACTCAGCTGTTCATCCTTCCATACAAAAATAAATGGCAAATAAACGGGTAACCCTGAGTAGTCTAGTGGTTAAGACGCTGGGCTGCTAATCGGCAGGTGGTGAGATCGAGTCTGGGCTAGGACTAATTTCCGACTTCCCTAGTGGGATGCGATTCGGATTGCGCGTTAAGTCGTAGGTCCAAGGTGCGGGCAACGAGCTTGACCTTCGTCAGAATAAACAATTCGGGAAGAAGCAAAACCAAGGCATATATACAGGGTGTTCCAAAATTATATAGTAAACTTTCATACGTTTGTCGATTAGTCGGACGTTGTGAACAATGTGTCGAAGTTGAAGGAAGACACTTTAAAACATCCAAAAAACAATTTTTGTTTTTCTTATTGTTGCTGTATTTGAAATAAAACTTAAATATCGCATAATTTTTTTAAGATATTGCGTTCGTATAAAAGTTTACGAGGTAACTTTAGAACACCCTGCGTATAATATGTTCAAAACTGACTCGTGAACTCTTCTGCAGCATCCCCCACCTTATGGGATTTTTATGGTACCCATTCATTTACCAACCAAAGGAAGGACGAACAACTGGGTGTGCTGCGCGCGGGTTGCCAGCGCCGGGAATTGAACCCGGGCCACTGCTAAAGAAGGGAGATAAATAATGATGACGAGCTTCGACAGAATATAAATACTTTATAGCAATGGTAGCATGGATGTAAACAATATCCAAACTCAAAATATTTAAAGTAAAAAACTTTTTTTTATTTATACCATTGATGCAAATGTGCATTCGTTTTCCCCTACACCAGAAGTCTCCAACTCGTGGGGCTCGCGTACAATATGCTGCTCGCTGAGCCGTTTCAAGTGGCTCACGAAAGCTCTGTAATAACCGCAAAATACTTTAATGAAATTGTTATTTTGCGCCAAAATCGTCTCAACGACCGCGTGAAAATTGCCGTGATTCACGATGGACCAAACTTTCAGAAATAATCTGTAATGCGAAATTTCCCATTAGAGGTAGGCCTACTTACCGGTTTACGTATTCGATAGTCATCGAATATTTCGAAATATCGATGTGGCTCGCCACATATTTTCAATTCTTAAAAGTGGTTCATGAATGATATATGGACGGGGACCACTTCAGTCAAATACATTAGCGAACATTCATCAAGAAATTATATACAATTTTCTGTGACGTTCTCTGATACTTCTGGAAAGGGTTTGTTTCGTAGAGTTCCTCAGTTTAGTAACTGACCCAAGTTTTTGTCTTGAACATTTTTTCTTTGAGAAAGTCCCATAGGAAAGAGGCTATTAAAAGCAACGAATCTCGTAATCTGGGGAGTCATGGATGATTAAGCGCACGCGGACAATAATAATGTGTAATTTATTTAGTGTAATTTAGTGTCCGCGGACAGTTTAATTATTTAAAGTCATACAGTATTTACATCTTAATTACGCCCCAAACTATTTTTAAAGCTGCAATTTGCCAGGTAGACAGTATTTTAGCCGAAATTTACCCACCACACAATAAAGGTTCCCCCCCTGGTCTAAACATTTTCTCTAAAAGAGGAATTGCAACATCTTAATTTTATACTGAAATAACCTTACGTCTTGTTTCAAAATTCTCCGTACCCAGGTGCGACTTACTCCCGTTTCAGCAGAGATTCGCCTTATTGATTTAAAGTGAACCGTTTTGGATGTGATGCCGGATGTTCCAAGTCGTTTGGATACAGTTAACCAAAATCCAAAAGAATCCAACATTTTGTTCGGGATATGTATTTTTAAACGTTTCTCAATGCTACTATAGCTTTTTAATCACGTAGAGCGCTTTTATTTTTAGCTTCTGCAGTCTTTGGCGAATGTTTCAATATGGCAATCCTAAATGAAAATAAACTCCTCTGATAAAATGATCTTCTGCTTCGAGTATAAACCAATTCTTTGTTAAATTGGTTAAATTGGATTTGGGGGTGAGGAGAGTGCTATAATACAAAAATAATACGCGTGTCTAATTCAATAAACTTTGAGGCGGTGATTCTATATTCTTCTCTTTATAAGTCATTAGTCGCTCTTTATAGACCCCATTTGGAGTACGCGATCCAATTTTGGAATCCGCATATTCACAAAGATATAGACAAAATCGAGTGTGTTCAAATACGAGCAACCAAGATGATTCCGTCGCTTAGGTCAAAGTCGTACGAGGATAGGCTTAAGAGTTGAAACTGACTACACTCGAGACTAGGAGGCTAAGGGGTGATCTATTCCAGGTTTTTAAAATTATGAATGGGTTCGATAACGTAAAGAGCGCTCTTTTTCGAAATATCACAATATGGTCGAACTAGAAATAACGGGCGTAAGTTGACAAGTAGAAGGTTCGAGACAGCAGTTGCCAAAAACTTTTTTACGCATAGAATAGTAAACAGCTGGAATAGTTTGCCGGTAGAAGTAATTAGTAGCACGTCTACAGTATAAACATGTTTAAAAATCGATTAAACGTATATGTTGATAGATTGGGTATAGTTTAAGCAGTGTTGGGCACTAAAGCGTTAATCCGATAACAGTTAATTAACGAAGTTAACTTTTTTTAACGGACTATTAACGGAAGTTAATTTCCATTTATCGTTATCGGACTAGTTAACTTCCGATAACTCGATATTTAGTCTGTTAAAGTCCGTTAACACGTTAACTGCGAGGAGTCATTCACGAAAGATCACCGCTCCGCGAATGAATTCAAACCGCCATAACTTCAGTCTGCCAATTCCGTCCTCTGCCGCAGTGGAACGGCTCTTCTCTCTCGGCAAGGACATCCTGAGGCCCAAGAGGTCAAGACTGGCAGTTGGGCCTAACTTTGAGAAGTTGGTCTTTCTGAAGGGCAACCAGCACATTGTGTCATAGTCTTTAATAAATGTGCCTAAAATTTAATTTTACCTTTCAGTAAAAGGTAATAATTCTGTTACCTTTCAGTAAAAGGTAATAATTCGCCATAATAATTCTCTGGTAAATTAAAATTTAGTTAATGGTTAGTGGTTACGAGGCTTTCAAAACGTAATCAGTAAATTTTTTATTAAAAATAAAAAAAAAAGCAAAAAAGTTGCAAAACTTGATAAAAGTAGTTAAATACCTATTTATTGTTGGATTTTGCATAAATAAACATTTTCTATGGGTTTTAAAGCTTTTTTCCTTGATTTTTTTAAATGTTAGTAAAGAAATAGTTATCGCTAACGGATTATCGTTAACTTCCGTTAACTTTGTAGTAAAATTATCGGATTATCGGAGTTAAAAATTGGGGTTAACGGATTATCGTTATCGAAGTTAGCTTTTTGGTTAACGGTGCCCACCACTGAGTTTAAGGTAATAAAATTAAGGCTTTGTGGTTCGGAACCCACGTAAAATTGTAGGTCCCCTCCGCCACCACGAGGACACGTACAATACACAATTACAAACAGTTAGGTAGACCAGCCACGAGTGGATCCGAGGGTCTTTGTTGGTCTGAACACACACACACACACGATGAATTTCACAATTAAACGTGAAATGAATGCTGCAAATCCACAAACAAAAAAAAAAGATTCCAAGGCCTTTCGTATATTCAGAAGTACACCTCGTCAGGGAATTCCTGACGAGGTGTACTTCTGAATATACGAAAGGCCTTGGAATAATTTCTTTTCCTTGTGGGTTTGCATCATACAGTATTAATATATATATATATATATATATATATATATATAGTGTGTGTGTGTGTGTGTGTGTGTGTGTGTGTGTGTGTGTAACGTTTTTCCCCTTTACAAATTGTCACTCCTCATAAGGTGATTTTCACCATTGGCTCGATTTCTTCCATCAGTCATATACAAATATTCCTGTGATGGATGCAATTCATCTTACATTGACAAAATGACTCGTCAATTTCAAATTAGAATTGATGAGCACAGAGGACATAGCAGTCGCACCGGAAACTTGCTTCGTAACCTTACACATTCTAAGACAAGAAATCGTGCACATGGTGAAGATCAGGGTTGCTTGATACCACGATAAATTACCACAATAATCGACAGAGAATGAATAACTACTATAACCATTATAAGTTTACACTGACAAATTTCAGCTGTTATGGGTATGGAAAAAGAGGACCCAAAATCCATGGAATATTATACCCTAAATGGACAGGAAATTCAGAGAAATTCTAATGTAAAAAATTTATGGGTTGTAATGACTAATGATGCGAAATTTAGAACACGAAATAAGATAGCAGTAAACAGAGCAGTGTGTGTAACTGGGCAGATACTGAGAACCTTTAAACGAAGGGAGAGGAATATGATTATTCCTCTCCTGAAAAAATTGATCATACCCAAATTGGAATACTGCTCGGTCCTAACATCCTCATATAAAAGAGAAGACATTAGACAACTAGAAGGGATTCAGAGAAGCTTCACAGCCAAGATCAATGGGTGCAAAGAACTAAACTACTGGGAAAGGTTACGCGAATTAAACCTATATTTACTGGAACTTTAGGAGGAGAAAGAGATACACCATTATTTACACTTGGAAAATAATGGAAAACTAGTCCCCAATCTTACTCTGAACCCTGTAACTCCCCAAACAACGGTGGAAAGTAGAAAAGGAAGACTGTGTCGTATTCCCAAATTAAAGGCTAGACATGGAACATCCTTAACCCTGAAAGAAAATAGTTTTGCCGCGAGAGGACCAAAACTGTTTAATCAACTGCCCAAACACAAAAGTAACACGAGTGGTGTTGCGGTGGACATGTTCAAAAGATTAGACGCCTGGCTCAGAACAATCCCCGATGAGCCGGGCGTACCTGGCTATGTGAGGTGGAGAGTACAAGAAACCAACTCGCTACTTCACCAGGCCAACTCGAGAGGAGGGAGCGACAAGCTTTGACCTTCGTGAAATGAGGAATCATCGCGCGGAACATTTGAAAGGTTGAAAGGTATATATACACCTTGTTAACCTTGTTTGGGTTCCGTGTGTCAGTCTTTCTTCACACGAAGGTCAAGCTGGTGGCCCCGTCTCTAGTCCTGGCCTAGTGGAGGCGCGAGTTGCTCTCTTGCGCTCTCCACCGTACATAGCCAGGCACACCCGGCTCATCTGATACCGTCCTGAGCCAAGCATCTAGTCTTGAAGACTTCAGCTTGTGTATATATATAATTGATATCTTGGGGGACAGGGGCACATTACGGGTAAAACAACTTTAGTAACTAAACCTAGGTACTTGCCTATCATACATTATTAAATGTGTGCATTTTTTAGAATGTACTGTACTAAGTGTACTTTCTCGTTTAATATAAATAAATTGTGAATTTTATTTTTATTGAGAGGAAAGTTTGTAAAAATAAATTGCTAAAAATTATTAGCAGTTAATATTATAACTTTAATACTGTTGGTTTTGCAATTCGTATTGCAAGTTCTAACATTAACCCTTTCGCTACGGGCGTAGCTTTGAAGCGAATTATATATATATCTCCCCATTTTCAACCCTCAGAGGGTAGAAAGTGTGATATATACACCCTTGGTTTATAAACTACATCGGAGTTCAGAAAAGATTAGGAGTTGGTTTATTTATCACACCCGGATCTGAGCGCAAATTGGACGCAAAGTTTATACGCCACACCCGGAGCGAGAGAGTTAAATACTAAAAAATTCTCTTAACTTTCACTTATTTTTTAATAAAAACTACGCTCATCACCGAGCAGAAAATGCCTGACGATAATCTCCATTTTAAACCTAGCGAACAATAATCGCGATTATCGATCAGCCCCAGTGGAGATCGCTCAATAAGCGGAAAAGGGGGGGGGGGGGGGGGGGGGGGGCACATTTAAAATAATTTGTAAAGCAAGAACGTGATAATGTTTTAGAAAATTCATATATTCAAAAGAAGTGCAAAATTAAACTATTATAAGCTTCTCCACACATTAAAAATTTAAGTTTAATTCGATAAAATTTTTAATAATTGCTATTTTTTACAGTATACCAACTTCGCAAATTTTAAAGTGCGCGCGCGTAAAATAATAAGTTTTATTGGCAGAATATAAACCCCATAATATATATATATATATATATATATATATATATATATATATATATATATATATACAGGATGGCGCAAAAGTCGCGCATCATAGGAATTTTCAGTTGATTATTTTTTTCTTTTAGGGAGGGGATGCCTACGATATTAACAATAGACGAGGGGGTGAGCTTGGTTTTAATGCATGGAATAGCAGATACAAAAAATCGATGAAACGGTTTAATTTCGTAGTCATCCCTACCTAAAAGAAAAAATAATACACTGAAAATTCCTATGATGCGCGACTTTTGCGCTACCCTGTGCTGTGTATATATATATATATATATATATATATATATATATATATATAGATATATATATATATTAGTGATGTAGCGGATGTCATTTTTTTCACATCCGCGGATGCGGATGTTTGATTTCAACATCCGCGGATGCGGATGTCTACATTTTCGTTATTTTTTAGGATATATTCGAGATTTGTTGTGTTTAACGTATATAATAAGTTATTAGATAGAGAGAGCTGTAGCTATAATGTAGTATAATTGATTAATTGTACAATAATTGCTGTACTTTTCCCTGAACATATAAAATAATAGCAAGCATCTAACTAATTAGAAATCAATTAGTGAATTCGTCTGCAAATAAATTCGTTATATTTTGTTTCAGCCACAATTAGAAACCATAATTGTGTTACCCGACCTCTTTCCCCAACCTCCACCCTTATAGAAAGATCTTTTTAGCTTGATAACTATTTATATTAAGTTTAAAGTTTTATTAGGCATATTTATAAATGAGTAATTAAAATAAAGTAAACTAAGATGTTCATCGTTTAATGTTCAAACTAATTATAGGAAGGTTATGCTTAAGGAACATTCATTTTTCTGCCTTTTCTGCTGCCAGTCTGTTTCTCTTTTCATCATATATTAATCCAGCACTGCTAAATAATCTCTCGCTTGGTACGCTTGTTGGAGGACGTGCTAAATGTTTCCTTGCAAGTTTACTCAAGTATGGATAGATATTCTGCGTATTTTTCCACCAACTAATAGGATTGTCACATGCAGCCAGGCGTTTTTCTTGGTGATAGCTCTCGATCATTTTCACTACATCTTTTGACATCGCGTAGGTCTCGTCATCGCTGCTTGACTCAAGAAACTGAGATATATATTCTGTGATAGATTTGCTTGTTGAAGGTGTTGGTTCTGTCACTGAAACTTTTATTCTTTTGGTGGGTGGCGAAGCGACAGATTCAAGAGATTGAAGCTCTTCAACTGCTTTGCCAAGTGATGATTTAACTCGTTCTAATGTACTAGGTGAAAATAACTTAGCTTTGTAACGTGGATCTAAGTAGGTTGCAAGAGAGTAACTTCATACAAGAACAGCCTCTCGTCTTGTCGCTTGCATCACTTTTGCGCACAATGAACTAGTTCTATTATTATAGTAGAATTTGATAATTTCCGCTTATTAATGACGTTTTATCTCATCGGTCCACATCCGCACGACATCCGCAGTCCAAAGTGCGGATGCGAGAAAATGTGCGGATGCGACCTACATCACTAATATATATACACACATGGGATGAATTTCACAATAAAACACGTGAAATGAATGAATGCTGCAAACCCACAAGGAAAAAGAAAAAACGATTCCAAGGCCTTTCGTGTATTCAAAGCTACACCTCGTCAGAGAATGAAGATAGAAGGCGAGATGCCCATAAATATTATACAACGTACAGGAAAAACAAAACAATTGGCACATACTTAAGGGTTAATGAGAGGCAAAAGAAATTTTAACATGATATCGTCAATTTTATACGTCCCCTCACTGTTATTGAAATTGTTTTTAAAATTGTTTTTAAAATGAATAAATGCACATTCCAGAATATTTCTTTATTATATCCGTTTTTAACAAGCGCTTTAGAACTATCCCACTTGATGCTATGGTTACATCTATACATATGGTTAAATAAAGCATTGGAATTATTAGCTGTTCTACAAGCATATTTATGCTGTTTTACCCTAATATCTAACGTTTTACCGGTTTGGCCTACATATACTGAGTTACATTGTGTACATCCGATCGAATACACACAACCAAAATTATCAGGGCTATTCTTTATTAGGCGTGATTTAACAGTATTATTATACTTAAAGATTACATTAATGCCAATTGCTTTAAGTACACTTGGAAGGTATTGAAAATTAACATGGTAAGGTAGGCTAAGGATATTTTTACGCTGAAATTCCTTTACAATTACATTATTATAATACTTATTCTTGGCTTTCTTAAGACAGTTATCTAAAAATGAAATAGGATAACATAATTTAGTACCAATATTCATGATATTGCATAACTCGGAATCTAAAAAATTCAGGACTGACAACTCTCAATTCTCGAAGAAACATAGCAGAGAAAATAGAGGATTTAATCGAAGGATGATGGTCAGAATAAAAATGCACATAAGAGTTATTATTAGTAGGCTTACGGTAGACTTCATATTTGAACTGATTAGAGCATCTCCAAATTTTTAGATCAAGAAAAGATAGGCTTCCATCATTTTCTTTTTCAACTGTAAACTTAATAGATGGGACTAAATTGTTGAGCCTACCAAGAAATAAGTCCACATCCAAATTATTAGGCCAAAGGCATAAATATCATCTATATACCTGTACCAAACCAGGCTAAAATTAACAATCGTAGGCAAAATTCTACTTTCAAAAAATTCCATATATAAATTAGCTAGTACAGGTGAAAGGGGATTTCCCATAGCCAATCCAAACGACGTAGCATAAAACTTATTTTCAAACTGAAATTTACAATCTTTGACACAAAGCTTAATTAACTCAATAAGAGTGTTGTGTTGAAAGGGAAGAATATTCAGAGAACTTATCTTTTAAAAGTCAAGTAGGTCATCAACAGGGACTTTTGTGAATAGCGAGCATACATCGAAGCTTACCAATTTGAAATTAGGGTCATTAGGGAACTTCAGTTTGTCAATAAGATCCATGCTATTTACAATGTGTGACTCAGAAATAGAGCCAACTAACGGCGTTAATAAACTAACTAACCATTTTGATAGCTTATAGGTTACGGAGCCCACTGAGCTAACAATAGACCTCATGGGATTATTAACTGTGTGTGTTTTTACTAAGCCGTACAGATATGGTAGTGACGGATTGATACTAAGAAACTGCTGTGGAAGCCCATTATAGTTATTTTTTAAAATTTCTCTTAATTTTCTGTTAAACATTTTATTAACATCCTCCAATGGGTCTCTATTTAGAGGTTTGTACGTGTCACGATCACTCAATAACGTATTCATCTTTTTCAACATAACTGTTTTTGTCCATGATGACGATCGAATTGGATTTGTCCGCTTTAGTAATATGTAATGAATCATTATTTTTCAGTGTTTTTAGGGCTTTTTCAAACCTCAAAGGATAATTCGATTCAAACCTCGTATTAAAAGCACTATACACAACCTTTGGCTATAGCATGACTCCAGATTTGAAAAAATTTACTGGAGCACAGCTCTGAATTTACTTTTTTTCCCCTTACACCACTAGATGGGTTAATGATAGTAAACTCTTGAATTGACGACATACCAATTACAAATTGTTTTAGCTAAACATAATAATACAATAATGTACAGTTTATAACTCACCTTAAGTTTATTTATTCATTGCAGCAGCAACAGTGGACGATGTTAGACCTTGCATGTAGGCATTTGTTGTGAATTTACCGCCATTTATGCTTGGCCACTGATCAATGGCTTTCTGTGTGATCATTACAGCAGATCTAGTGCCTGGAGCTGGACCCTCCTTCACAATTCTGCACAGCTTAGTCAAATGAGATGGCTTAATGGATCCTTTGTGTTCAACAATGTAACCAAGAATGGAGAATGTCCCTTCAGCTGGTGCTTCACTCCAGGCAGTTGATCCATCTTTATCAAAATGCTTTAATCTCTGATTCCTTTCCACATCTGTTCCATATATTCTGTCAGACAATTTATCACGGAGTCTTTTGTAAAACTACTTTCAGATCTGGTTCTGGATGGTCTAGCAACTTCAGCAACCTGGTAGTAATCAGAACGTTTCTTGATGTATTTGTAAACTTCATTTAGGATGTAATCCTCAGCTGTTAGTTCCTTTTGCTACCCTGTGGTATCGTGCTTAAATTCAGAAACTACATCATTTGCATTTCCTCCATTAGCTAATTTGGAAATTGTTTCCATCACTCTTAACATAACAGTTTTCCCTCCTTTATAAAATATATTTTCTACAAATTCTGCACTAACTGTGGTTTTTTGAGCTACTTGCAACATAATCTTTGTTACATAGGAAATCAATACATAGAACTTGGCACTAATTTCTTTCTCTTGTGGATGATCAAAAAAAAACAATTTTCCACAAATCTGTCAAATTGATCAAATTCGTAATTAACCAGCGAGTATCAGATTTGAGTTTTGGTCTCTTAAAACCAATGATATTGTCAAGAACCATATTGGTATAGTCAAGGCCTGATCTCAGATTTGAAGTGATTCTGAATAAAGTCTAAAAGCTCACTTAGTTTACAAATTTTCTTCAATGCATCAATGTGGGCTCTGTTCATAAGATGCATTAAGTCCCATCGAAATTTGAAATTTTCTCCAAACAACTTTTCATTTCGTTTTTAAATGGCTCGTTGTCCTTACAAAAAGCCCCATCTCCAACCATTCCAGATACCTTGGATTTAATTGCTTCTTCAGATAGTTTTAAGTGATTAGGAGACTTCAACACATCAAAAATTTCATTGGCCAAATAAACTCCTGATTTGCTGCGTACTAAATTTATCCCAGCAAGTTTTACAGTCTTATCTTCTTCACTCAACTAATACAACTAGCATGCTTAATCCCAAAATTGTTCCAATGTCAGCTGTTATTGTTACTGAAGTTTGTTCTAAGAACCACTTTACAGTTTGTTCTTTAAGTTGATTATCTAATAGCTCACAAATTGTCTCGCACGCATGTGTGCTATGATTCAAATTTTCAACCTCACAACCTGACCTATGTAATACAGCTAGAAGTACTGGATATAGAGCCCATGCAGTGTTTGTTTTCATTATGTAGTATAAGATGTTGCCACATAAGTCTTCTATGCGTTTAGTAGTGTTCCGAGAAGATGTTTTCATCACTTCATAAACAGCAGCTCTTTGATGATGCTGAAGTTTAATTAAATGTCTCTTCAGGTGGGTTTTCAGATTTCTAAACCATCTCTCTTGATTTTCTCCTTGTTTGCATACATAGGTTAAATCTTTAACATTGAAGTAACCTTTTATGTTAGAATGTTTGTCTGAAGCACATGCTTTGGGTCTGTGCAAGCTATGCAATATAATGTAAACATTTTATCATCAGAAGCATCATCAATATCTTCTTGATTATCATCATCTTCATCCTCAACAGCTATATCTACATCAGGCATATTAGTGTCACTATGTGCAATGTTTTCCATTATATCACTTGGTACTGAAAATGAATCATCAGCATGCCCTAGATCCTTCTTTTCCACCAATTTGAATGTAGATTTGATCAAATCATTGTTCAGGATTTCTTGTATTGATTTACACTTGCTTAAATGGGCTATGGAAATGTCAAATTTGTTGCTTTTGCTTTATTAGATTTGGATGCAACACTTGAACTTGAAGGCATATTTTGACTCTTCTCTTTATTAACCACAACAGCTTGGTGAGTTTCTTTGTTAGGCGCAAAATTGCATTCAATGTCTTCTGGATTTGGGAATTTTCAAATTCCTCTAAAGCAGTTTTGTTAGTCTGATGCGCAGATTCCTCACATACCTTTTGTTTCTTAGGTGGAGGAGAAGCACTTTCTTCAGTCTGTGAAACATCGTGAAAAAGTTTAATTTTCTAGATTAGCAGTTGATGAAGTTGGTTCATTTTTCTGAGGTCTAGCACTAGCACATTTTGTGAACAAACTAAATGACTGCTTTGCCGTATCTCTTTGCTGCACTTCATCCTAGTATTTCTTTACTGCAATATCTAAGCTGTGGGCCCAAACTCTGGGATCTTGTATTGTAACAAATATTTTTTGGAATTAAAATGTTCCTCCCAGTTTTGCTTCTTTGAATATTTGTTCTTGCATTGACCACAAAGTAACCCCTTTTAACACCCTCACTTTTCTCTCCAACTTCATCAATATTAGGATCCATTATTGATTATTGACTACCTGAAAAAATACAAAATAAGTAAAAGTTAGTAAATATAGTATGGTAAAAGTGGGTAAAAGTAAGTAAATATAGTACAATGAAAGTAAGTAAAAGTAAGTGCTTTAAACTTAGTAAAAGTAAGGAAGAGTAAGTAAAAGTAGGTAAGTTAAAGTAAGTAAAAGTAAATTAAACTTAACTAAACTTTTCAATTCTAGAGTCATGGTGGATTACTTAAAACCGCACAAGTAATTATCTGGCCAATTTATCAAACCTGGCCGAGATCAATGGAAACATAGTCCAATCCTGATAATTTTATATTAAAAAAATATACGTTTTAATAAAATTTTAATTATCAAAACATTGAAGCTTAACAAAAAATAAAAATAATTGTTAAATATGGAATTACCAACTAAACTTAAAATAACTAAATTTGTAATTTAAAAAAATTGGTTTGTACAAGAACGTATACGCAAAAAAATTGCATAACGTCTAGCGGATGAACAAAACCCAAACCCAAATTTACTTTTTCTCATGGTCAAATTTACTGGAGCAATGCTCCCAAGATCCCAGGAATCTGGAGTCATGGGCTATAGTCACCTCACTTTCGGAAATATTACTATGTTTTTCAAAATTAATAAAAGACTTAGCAATCACTAAACTGCTGGGCTTTTTTGGGACTGAGAAACCTAACCCAAAGCCAAACGCACATTTCGTATTGAAATCTAGCTCTTGGGACGACGACAAGATAAGAATATTCTTTCCCTGTTCAACACAACACTCTTATTGAGTTAATTAAGCTTTGTGTCAAAGATTGTAAATTTCAATTTGAAAATAAGTTTTATGCTATGTCGTTTGGATTGGCTATGGGAAATCCCCTTTCACCTGTACTAGCTAATTTATATGGAATTTTTTGAAAGTAGAATTTTGCCTACGATTGTTAATTTTAACCTGGTTTGGTACAGGTACAGTATATAGATGATATTTTATGCCTTTGGCCTAATAATTTGGATGTGGACTTATTTCTGGTAGGCTCAACAATTAGTCCCATCTATTAAGTTTCAGTTGAAAAGAAAATGATGGAAGCCTATCTTTTCTTGATCTAAAAATTTGGAGATGCTCTAATCCAGTGGTTCTTAACCTTTTTACTACCATGCCCCCTCTAGGAATTGGTCCTTCCCTCCACGCCCCCCTTCAATCAAAATAACATTCTCAATAACTTCTCAATATTAGCCCATGCTCTCGTTAAGAGAATAACATACAATTAGAGAAATTCCTGTTTCTATGGGGGCGCGCCCCCCCGGTTAAGAACCACTGCTCTAATCAGTTCAAATATGAAGTCTACCGTAAGCCTACTAATAATAACTCTTATGTGCATTTTTATTCTGACCATCATCCTTCGATTAAATCCTCTATTTTCTCTGCTATGTTTCTTCGAGAATTGAGAGTTGTCAGTCCTGAATTTTTTAGATTCCGAGTTATGCAATATCATGAATATTGGTACTAAATTATGTTATCCTATTTCATTTTTAGATAACTGTCTTAAGAAAGCCAAGAATAGGTATTATTATAATGTAATTGTAAAGGAATTTCAGCTTAAAAATATCCTTAGCCTACCTTACCATGTTAATTTTCAATACCTTCCAACTGTACTTAAAACAATTGGCATTAATGTAATCTTTAAGTATAATAATACTGTTAAATCACGCCTAATAAAGAATAGCCCTGATAATGTTGTTGGTTGTGTGTATTCGATCGGATGTACACAATGTAACTCAGTATATATAGGCCAAACTGGTAAAACGTTAGATATTAGGGTAAAACAGCATAAATATGCTTGCAGAACAGCTAATAACTCCAGCTTTATTTAACCATATGTATAGATGTAACCATAGCATCAAGTGGGATAGTTCTAAAGCGCTTGTTAAAAACAGATATATAATAGAAAAAAATATTCTAGAATGTGCATTTATTCATTTTAAAAACAATTTCAATAACAGTGCGGAGACGTATAAAATTGACGATATCATGTTAAAATTTCTTTTGCCTCTCATTAATCCTTGTTAAGTATGTGCTAATTGTTTTGTTTTTCGTGTACGTTGTATATATTTATGGGCATCTCGTCTTCTATCTTCATTCCCTGACGAGGTGTAGCTTTGAATACACGAAAGGCCTTGGAATCGTTTTTCTTTTTCCTTGTGGATTTGCAGCATATACAGGGTGTACATAAAGTCAGGATCTATTTTTGTGAAGCACTTGGAAATGATATGGAATTCAATCATAAAATGATAAAGTAACATTTATTAAATAATTAAGAGTAAGATTCGACGTGACGCCCATCAGTATCCCTGCACAGCTCAAATCGTTCCGCAGCATTTCTAAACACATTCTGGAGCATTTGCGGGGTTATGTTATCTGCAGCAGTTCGTGTACGTAAGTTTTCAAGACTCGTAATCTTCGTCTGATAGACGTGCGATTTGATAAAGCCCCATGCAAAGAAATCTAAAGGGGTTAAAATCTGGTGATCTCGCTGGCCAAGGTCTGTCGCTCCCGCGTCCGATCCAGCGATTTGGAAAACGTCCATTTAAATAATCCTGAACAATTTTGGCATAGTGACAAGGAGCACCATCATGTTGATAGACGACGGTACTAACAATCCTATCCCCGTCGTCTATCAACATGATGGTGCTCCTTTTCACTATGCCAAAATTGTTCAGGATTATCTAAATGGACGTTTTCCAAATCGCTGGATCGGACGCGGAAGCAACAGACCTTGGCCAGCGAGATGACCAGATTTAACCCCTTTAGATTTCTTTGCATGGGGGCTTTATCAAATCGCACGTCTATCAGACGAAGATTACGAGTCTTGAAAACTTACGTACACGAACTGCTGCAGATAACATAACCCCGCAAATGCTCCAGAATGTGTTTAGAAATGCTGCGGAACGATTTGAGCTGTGCAGGGATACTGATGGGCGTCACGTCGAACCTTACTCTTAATTATTTAATAAATGTTACTTTATCATTTTATGATTGAATTCCATATCATTTCCAAGTGCTTCACAAAAATAGATCCTGACTTTATGTACACCCTGTATATATATATATATATATATATATATATATATATATACACAAACTCAGAATGGTTCCTTGAGAACAATATATGTTAAACACAGACCGTGCAGAAGAGTTCCTTGTGCCATGCACGGTCTGTGTTTAACATATATATTATATATATATATATATATATATATATATTATATATATATATATATATATCTATCAGGGCTGTGGAGTCGGAGTCAATTTTGGTGGTGCTGGAGTCGGAGTCGGTAAAAATGTACCGACTCCGACCTCAATATAAATTTTAATAAAATATGTTTTTGTGTGTGATATCACTGGCAGCTATGGTGGTTAAACCACTTAAATAATAAACACAATGTTTTCCATTTCAGACACTAATGCCATTAATTCATTTTTTCTTTTCAGATAATATTTTTTATTTTTAATGCTTATTTAATTTAGAGTTCTTTCTAAATTTCATAAGTTTGTAACTTTCAAGTCTAAAACCCCTTTCACAATGGCAGACACACTTCCAACAAAGTCAGCAGTTTTTTAATATTTTACAATAACCACAGATGGGAAACATTTCGTGTGTCAGTGTATGATAGAAGATGATGATGAAAAATTCAGTGGTTTTACTGGCTCTGATAAAAATGCACCAACCAGAGCATCAAATTTGAAGACATTTGCAGTGTTTCCATCCCAAAATTTTAGAAGTTGTCATTGAGAAAGATAGTAATAAAAACCTTCCAACTACTTCAAAGTTAACAAAAGATCAGAGATCTACTGAACGACAAGCACCACTTACAAGATTCTTTACTACAGACAAAGTTACCGTAACAATGACCACAGATGATGATGCTTCACGTGGTGGTGATGAAATGCCTCTTGTGTAATTATCATCATAGCAGATTTAGAATTAATATACCTTCGGAGTCGGAGTCGGATAGACAAAAAATTGAGGAGTCGGAGTCGGTTTTTTATGTGCCGACTCCACAGCCCTGATATATATGATGAAAACCACGAAAGAAAGAAAACAGAATGGGACTCAAGCGCTTTCGTCTAATGACATCCTTAGGAAACACTGAAATAAATAAGTTCGAGACTATAATATAGGTGAAAAAAAAATAGAAAAATAAAAGTTGTAGGAAGAACATACAAATTTATAAGGGAAAACTACAGAGTTTTAGCACTTTGCGCCTCTTGTCTAAATCCGTTCTGAACGAATTCAAAACAGGATCAAGCGAAAAAAGGCCCTGGCTAATGTTAAAATTTGGATGCGCGTGTACACAGGGAAAGCCCAGGTTTTAAGTTTGGTATTTATCGGAAAAAATTAATTTGTCCTACGTACACTTTTACTCCAGACATTACACCCCGATCAAGAAAGCCATATTTTCTTCAATGCTCTTAGGATCGCCAGTCCGGAATACATCGATGCAGAATTAGAAAAAAAATCAACAGTATTGGAAGGGATTTGTGTTACCCTCCTGCGTTTTGGGAGTCTTGTCTTAACAAGGCAAAACGAACTTTTTATCGTGTGAATAACCCTCGCACTTTATCGAAGAATATTTTGGTACTTCCATTTTTCCCAGGCTTTTTAGGCATTGCTAATGTACTTAAACTTTTGGATATTAATGTAGTATTTTCATACGGCAATATCGTGAAAAATATAGTAAAAAATAGCCCTACCAATAATTCAGGCATTATCCATAAAATTTGTTTTAAACAATGCGATTCCTTTTACATTGGACAGACGGGAAATGATTTGCACACGCGTGTAAAACGGCATCAATATTCCGTAAGAACGGGACAGTCGTCCAGTGCCCTTTTCGTCCATTTGTCAGAGTTATCCCACTGTATTGAATAGAATAATGCTTCAATTTTGTTTCACTCAAGCAACATTGTTAGAAATATTCTCGAGTCTGCCATTATTCAACTTGCAAATAATTTTAACATTAGCGTCTTTTTCGCTTGATCCTGTTATTTTGAATTCGCTCAGAACGGATTTAGAAAAGAGGGGCAAAGTGCTGAAACTCGGTAGTTTTCCTTATAAATTTGTATTTGCTCCTACTACAATTTTTATTTTTCTATTTTATTTTTTTTTGTCACCTATATATTAGTCTCAAACTTTTTATTTATTTCAGTTGTTCCTGAGGATGTCATTAAACGAAAGCGCTTGAGCACCATTCTGCGTTTTCTTTTTCTTTCGTGGTTTTCATCAAGTATTATTCACGTGTTACTTTCGTAAAATAATTTTTTTATATATAACCAGCTTCCAAAGGACCTCAGAAACGTTACAGGGGTCAAAGTTGAAGTCTTCAAGAGAAGACTAGATGCCTGGCTCAGGACGGTACCAGATGAGCCGGGTGTACCTGGCTATGTACGGTGGAGAGCACAAGAACTCGCTCCTCCACCAAGCCAGACCTAGAGGCGGGGCCACCAGCTTCACCTTCGTGTGAAGAGACCAACGCACGGAAAATCAACGAGGTGCGCACACCACACACACACACACAGACAAATGTGATCACGGTATAATAGCACAAAATGAAATATATGGGAACAGGCAAAATGGGAAAATGGATCTACAACTTCCTCAGAGCACGTCTACAGGTCGTCAAAATTCAAGGTATATCATCATCAGACTCAGAAGTATGCAGCTCAGTACCACAAGGGACAGTACTGGCCCCACTCCTGTTCATTATCATGCTAACAGACAGACAGCGGAGTAAACAGCAATAGTATAGTAACATCCTTTGCAGACGATACAAAGATCAGCAGAAAAATCAGCGCTGTAAATGAAGTGGAGGCCTTGCAGAGGGACACAAACAAAATATACAAATGGTCAAAGACATGACATTTAACACAGAAATTTCAGCTCTTGAGATATGGTAGAAAAGAGGAATTTAAAAAGACTACATATTATGCTCCAGATAGGAAATTCAGAGAAGCACGAAAGCGATCGATCTGGGAGTAATAATGACCGACGATACGAAATTCGAAACAAAATCAGAGAGCGATAAATAAAGCAGAGAGAGTCGCGGAACAGGTACTAAGAACGTTCAAAAGAAGGACAGGACAGTAAAGATTCCCCTGCGAAAAACACTGATTATACCAAAACTTGAATACGGCTCAGTTTTGACGTCCCCATATAAAAAGGAAGACACTAATAAACTAAAAGAAACGCGCGCACATTTCACAGCCAAGATTGATGGCTGCAAAGAACTCAATTACTGTACTGGGAAAGACTACGTAAGCTAAATCTGTACTCCCTGGAAAGAAGAGGTACACCATAATCTACATATGGAAAATGATCGAAAAACTGGTACCAAACCTAAAACTAAACCTAATTACCATTCAAACAACACTGAAAACTAGGAAAGGCAGAATGTGTAGTGTTCCCAAATTAAAGGCCGGACAAGGGACCTCCTCAACACTGAATGAAAATAGCTTGGTTGTCAGAGGGCTTTTTAACCAACTTCCAAAAGACCTCAGAAATGTTACAGGGGTCAAAGTTGAAGTCTTCAAGAGAAGACTAGATGCCTGGCTCAGGACGGTACCAGATGAGCCGGGTGTACCTGGGTATGTACGGTGGAGCGCGCAAGAAAGCAACTCACTCCTCCTCCAAGCCAGAGCTAGAGGCAGGGCCACCAGCTTGACCTTCGTGTGAAGAGACCAACGCACGGAACAGCAACGAGGTTAACGAGGTATAAGATAGATGCTGCAGAGGGGTCAACCTCAAGTCGATCTTGAACCGTGGTTCAAAGCAGGGCTGTGGAGTCGGGAGTCAGTAAAAATGTACCGACTCCGACCTCAATATAAATTTTAATAAAATATGTTTTTGTGTGTGATATCACTGGCAGCTATGGTGGTTAAACCACTTAAATAATAAACACACTGTTTTCCATTTCAGACACTAATGCCATTAATTCGTTTTTTCTTTTCAGATAATATTTTTAATGCTTATTTAATTTCGAGTTCTTTCTAAATTTCATAAGTTTTTAACTTTCAAGTCTAAAACCCCTTTCACAATGGCAAAGACACTTCCAACAAAGTCTGCAGTTTTTGAATATTTTACAATAACCACAGATGGGAAACATTTCGTGTGTCAGTGTATGATAGATGATGGTGAAAAATTATGTGAAGCAAAAATCAGTGGTTTTACTGGCTCTGATAAAAATGCACCAACCAGAGCATCAAATTTGAAGACATTTGCAGCGTTTCCATCCCAAAATTTTAGAAGTTGTCATTGAGAAAGATAGTAATAAAAACCTTCCAACTACTTCAAAGTTAACAAAAGATCAGAAGTCTACTGAACGACAAGCACCACTTACAAGATTCTTTACTACAGACAAAGTTATCGTAACAATGACCACAGAAAAGTTCAAGCACATCATCGAACTGGTGGTAAGAAATGGTGTAGCCTTATCTTTATTTTCACAACCAGCCTTTCTAGGCCTAAATGGAGAAATGGCCAAGAAACTTGGAGTTTCTCTGGAAAGACAAAGTATCAGAAAAATTAGTTGAAGAAGCCACAAATAAAAAGGAAGAACTTCGAAGAACTCTTAAGGGACGCTTCATGTTTATTAAAATGGATGCAGCCACGCGTCATAGAGTTAACTATTTTGCCATCAATGCTAGATTTGTTGATGAAAACAATAAAATGGTAACTCGGACATTGGGAGTAAAGGACACCGAGGCGCATCATGACAGCGACTATCTTCAGAAGTTAGTGGAGGAAGTTTTACAAGACTGTAATTAAGAAGGAGCAGATTCTATGTATTTTCACAGATAATGCTTCAAACATGCTAAGCACGATAGAAAAGCTGAATAAAGTTGATGAAGAAAAAGTGGCTAATGAAGATGACATTCCTGAAACTGATTCTCAAACAGCACAAACAGAACAGAGCGATGAAATTTTAGATGATATTGTTGAAGAAGCATCTAAGCTCTTTCTAATCCAGCATATGCGTTGTGTTGTACATACATTGCAGCTAGCAATAAGAGATGGATTGAAAGATCGCCATGCAGCTACTCTGATAGGCAAGTAGCCACTGCAGCCAGGACCTCTAAAATTGATGCCATTATCCAGAGACGTGCAGGAAAGGGAGCTATTTTGGACCAAGCGACACGCTGGGGGAGCACATATGATGATTAAGCGTTTGCTTGATCTAAAACTCCTCCTAGAAGACATTGATAATCCCAATGTTTCACTAACTGAAATTCAATGGAGCGAGGTTACACAATTAGAAGCTCTGCTTGCTCACCCTTATACTGTCACCAAAAAGTTGCAAGCAGAGGATTTAACTCCTGTACATTCCTATGGGGATGGAAAAATTTATTATTTCGTCTATCCCAAACTGGAGGATTAATTGCTGATGGAATTGTATCCTCAATGAAGAAAAGAGGGTCTGCTACTGGAAAATGAGATCTTATTAGCTGCTGTCTACATAGATCCAATGAACCGAATTTTGTTGACCGAAAAACAAATTGCTAAAGCGAAAGAGGCCTTCTGCGAGGTTGCAATTCGCATAAAAGGGCTATTACCTGAAAATCCTGAACCACAGGATGAAGATATGAGTAGTAAATCCCTCTCATCCTCTTCAAATGATGATGAATTAGACTTTCAAAAATATTTAGATAAAATTGAACGCTCAAAAGCAAAGCGTCGCCGCTTAAACGTGCATAGGCAACCTTTTGATGTTAAACTAATGAAATTTAAGCAAGATTTTTTGATGGCCTAAAAGAAGTGGAAAAATATGATCGCTCATCTAAACTGACAATACAAGAAGTCATCCCCGCATATCCAGAGATTTTAAGAGATACAGCTATGATAGTAACAGCCATGCCACCCACTCAGGTCAGTGTGGAGTGTGTTTTTTCCGCACTGAAAATAATTAAATCAGATTTAAGGGCTTCAATGAAAGAGGATCTGGCAGAAGCAATTCTGTTCCTAAGAACAAGTTATTCGTAAATTTTAGATTTTCACCTTTGGCCTTAGTTTAATAAATTTTGCAGGAATACTTTTGTATTTTTTATTGCACTTAATGAAATTTTTAACGTCATAGTCTTAAATTTAATTTTTGTTTTTGTTTTATGCTCAATGAATTTTGTTTTTTCATAAATAAAAAGTAAAAAAGCCATAATGGCATCGCTACAACCATTAGACTCGAACTTTGCAGGTTATGGGTTTAAAAAGTAGCCTGATGATTCACGTGATGATGATGAAATGCCTCTTGTGTAATTATCATCATAGCAGATTTAGAATTAATATACCTTCGGAGTCGATAGACAAAAAATTGAGGAGTCGAAGTCGGTTTTTTATGTGCCGACTCCACAGCCCTGGTTCAAAGACCAAATAAAATCGAGTTAAGACAATACTAACGTGCAAAACTATAGCAAACAACTATTTGTGACTACCAACTGAAAGGAAAGCTAATAGAAGCGAGACACTTATACTTCAATTTATTAGAGGTTACATCAGTAAAATACGAAGACGACACTTTAACAGTATAATTGCTGTAAATTCTTGTAAACATATTCTCCCCTTTCGGCAATCACTGCTGCGACTACTCTAGACAGTCTAACAATTGATGTGGCATTTTACCGTCTATTTCAGGGGTTCTTAACCTGTCGCTCGCGAGCAACATGTTGCTCTTCAAATGGGCAAATGTTGCTCACGAACAAAGCCTGCTTTTCTAATGCAAAGCAAAAAGGATAATATTTTTCCTGAAATTTTTACTGCTGACCAAGATAACATTTTCATTCATGGTCGACATTTTTAGCCATTTAAACGACTTAAATCTGAGGTTGCGAGGAAAAAATAATTTTGTTGTTGCCTTATATGAGGAAATTACGGGATTTAAAAAAAAAAAACTTTTTCAGAGCCAAGTTTCTAAGGAGAATCTTAATCATTTTCCTGAACTTAAAAAATGTTTGGCTGAAACTGCTAGCAACTGTCCATCACTCGTAGTAAAAGCACTAAAACATTAGTGACGAGTTCGAAGAGAGGTTCAAACACTTAAAAGAGCATCTACCAAACTCAATTATTGACAAACTACATAAATTTCGAGATTGATGATCTGACACAAATTTTCAAACAAGAGGAAATAATAGCTGCAGAATTAGAACTTATTGATGTTTTTCAATATACCTAAAAATTTTAATTAAGCATTATGAAGTTTGCATGCGTTTAAAGAAATATTTAAATAGTTAAATATTTATCTAATTTAAACTAAGTTTAAGTTAAAGGCTTTTTTTATATATATTGCTCATTCTGTAATTAAGTGCCAAAAATTTGCTCACTTAAGAATAAAGGTTAAGAACCCCTGGACTCTATTTCATCACATTCCCTCTGTAACACCACCTACAGCGTATCTACATCGATCGCTCCCTTCTTTGCTTTTCTATGAAGTTCATCTCATAACGGTTCAAATGGGCTATAACTGAGTAACAGTGACTGAGGTGTAACATTTCATTAATTTTAACACCCGCTGCTTTTCTTTAGTCGAATTTTCCACTGTTAAAGAGAATTATCCCGTCGAAAAATGAAATCCTTGCCCACGAGGCTCCTCTCCCTTTCCTTAAGTGAAGACGTTAATGTCCAAAATATTTGGAGAGAAAGGAGAAAGACGAGTACAAATTGACCGACTGATTGATTGAAAGCAAGACGAGTTTCTTAATAATAAGCATCCAAATTGTTCGTAATTTTAGTTCAGTATCAAACATCTGCACATGAAAATAAGGGAAAGTGGATACTTCGTCATGTTCAACTGGAGGAGAATGACAACCAGAAACCCACTATTCAGAAGAGAAAATATAGTCACGAAACTACGATGGAATAAAACCATAAAACTTATGACGGGAGAAGAGTAACGTGGTTGAATAAAACTGAAATTTTAGCCCCGTGAAAACTACACGTGAGAAAGAAAAATTAAAAAATTTGTTAAAATGGTATCGTGGTATCAACAAGTAAGCATGGAGGTGGTAATAAAATGCTGCGCAGTTGTTTTCCAGGTGAAAAGGGAGGAAGGACAAGTACCGTATCATCCTCAAACGCCATAATAATGAGCAAGGAAGAGATTTGCGGACAAGGGATTCGTTTTTCAACACAAAAATCTTAAAACGCACTGCAAAAATTTAGAGATACACGAAACACCAAGAAAATAAACGTACAATAAGACGAATCATAGAATAACGTAGCTCTATCGACCTGTTACGAGATGAACTTCATAAGGCAAAGGAGGAAGCAACGAATGTAAATATGGTACATGGTGAATTAAATAAAAAAAAGGTTATGTTACAAACTCGACAGAATGAGAGTAACAGCGAGTGCCAAAATGGATGATGATTCCCACAAGAACTTCGCGAGCAATTGTACTGATACATTTTTTTTTATCGCGTTTTCTGATGTAACTAATTCAAATGAAGTAAAGTCGCACATTTATCAGCTTTTACTTCGATTATTAGTAAAATAACAGTGTTACCACGTTTGTACGCCAATAATAAAAATAATTCTGTGTGTATATGTGTGTGTGTGTGTGTATGTATGTATGTATATATATATATATATATATATATATATATATATATACATATATATTACATATACATATATATTACATATACATATTTTTTTTTTTTTTTTTTTTTTTTTTTTTTTTAAGTTCGGGAAGAACCGATTCGCCTCTATTTAAAAGGGCATATCTCGGCGGAAAACAAAGAAAAAGTGAGAGGAAAGAGAGGAAAAAGAAAGGGTGGAGGGGACAGTCGAAGTGGAAAAAGACCAAGGATGACAAGGACTGCAGGGTCGAGCCCCATCATCCTTGGGTGCTAGGGCCGGGAGGGCGCACGTGAAACCTCCTGGAACAAGCACGTACAAACGAGGACAAAGAGCACTCAAGAGCATGAGCTTAGAACCCCCTTGCGGGGGCATATACATATATATACATATACATATATATATACATATATACATATATACATATATATACATATACATACATATATACATATACATACATATATATACATATATACATATACATATATATACATACACATATATATATATATATATATATATATATATATATTAGGGTGCATCAAACGCCCCAACTGATGTGGATTTTGCTGGCCAGTTCTGAGCTGTTGCTTCTTGTGTAGTTAAGACCTATGGTGCCAATTTTCGGTCAATTTTTTAAATTTTCACATTCCCACTTTTTGATTGAAAATTAAATTTGAGAAATTCTCCTTTTTACGATAAAGTGAGCAACAACAAAGTTGTTTGCACAGTGAAAGTTTTCAATACTATGGATTTAAACAGTATCAATCATCTATTCTTGTAGTATGCACTATCAGGCTATTTATTTAACACACTATTTAGAAATATACTATTTTAGAAACACACTATTTAAAAATACGTTTCATTACAGATTGTTTTTCCATGAATGTGCGTGGTAGACAAGACTTATGCCAGTTTCTGCTCGGTACTCTGCCAACAGAAACGGACGAAATTATAAAAGGTTCCCACCTGCCCACCTATGGGCAAGTATATCGCTCCTTCTCTTATAAAAAGAGCAAATTCGATAGATCCACTGGTTATTTCAAGAAAGTTCTCTATCAAGCTGCAAAGGAAGTTGCAGCACAAGTTGTTCCATTTTATATAATGGGCGGCATACAACATGTACCTAAGTGAAAAAAGATTGCCGAGCATATAATGAGATTGCATGACGAAGTGAATAACCTACAAAAAATTCAAATCGACAAAAGAGACAGCGATAGTAACATGAGAAAGATAAACGAATTTTGGGAAAAACTTGATAAGACTATGCCTCTATGGCCAAAGAATGCCATGGAAACTATTACAAATGAGGAAGATAGGGCTTTTCTCAAAATCACGATGTCTGATAGAACAGCATCGTTTGGCTCTTTGGACAAGAAAAATGCTATATCTGCAATAAAACGGAATGAGAGAATGGCCAAAAGAAATGAATACTATCAAAAGCAAAAAGTAGACCAGCCTAGCACAAGTTGGGCAACAGATGATTATGAATCAGATGCTGACACTATCACTGGAACAAAACACGACAATGAAGATCAAGACAGTGGTTCTGATAGAGAGGAGTTTGATTTGGAGCCAAAACGAATGCACAAAAGAGTGAAAAAAACTGGTGAAGACATTTTCATTCCCTATGATATCCTGAAAGACAAGAGAGTTACTTCTGTGGCGGCAAGGGCCCATGGAGTTATTCCAACTGCTGCTGTAGGTATAATATCTGCATTTGTGCAAGCCTGTGGAGGAGACACTGACAAACTTAGTTTGTCATATGCATCAGCATCTCGAGCAGCTGCAGCCAATGTAAAGGAAATGGCAGAAAAAAGCCAAGGTTTATGGCAACCATCAGACATTGGAACCATTCAATGGGATGGAAAGCTGATGAGAACGCTGAACAACAAACACCATGAAGAAGAACGTCTCTCAGTACTATTTTCAGGTAATTTATAACCTTCAAATTCTTGTCCATAAAAATTTTAACATGCAAATTGCACAGCAATGTTCAGTAACCAATGTGGCTTGCTATTAAAGTAAAATTACTGAAAGTGTATATTTAGTACTAAACAAAATAATAATAGAGAGAATCACCTAAAATACACATTGCTGCATTGCTATTTTTTCTGAACTTTCAGGAAATGGAACAGTAAAACTGCTTGGTGTTCCAAAGCTGCAATCGGGCGAGGCACGAAGTATCAGAGATGCAACATATCAACTACTGAAGCAATGGAAGTGCACAGACAATGTTGCCGCAATGTGTTTTGATACAACTTCCGTTAATACGGTAAAAATGATACATAGCTCAAACACACAATATAGATCTTTAGATCTATATTGTGGATCAATTTGTGTTTTAGATCTATATTGTTGTGTTGTCCTATATTGTATGTTGTCTAATATTGCATATAGGCCTAGCCATGACAAGCCACTGATACCTATCTATTTTTTTTTCAGGGCACGTCACAGGAGCCTGCATTCAGCTGCAACAGCATTTGAGGAAGCCACTACTGTGGGCTGCATGTTGGCATCACGTGATGGAAATTATTCTCCCTGACGTGTTCAATGCCTTAAAAATAGAATCGTCAAAATCGCCGGATATTACCATTTTTACCAAGTTTCGACAGTGTTGGGATTTCTTAGATTTGGGGGGCTCGTATAAATTTCTAGACCAAAAAGATGACGTAATGAAGGAACTCTCCATAAGTGCGACTGCCGAATTAGCGAAGCAAAAGAACTCAAACTATCCGCGAGATGATTACCTGGAACTCTTGAACCTCACTAACCGTTATATGAATGGATGGCAAGGCAATTATAAATTTGTGCATCCTGGTGCCATTCATAGAGCTCGATGGATGGCAAAATTAATTTATGCAATTAAAATATCCATATTGGAAGATCAAGTAAATGCTTTGCCCAGCAAAATGACGAAATTTCAATCCGAGCAGCCAAATCATTTCAGTAGGTTTGGTACACTGATATAAGCTAAGTATTGGTTTATGGCATCTAATGCCCTTTATGCTCCAATAAATGACTTGGAACTTATTAGGGAACTTAAAACATATTCTAAAATTGACCAAGAGGTGGCAGCTGTTGCTACCAAAGCCATTGAGCGTCATCTGTGGAGCTTAACAGCAGAAATGGTACTGTGTCACTATTTAGCCAAAAGGTACCAGCAGAAATGAAAAGGAAAATTTCCAATAAAATGATAATGTCAAAAGATATGAAAAATTCATTCCAAAGGCATGGGGCTGGATTTGGTAAGCCAATATTTCCAGCGCTTGATACCCTGCATGCAAACTCAAGATCTATCTTCCTTTGTCAATGATGGGTCATGGGTATTTTTCAACTCTCCAATGCAACCCTACTTTCTTGCAGGAGAATCCTGAAAATTGGATGATCAATCGATCCTACAAGCAATGTCAGGAAAAAGTCTGCAATCTAAAGGTTATTAATGATTCTGCCGAACACTGTGTCAAATGGCCAGTGATTATTTGAAGTCTTCTAAGAAAGAAACCCTCTACCAAGATACATTGCAAGTAGTTGAGGAAAATCGTAAAAAAATTGGCACTATGAGAAAAAACAAAAATTTGAAAAAATTAAAATTGGCTCCTGACAGCTTAACTTAGTGTTGTTTAGCGATAAATGCTTTAAACAGGATTCTGCCCATTTTGCTTGTTTCATAGTTCTGCTTTTGCTCTTTTTTGTAAATTTTTGCTAATTTTGTTGATTTGTCTTTTTTTTAACTTTTCTATTAAAAAATGGGAATGTGAAAAATTTAATAAGGAAAAAATTGTTTATTTTGTATTCACCACAATGAGGAGCAAGACATATGTGCCGGCCAGTAGTGTAATATCAATTTAAAATTTTCATGGGGCGTTTGATGCACCCTAATATATATACATACACATACACACACATATGTATAGAAACGACGTAAGTATAGAGGAATGTTCTGCACACGAGGAAGAGAAATAACAAACAAATGAAAAATAAGGCACCCGCCCGGGAATCGAACCCAGGATCTTCCAATTGACTGGCAATTGGAAGATCCTGGGTTCGATTCCCGGGCGGGTGCCTTATTTTTCATTTGTTTGTTATTTCTCTTCCTCGTGTGCAGAACACTCCTCTATACTTACGTCGTTTCTATACGTTAATATACTGCGCGGTCATTGCAGTTAAATGTATACATATATACATACATATATACACACACACACACACACACATATATATATATATATATATATATATATATATATATATATACACACACACACACACACACACACACATATTATATATACACAGGGGTTAGACAAAATAATATGAACACCCGCCGATTTCACCGGTTATCTTTACGACTGCTCACACACAAAGTAAACGGTCAAATGACTGGCAAACCTATTTAAATGCGTAACAGTGTGTGTATACGTCATGTTATAACCCTCACGTTGTTTTTACAGATCTGAGTGAATTATGAATTAGCAGTTATGAAAGACCTGTCAGACTTCCAAAGAGGGCAAATTGTCGGAGCGCGGATGGCTGGTGCATCGGTGACGAAAACCGCTCAGATGTTCAATGTATCCAGAGGAACTGTCTCTATGGTCATGTCTGCATACCAAAACCATGGAAAGACAAGCACCGACAAATGCAATAGTGGACGCAAGAAGAAGCTGTGTGATCGAGACCGCCGGGTGCTAAAGCGCATTGTGACAAAGAACCATAAGACCACAGCTCCAAAAGTGACTGCAGAGCTTAACCAGCATCTTGCAAGCCCGGTATCGACCAGAACTGTACGTCGCGAGCTCCATGGAGCTGGATACCATGGGAGGGCTGCAATTGCCAAACCCTTCCTTTCGCACATCAATATTGAGCGGCGCAGAAAATGGTGTAATGACCATAAGAATTGGTCAATGGACTGGTGGAAGAATGTAGTCTACTCCGACGAATCCTCCTTTACGCTATTTCCATGTTCCGGTCGAGTTTACGTCTGGAGACAGCCTAAAGATGCTTATGACCCAGACTGCCTGACCCCAACCGTTAAGCATGGAGGCGGATCTGTGATACTCTTGGCCCAGCTGTAGTACTGCATGGTAGGGTTAACGCCCAAGTCTATCTGTCAATATTGGCTGACCAGGTCCATCCCATGGTCCAAACGCTGTTTCCCAATGGCGGCGCCGTCTTCCAGGATGATAATGCACCAATCCACACCACTGGGGTCGTTAAAAACTGGTTTGAAGAGCATGTTAGTGGAGTAGAACGCTTGGATTGGCCTCCACAATCCCCGGATCTTAGCATTATCGAGCATCTGTGGTGTCAGTTGGAGCAGTAGGTCAGAAGCCGATTCCCACCGCCGGCGTCTTTGGAGGAACTGGAGCAGGGTTTGCTCGAAGAATGGCTCAGGATTCCTCTAGCCACTGTCCAAAAGCTGTATGAATCAATTCCCCGACGCATTGCAGCTGTTATTGCCGCTAAAGGAGGACCAACTCCATATTAAGAATAAAAACCGCCATTTATCAAGGTGTTCATATTATTTTGTCCAACCCCTGTATAATATATATATATATATATATACGCGCCTCGGTGGTATAGGGGTTAGCGTCGCTGACTACGAATTCATCGGCACCGGGATCGAGACCCCGTGACGGCAGGGGGTGCGCAGCAAAACCCAGCTGTTTCTCCTTTCCCCCACAAAAAAAAACCTGATATATAAATGGGTATCCTGGGTAGCCCTAGTGGTTAAGACGCTGGAGCGTGGTTCGGATTCCACGTTAAACTGTAGGTCTAAGGTGGAGTAACAAGCTTGACCTTCGTCAGAATGAACAGAACCACACAGTATTTGCAGTCTTAATTATGCCCCAAATTATTTTTAAAGCTGCGATTTGTCCTGTTTCAATGTATAATTATGTAAAATTTCACTATAATTAATCTAATAAGTGTAACACCAATATGTATTTTAATTGGCTTAGTTATCTATTCGTTTATACATTATATATATATATATATATATATATATATATATATATATATATTAGGGTGATTCAAATATGGGGGTAAAAAATTTTTTTTATATTTTAATGTGTTCAACCCTTTAAATCAGGGGTGGGGAAACCCTCGCCCGCGGGCGAAATTTCGCCCACGAGCTAATTTCAATTCGCCCGCTTAGGTATTTATTATTTACTAAAAATTATTTATTTACAGCCCAGCAAATAGCTTTTTCAAATACATCTTATATACAGCGTGTACCAAAGAAATGTATACCCACTTTGTTCGATAATACCAGCTATGAGGATAATAAATATATTACTTTTTATATGTTTTTTAATAAAGAATTTTCTCCTGAATCTAAATATGTAATTAATTTTATTAAAATTGAAAAACAAAAAGTTAGATGTTTAAATTATAATTATTATTTTCGAGACTTCATGTGCGATATTTTCTAATATTTTTGCACGTATACGAGATAAGTTTGAAACCGACGGCACTGTGCAAAACTTACAAAAACAACGTTCTGGAAGACGTCGAACATCTTAGATAAAGTGTCATTTAACCATGGAATTTGTAAATTTTTTGAATTAACTAATAATTACAACATTTATGCTTCAATATCAACACTAAACATAAGTATCTCAAAACAGTGTTAAAATATTAGAAAATATCGCACATGAAGTCTCGAAAATAATAATTATAATTTAAACATCTGTAACGTTTTTGTTTTTCAATTTTTAATAAAAATAATTACATATTTAGATTCAGGAGAAAATTCTTTATTAAAAAACATATAAAAAGTAATATATTTATTATCCTCATAGCTGGTATTATCGAACAAAGTGGGTATACATTTCTTTGGGACACGCTGTATATAAGCTTAAAATTTGCCAGACGCCCGCGGAGGTGTTTATGTTATCGATTTTCGCCCTTGGTACTGAAAAGTTTCCCCACCCCTGCTTTAAATGGTTCATTTCAGCATAAAAACAACTATCCTAAAATATTTTAGCAAATTTTTAATTTTTAGGGGTTGCTACCAGCAATTAAAAATTGACAGAACGACTCAAATTGTCAAATTTTTCCACACCACCCAGGGGGTACAGTACAAGGCGCATTGCTTTTTTTTAATGTGGAAAGCTCCCCCGTAGGTCCTACCATAACTACAAGCATGCATAATTAAACTAGCATGATATTTGAGACATTAGCTGTCTTTACTTCATCACTGTTTCTTTCTTTCTATCAGGGTAAACAGCCCTGTATTTTTTCACTACTTGTAGCAAGAATTGTTTTTGATTTTCATCATCGTGTTAGTATTTTATTATATTCATCCATTAATTTTACTCTTCTTTCCGCTATATCATTCACGACTTTCCACTGTTTGATAGATTTCTTAGCGGAGTTATACTCTTCATCATTATGCCATTCTTTAGCATCTTTGAATAAAAATTTTGAACTAAATTCTGTTATTGTAAAGAATCTGAGTATTTGATGACAAAATCTTCTAATTTCTTCGTTGGAATAAGTGCAGGATCTAGAAAAGCCCGTTTTGCAGGAAGAGTTTCTGTTGTATTTTGCAAGGCCTTTACAATTTTGTTTTTCGTTTCAGTAGGCACTTCATCATCATAAAAGGCCAAGGCTACCAGTTCTTCTGATAGGTACCAGAGGTGACCTAACAGTTTTTTTAATAGCAAAAAATGCAATTGTGTCATTTATTTGTTTATAGACTACAAGATTCTGTAATAATTCCAGAGCAAGACGAGGAGCGCAAGATGGCACAGGAGCTGTAAACCATGCCTTTACATATAACCGAGTAGCAAATAGACAGATGTCTTTTAGTCCTTTTTTGTCTTTTACTGAAATTTTGAACCGAGATTTGAACATAAAATTTTTTAATGAATATGTAATTTTGGCCATCCACCTAGCCCGATGAAGTCCCGCTGGATGTTTAAATTTGATTCCACCTTTTGGTTCACCTCCCCAAAAAATAATTGTTAACTGCAATAGTTCTAGGTAATCGTCTCTTGGTTGGAATTATCTAGTTGATTTGTTGCAAATATAATTATGTCATCTTTGATGTCATGAATATTTTCATAGATATCTGGATCTGATAATGCTGTTTCGTAGTCCTCCTTATTAATGCTTGACCATTTTTCTCTGAACTTCTTAAAAAGGACGATATCTGGGCCAGAAGATGGTGATAAAGACTTTGAAACAACAGCTTCCAGCATAATTTCAAATATATGGTGTCGACATGCCAGCCACAATAAATCTTTGTCGAATTTTTGTTCTAGAAGAATAGCTGCACCATTTCTAGGACCAGTATTGGCTGCCGTTGTATTGAAACACATGCATTTTATTTGTTCGCAGATGTCCCATTCAAGCGATGTCTGATTGTTTGCATTAAAAAGAGAGGCATTTCTGTCACTCAATTTTGTAACATCAAGACTTCCTAATAATTTATCATCAAACAATTTTCTACGTTTGCCAACCTTACTTTTCCATGTTGAAGGTTGTGCAGCACAGAAACCAGATTCATCACTTTTACTCTCCTCTGATTCTGATGATGTACTGGTGAGTATCACAGCCTCTTCATTCTTCTTTCTTTTGATCTCTTCTTCTGCTTTCCTCTTTTCATAACGTTGTTGCTTTTCTGCTGCTCTTTGCTCTTTTTTTAGCAACAGCCTTATCAATGGTACCCATTTTTCCATGACGTCCTTTCTCACGTTGCATTTTCAAGAATTTCTTATCATCTTCTATTTTTATAAGCTGCATAGCATTCTCATGAGCAATGTCAAATAAGTTTTCCAGTTTATCTTTCCATTTTTCTTCTTTATTATTTAAATTTTGTGATCTTTTCAATTTGTTTGCTTTGTTTTTCTTAAGCAGCTGTCATTCCTTCAGTATTCCTTGAATTTTATCTACTACATGTATCCTTTGTTTTGCTGGTATTCCTGCTTTTTTCCAAACTGCTAGCACATCATCTGCAGTAGAGCAGCATGATTCTCTAATGTCTTGCTTTTTAATATTTCTGTAGTGCATGAAGAGGGCCATCATTTCCTTCTCTGATGGTAATACGCATGTTTTTAGTACTGCAGAGGGCTGCCCAATTAGCCATACTTCAGTTTCTTTTCTTGTAGAACTTCTCCCAAATGAGCAACTGGGTGATGGTGAGTTAGGCCTAGCTTCCATGATCGATTAATTGGTATCAAAATTACGAGTTCCAAGCAACAATTAAAAGCAAGCTAGTATATAAACCATTAATTAAAAATTCTGAAATATAAACAATTAAACAAAATCATAAGTTGTAAAAACAAACAAATTGAAAAAGAGGGAAACTTTGACTCCTGGTAGCACACAGTAAATTTTATTTAAAATTCACCAAATTTGGCACACACTACTTTTTTGTCATAGGGAACAAAAATACAGGTTGAACAATTAAAAAAAAACTGATTTTTTTTAATCACCCTAATATACAGTATATATGTATATATATATATATATACACACACACACACACACATATATATATATATATATATATATATATATATACACATATATATATACACAGTATACCGGGTGATTACGAATGATCTTCCCTATTTCAAACATTTATGAAAAAACAGATACAGCGAAAAGCACTATATATAAATAAAGAACTCAAAAAGTTTTAGTTACAAGCTATTGAAGTTCAATACGAGCTCCTTTTGAGGTTACAACATTCCTAAATGAGCAATTGCCTGATCGTTGGATCGGGCGGGGGGGGGGGTCGTCATTCCTTGGCCGGCTCGTTCGCCCGATCTAACCCCCTAACTTCTTCCTCTGAGGCTATGTCAAAAATTAAGTTTTTGTTCCACCAATGGCAACAACTTTGGCATATTTGAATGAAAGGATACGCGAGGCTGTTAGAAAAGTTCAGTATGATATGCTACAAAATGTATGGAGGGAAACAGAATACCCGCTTTGATGTCTGCAGAGCCACAAAAGCTCATCATATTGAACTTCAATAACTAGTAAATAAAACTTTTTGAGTTCTTTATTTATATATTTTGCTTTTCGCTGTAGCTTTGTTAGTTCTTTCATGATAAATGTTTGAAATCGGGAAGATCATTCGTAATCACCCGGTATATATTTATATATTAGGGCTGCCCGGTAATCGCGAGAATTGTTCGTCAGGTTTAAAATGGGGATTACCGTCAGGCATTTTCTGCTTGGTGATGATCGGAGTTTATTAAAAAAGTTAAAAAAAAAAATTCTTACGGTTAGAAGTTGCAATGTAAATTGCAATGCAAAATCAACAATATTGAAGTTAGAAAAGTAACTGATGATAATTTTACGTGATTTTTTTTTTTTACAAACCTTTCCTTGAAAATAAAATTCACAATTTATTTATATTAAACGTTATATATATATATATATATATATATATATATATTTCAACTGCAAAGAACACGCAGTATAATTAACGTAAAGAACGATGCTTGTATAGGAGAACATTCCGCGCAAGATGAGGGAGAACGAACAAATGAAAAAATGAGGTAACCACCCGGGAATCGAACCCGGGATCTTCCAATTGCCGGTGTAGTGGTTATCATATCTGACCGGCAATCGGAAGATCCCGGGTGGTTACCTCATTTTTTCATTTGTTCGTTCTCCCTCCTCATCTTGCGCGGAATGTTCTCCTATACAAGCGTCGTTCTTTACGTGTGTGTGTGTGTGTATATATATATATATATATATATATATATATATATATATATATATATATATAGAGTTTCCACAGGAAATTAATATTTTAGTTTTGTTTCAGTTTATAAATTATGAACAATATGGCTGATTACACCCTACAACAAAGTAAAATTAGTTTTATTACGTGTAATTGGTAGAAGTTAACGAGAAGCATGTGATGAATTCCAGACTAAATCCCGACAGACTGAAGCCATGTCGTGTAATGGCTGAAAAGGTAAACTAAATGATACCAGTATTGTTTTTTTCACACCTCGTTGCGGGCGTCCTTGTTACTCTACTGGCGAAGATAGTTCCGTAGCTGTTTTTGCTAAATATTAAAATAGTTCCCAACAATCATTAAAAAAAAAAAAAAATTGTTCAAGAAGCAGGAATCAGTCGCGGGTAGGTGTACAGAATACAAAATAGTATGGTTCAGGAATGCATGGAGACGACACCAATCGCACGGTGAGATTTTATGAGTGGGTATCACAATGGATGGAACCACCACCACCACCACTACCCTGCTCTCCGGTATTTTATTCATTGACGAGGAGTTTACACCTGGACAGCACCGTCATTCGCCATAATTTCCGCTATTACAGCGATGATCCACGCTGGACTGAAGATGCACGTGCTCAGATCGATCCAAAAATTATGGTGTGGATTGCGATTCATAGCGACGTACTTTTGTGACCAATTATTATTTTTTTTTTTTTTTTTTTTTTTTTTTTAAGGGTACGTAAACGGTAACGAGTACTTAGCACTCTGCCAGAGTGGTCTTAACGAACTCATCTGGATGAAATGCCTTTCAGTAAGATGGGGTTCCACCCCATTACGCACGAACTGTTTCAGCATGGTTGGACGACAATTAGCGTGGGAGGTAGGACTGGATGCCGTGATCCAGGGGAATGGCCTCCCAGGACTAGATTTATCCCCGCTGGGTTTCTTTCTCTGGGGATATTTAAAGTCGGTTGTTTACCAGAACGAGACGATACGCAAGAACGTAAGATCAGTAGTAAGAATGCCCTAAACAATGTTCAATGTAGTTTGTGTGATCGAATTAACACGTGTCAACAACTGAATATGTAATATGAACATTTAACAAATGAAAAATCTATGGCAAAGGACTCGTTACACCCTGTAATTTTATTACCCTGTTATTTTATTACTTTCGTGAAATAATTTTATATATATATATATATATATATATATATATAAAGGGTGGTCCAAGAAATAAATAGCAATTTCTTAAAGTTTTCCTTTTGTTTTGTGGTACCCTTTCATTTTGTTGTTTATGTTGAATAAAATACTACACGTCAATTTTTGTTGTATGAATCATGCAATATTTGAAGGTCGCTCAAGGCAAAAGTAAATTGCTGCATTATCATAGTGTACAACTTAACGTTGGGCAAATCACATACGGTAATTAACAAAAGTGGAACGAGTTAAAGTTTTAATGGCATTCGTGTTTTATTATTATTATATATTAGACGTTATACATACAAATACAAAAGGACCAAACAGCAACAGAGCGGCTGGTCCCTACGAGGCTGTCGATTTAAGGAAGGGGGTTGAAAGAAAGAAAATTTAAAGACTGGTGAGTTTCAAAGCAAAGCATATTTTGACGAGACTTATTACAGAGTTGCGAATTCAGAAGTTTTGGTGGTAGTAAATTTTTGGTTTCGCCATTAGTTACGTTGTTGCTCATGGTTCTCGCGTGTGTGACGAGTCTTCGGGTTGTGAATGACGCGGCAGAGAGTCGTAAAATTTATTAAATATTTCAATTCTTCTCTTACTAAAAGCGAAGAGCGGAAACAATTCCTACTACCGGTAGTCTCGGAATACCATTCAAAATGTCAAGAACCTAATAAGCATTCGTTTGTCAGTGAACGAGTTGCACCTTCGAACAGTACTCGAAAATGTGCAGTGTTCATTCCCCAGTTCTTATCGCTTTAAAAAGTCGTACACTTTTTTTATAACGCACAAATGTTACGAATCTTTCTTAATTTCCGAGTATACTTTGAGTAGTTATTACAATGGTTTTAGTATCCTGCAGTAAAGAGTAACCTCGAACTAAACATGGCGTAAGCGACCCCTAAAAATTACCCCACTACAAATATTTTAGACCGAGTACTAAACTTACTTCATGTACATAATTAGAAGGGACCATGTGAAAGATTCGGAATTTTTTCCTTGGACCACCGTAATTATAAGAGTGGTATAATTTTGTATAATTACTTGTCTTGTAATAAAACAGTTTCTACAAAACGCCTCGTAAATTTACTTTTTGAGCAACCCTTGTGCGTGTGCTTGTGTGTGCCAGACATGGGGTCAATTACCGAGTTTCTATTACTATTGATTCCTTCTATTACAATTACTTTAATTTTCATCTATTACTATTACTTTTGTATGTGGGATACTTCACTCATTTGAAAAGGATCTTTATGTCTATTTAAATGCAATTAGAAGCAGTGTGTTAAACACTTTTCAGACTTAACAGGTACAAACATTATACAAAAGTCCATAGAAGATTGAGAGAGAGTTGTCTGGAGCACTGACTAAGTAGGCCAGTGAATCACTGTGTATAATGAACATAATTGCCTATGCCAATGCTTCCAGATTTGAGATTTGTAAAAATATATCTGAGACCAGTCCACTAACCATGGCTTCTATTATCTTATCGACTGACTCACCAAGCCTAGTGATAGATCTAAATACAAAATTGCGAATGACTGGCACAATTAGGCACCTTATTGACTACAAACAGCATACTGATACTAGAAGGAGCACCATTTACAAATCTTGGGAGTCCTTAATAAACTCCTAAAAATATTATTTTATGCAACATATAATTTCTTCTAATTACACATCCTGTAGTTCCACCACAAATGAGCTGTATAGTGTATACATTGGAGTACAAAAAGTTTTGAACAAAATCAACTTTGCATCTAATGTACACATTAAATTTTCTAACCAAAGTATTTCTCTGAGCACACAACTGTCTACATAGTCTTTCAGATGACTGTGATATTCTAAGGCAATCAGTTAGTGTGTGGCCAGGAAACTTAGTCTGAGTTACTTCTGACAGCACCATACCATTCAATTTAAATTCAGGAAATTTTATATACTTGAAGGCCTTGGTCCTCAATCATAACATGACTTTTATCAGGATTATATTTTATGTCGTTATCCTTCCCATACCTTTCACACCTTCAAAAGTGTGCTGAGCCCTTTTACAGATGGAGAAATAAGAACTAGATCTGCATACATCAGACGATTAACAATCATTGTATCAATATAGCAGCCTATTTTACAGAGATAGATTATATCCATCTAAACATTGAATAAGTAGGGGGATATTATCCCTCCCTGCATGACACCACTGGTCACAGAGAATGTCTCTGAATTAACCCCACCCCATCTTACAATCATTGTTTGGTGATTATACCAGAATATTAATAGACGGACCAAGTAACAAGGTACATTACGATTTACAAGTTTCATGAATAATTTGTCATGATTAACACTTAAATGCTTGAGGCATCCAGGAAAAACAAAAATACATTAGCATCTAGAGTTTGGTATTTACCCTGTGTGAGATGGTATTGAGCTGGCGATGTAGCAGTGTCTGGATTCAGGGATCCAGGATAAAAATGAGAAGCAGAGGGCTCTGCACTCATGGATCCAGGATGAGGCTGAGCAGCAGCCAAATAACAAATATTTGTTTCAACTAAATCATTACAATTTCAGAGACTAAGTCTTGATAAATTTTACTTTATTGAAGGAAAAATTTGCCACAATATTAGTTCACATACATGTTTATTTTAGTTTAAAATATAGATTTAGTTAATTTTTCAGTTCCTTATTTGCACAATATGTCCATTGTCACTGTAATAGAAAAGTAATAGACTATTATCTATTACTTTGCCTTCTATTACTATTACAGCCAAAAAATTATGATCTATTACTATTACTTGAAAAATCCTGTAATAGGTATCTATTACTATTACCCCATGTCTGGTGTGTGTGTGTGCATATATATATATATATATATATATATAATATATTATATATATATATCATGGCGACTCCAGCTCTTCAAGACTACTCGGGCTCTTTTTAAATTTTCAAGTCTACATACTGTATGAGCCGACATTTAAATGCATGACAATAACTTAAGATTATCAATAAAATAAATAAATACATATCTCGGTAAAAAAAATTTGGTCATGTAATTCCTTTTTGCTTTCTCAATTTCTTTTTCAATTGAAATCCTAGCCAGGACGAGAGCCGTTCTTGAGCCATTGTGTTTCTTAAATATGATCTAATTCGATCAAGAACAGAGAAACTTCTTTCATTTGAAACAGAAGTTACGGGTATGGTAAGGAGCTGAATCAGCTTTGTGGTTTCCGACATCGCAGACAATAATCCTAGTTCGTGAAAGACTTCTAAAATTTCATTTGCAGATTTGCATTTTCTAAAGTCACTGTCACGATAAAGATATTTCAATTCGTTAGCTAAGGATTTGGAATCAATTACATTTGGATATTTAGTTTGTAAAGCATTAAGATAATGCATTGGAAAATTTTCAGCAAATTCTGGAAATTTGGTCACATCAATCAACTCAAAGAACGCAAACTCCTGAATGCAATCAAATCGTTCCCTCATTGACATAAGTATAATGTCAATTATTTCGAAATATATTGCTTTATAGTTCATTTGTTTGCCTCTAGCTCTTTTTCTCGGGGGAGAAGGCAGGTCTTCGGATTGTTCGAAGTCTGCCATTGTTTCTTGAAAAACTTTATTATATGCTTTATCAGTACGAGCGCACTCAATAAATTCAATAAAGTCATTTACTTTCTGTTGTGCAAACTTCATGTCAAGCCGCTTGCATTGCGGAAGATCAAATAGTTTTTCGACTTGACAATATATTTTCAAAGCAGTTAATAAAAAACAGAAAAGTGAAATCATGCAATTTTATAAGTAGATTATCAGTTTGATTAAGAGTATCTTCATCCCATCTTGCACTGTCATCTAAAATCTTTTGAAATGCGTTTTTCAGAGTTTCACACTGCCTTTTTATTGCTGACACGGTTCTAGATCTATAGCACCACCTTGTTTCACAAAGTGATGGAATGCTGATATTAAGCTCTCTAAATACAGCTTTTCGTTTCATACTTGAAGAAGCAAATTTACTGAAAGCATGTACATTGGAAAAGAACATTTTAGCCCCGTTAACTTTCTCTGACATTTTACTTAACACTAAATTAAACTTATGTGCATAGCAATGAATAAAATAGCCTAATTTAAGACCTTTTTCTCTCAATTTCGTTTGAACCCCATTAATTTCACCTGCCATCACCGCTGCCCCATCGTACGTTTGGCACACCAACTTGTCTTTAGCATTGCTGAAGGACTCCAACACATTTCCTATTACATCAGCAAGTTTTGAAGCACTTTTGTCATCACTGACATCGTAAAATCCCAAAAATCTTTCCTTAATTTTATATCCTGAAATATATCTAATTACTATGGAAAGTTCGGCATGCATTGCACAGTCAGTTGTTTCGTCTGCTTGTACTGAAATAAACGGTGCATTTTCAACTTCATTTCGAATGACATTACCAATTACATTATCGATTGCAAATATCAAGTCATTCTGAATTGTACAGGAGACACCTGAAAAATGCTGAGATCCCCCTTAACTGAAAGCCTCAATGCCAAAACGCTGTCCATAAGGCACGCTTATCGAACCGTAAAAAGTTACCATGCATCGCCAGAATTAAAAATTGTGCCGCTACAAGGCCGAAGGATATAAAAGCCCGAGTTGAAATGTTCTTTCTTTATAAAAAAAAATTAATAGGAGGAAAAACGTATTTTATTTAATGAGAATTAGAAGAAGGACTATTATGTAACCGTATGGCAAGCAAATAATTATTCATTAAAAGAACTTTAAATATACGATATTACTCATACTTTCTCGGGCGTAATGTCTTGCGCCCGAGTAAAGGATCTTCAAAGATTACACGAAAACTTAATGTGTCAATATAGTTTTTTTATAGGTAGTAAGTGTATCTAAATGCGCTCAAAATTTGCTTGCGTGACGAAGGCTAGACAGAAAAATAGTAACATACTACCAGCCAAAAACCATTTTTACACTATTTAAAACTTAAATCTATAAATACACAATTTTCTCTCTCATGCTTCTCCTTGCCCCTTGCCTCTCGGGCTCAGCCCGAGAAGCTCGAGTGCAGGAGTCGCCACTGATATATATATATATATATATATATATATGCTGCAAACCCACAAGGAAAAAGAAAAAAGATTCCAAGGCCTTTCGTGTATTCAGAGCTACCTCTGAATACACGAAAGGCCTTGGAATCGTTTTTCTTTTTCCTTGTGGGTTTGCAGCATTCATTCATTTCACGTGTTTAAATTGTGAAATTCATCTCGTATTTTTATATATATATATATATATATATATATATCTATATATATATATAATATATATAACTTCTTTATTGGGGCACCCTGTGAATGAAGATTAGTGAAAAACTGATGAACCTGGGGGGGGGGGGGGGGGGGGGGGGGGGGGGGGGGGGGGGGAATATATACACACACGAGGTTGTTCAAAAAGCAAGTTTACGAAGTTATTATCGGTGCATTATGCATAGTACAATAATAATGTTGGTAGTACAATATTTTGTTAGGCATGTGTGGCAACGCTGTAAAGTGGCAACATCTGGGGTCACCACAAACCAAAAAGTTCAAGATTGCACCATCAGCTTAAGGTGATGGCAACGATTTTTTGGGACCATCAAGGCGTTTTGCATGTTGATTTCATGAAAAAGGAACAATAAATACCACTTCTTATTGTGAAACTTTACAGCGACTCCGTAGGTGTGGTGTTCTTGAATGACAATGTACGCCTTCGCACTGCAAATCAAACACGCCAACTTTTGGAATCGTTCCACTGGGAAGTCATGGATCATTTCCCTCCCCCTAGTCCTGACCTTGCACCAAGCGACTTCTATTTGTTTCCATTCCTAAAGGAACACCTCGGAGGTAGACAATTTCAAAACAATCCTGATGCAGAAGCGGCCATACGAAACTGGTTAAAAACTAAGGGTCCTACATTTTACTAGACCGGCATCAGAAAGCTTGTCCTACGCTATGACAAATGTTTGAATTTGTGTGGTGATTATGTAGAAAAATAGTAGGCTAATAAGTTGTTGAAATACTTGTATAATTACTTGCCTTGTAATAAAAGTGTTTCTACAAAACGCCTTGTAATTTTACTTTTTGAGCAACCATCGTGGGTGTGCGTGTATGCGTGCGCGCGTGTATATATATATTATATATACAAACATTTTTTTTATTGGGGCACCCTGTGAATTTGTGAGGATTAGTGAAAAACTGATCTGAACCATTTTTTTTTTTTTTTTTTGCAATACATTCAAATTTAGAGGTCGCTAACAAGATTTCAAAATTTTCTTCTGTACCGTGTTTCAACCCAATCAAACTTGTTGAAACGGTTTGATTTGATCTCTCCGTTGAAGTGCAATTGGTTTGGATTCATTTAATTTATTTCTGAAATGGGTTAGTAAATTAATAGCGGGAGAAGGGGATAAGCGACAAAATCGGCAGATATCCCATTTTGTGACTGGAAAACTGTTTCCAGTCACAAAATGGGATATCTGCCAATGTTGTGATAGAAGGAAGAATAAACTCTTCAAACAGAAAACTCGTTTCGCCGATTTTGTCGCTCATCCCCTTCTCCCGTTGCACTACTCAAATATTTAATTCGCTCCTTTTTCAGGTAAGGAGACTTTGTAAATTAAGATAATCTTTTTTTGTATAAAATGTTAAGAATTAAAAACAGTAAATTTCAATTAAATATTAGTAATAATTTATTATTTGAGGAAACCATAGACGAGGGAATTAGAATTTCGGAAGCGTTCATTAAGGAGATAAGCTAAAATATATTTTCTGTAATACAGATGGGTTGAATTCCGAAAAATAAACTGAATAGGTATAATTAACAGTCTGCTTATTGTATCCTTTTTAGAACTCCAACTGGGTAGAAATACCCAAAGCTCCGTTAGGATTATCCGTGCACTCGCCTTGCGAGAGAAGCGATGGCTCTTTTTTCCACAATCATCCGACAGACACACGTTCAAGTGCCTCCTCCGTTCGCGAATGCAGTTCTGGAGGTGTGGAACAGAGCCAAGATTCCTGTGCGGCTCAAGAAGCGCATAGTTGACAAGGTCGAGAAACTTTGATTAATGGGAAAAAAAAAAAATAAAGAAAAGACGAAACGGTCGGATACCCTGAAAGCCACGGAGGAGAGCTCCAGAGAACCTGGATTATCTCTGACGTCGTCCACGCCGAGGCACTGGATAATCTAAGACAAGGTGTTTCTCTTGGCGCAGAGAGAGAGAGGGTGTCTAGGCAAAATGGGGGTGGTGAACACCACTTTGGCCAGAAAGGAGGAGGAAGAGAGGAACTGCAGCAACGATGCATTAAAGAAAAACAGCTTCAGTTTGAACAGTTCGTCGATTCAGAAGCCGAGCAAAACTCTGGGAGAAAATTGCACCGACAGGCAAGGAGTCATTCGTTCGACTCATCCCTTGAACGTCCACTGGAATGGAAAGCTGCTTCCAGAAATGACTGGGAACGAGACTGAATCGACTCCCGATTTTTGTGTCTGAAGAGGAGCAACTTCTGGGAGTTCCCAAGCTGGCACGTGAAACTGGTGTGGCGATGGCTACTGCAGTGGAAAAGGGAATCCGATCCTGGAAGATTGACGGCATAGTAGAGTCACGCGTTTCGATACCACGGCCTCGGATACTGGGAAACGAATAGAGCCTGTGTCCCTCTTATAAAGAAGTTGGAGAAAAGCTCGTTCCACTTAGGCTGCAGACACCACATCTTCGATGGGAAGATCAGCTGGACCAGACATCTTGCTCTTCAAGCGATTTCGGACAAGGACACCGAGCGTGCGCGCGTCCCAAATAGTCTGGTCCCATAATGTACATGTTAGCCTTTGGGGCAGGATTTGTGAGACCGTGTGTGTGTGTGTGTGTGTGTGTGTTGTGTGCCCTCCAGTTAATTAAACATGCACATAGGTCTTCCAATAATGTACTCCACTTCCTTGATGTGTACAGTATATATGTATAACACACAGACCGTGCATGGACAGTTCCATGCACGGTCTGTGTGTATCATGAAAAACCTCAGGGGACCATTCTCAGTACAATCCCATACATATATCCATATTAAAATCAAAATCCTTTAAAATCTCATTAAAGGATTGCTTATAATTAAGAGTTTTCCCCAGACCAGCATTTGCGAGATGAGCGTTTGCAGCTGATAAAGTCGACGAGGAACACCTGTTGAATAATAATCAATACGAGGTAAAGCAGGTGATTCTCATATCTACACGAGGAGTTTCTGATCAGCCAGCGCGCGAGGCGTATGCGTTATATATATATATATATATATATATATATATATATATATATATATATATATATATATAACTGCAAACACGCAGTATAATTAACGTAAAGAACGACGCTTGTATAGGAGATATTCCGCGCAAGACGAGAGAGAACGAAACAAATGAAAAAATGAGGTAACCACCCGGGATCGAACCCGGGATCTTCCGATTGCCGGTCAGATGCGATAACCGTTACACCATGGGCCTCACTCTTCCAAATGCCGTAATTCTTCTACATACTCGCAGAAACCAATGCCCCAAGGGGCACCTCCCGCATGCCGTAACATTATATACATTTAACTGCAAACACGCAGTATAATTAACGTAAAGAACGACGCTTGTATAGGAGATATTCGCGCAAGACGAGAGAGAGAACGAAACAAATGAAAAAATGAGGTAACCACCCGGGAATCGAACCCGGGATCTTCCGATTGCCGGTCAGATGCGATAACCATTACACCATGGGCCTCACTCTTCCAAATGCCGTAATTCTTTTACATACTCGCAGAAACCAATGCCCCAAGGGGGCACCTCCCGCATGCGAGTATGAAGAAGAATTACGGCATTTGGAAGAGTGAGGCCCATGGTGTAATGGTTATCGCATCTGACCGGCAATCGGAAGATCCCGGGTTCGATTCCCGGGTGGTTACCTCATTTTTTCATTTGTTTCGTTCTCTCTCTCTCTCGTCTTGCGCGGAATATCTCCTATACAAGCGTCGTTCTTTACGTTATATATATATATATATATATATATATATATATATATATATATATATATATATATATATATATATATATATATATATATATATATTATATATATATATATGAGAACAGTGCTTTATCTGATGATCTAACAGGAGTATCTGAAATATTAAGAGCTCAGTACGAATCATCTTTCAGTACCCCAAAAACTTGACAAATTGATATGCGATAGAAACGCGTTCTTTGAAGAACCACAAGGGGAAAGTATAACGGATGATATTAGCAAGCCATAGGGAAACTAAAAACACACTCAGCGGCAGGACCGGATAAATGGAATGCCACACTGATCAAAAACTGCAAGAATGCAATCGCCCAGTCCCTATACTGGATATGGAGACGATCACTAGACATGGGAGAAATACCAGGCATCCTGAAGAGCGCGAACATAGTCCCAATATATAAAGGAGACCGATCCGAGGCCAAACACTATAGGGCAGTATCGCTTACATCTCATCTCACTAAAATATTTGAAAGAATAGTTACAGAAAATCTGACTTTTTGGAAACTCAGAAAAAATTCAATGATAACCAACACGGGTTTCAGTCAGGCTACAACATTATTCCCTTGAAAGTAATGAAAACTATGATGTACTATACACACACTTTGCTAAAGCGTTCGACAAGTGTGACCACGGAATCATAATACATAAACTGAAATATATGTGAATAACAAGGAAAAGTAGGGAAATGATGTGATTTCCTTAGTGAGCGGCGGCAAGTCGTTACAGTACAAGAGTATCTTCATCACAATAAGAGGTCCTCAGCTCAGTACCACAAGGAACAGTATTAACTCCACTACTCTTCATAATCATGCTAACTGACATAGATGAGGACGTTAATAGAGACAGCACAGTAACATCCTTTGCGGATGACACAAAGATCAGTAGAAAAATAAGAAACCCAGAAGAGACAGGATCTCTACAAACCGACAAACAGAATCTACAAGTGGACGGAAGACAACAATATGAAGTTTAACACCGAGAAATTTCGGCTATTACGGTACGGAGAGAGAGAAGACCTAAAATCCATTGAATATTATACCCCAAATGGAAAGGAAATTCAGAGAAATTCCAGAGCAAAAGATTTAGGGGTTGTAATGACAGATGATGCGAAATTTGAAACAAAATAAGATAGCAGTAAACAGAGCAGAGAGAATAACGGGTCAGATATTGAGAACCTTTAAACGAAGGGATAGGAATGTAATGATTCCTCTATTGAAAACCCTGATAATACCCAAATTGGAATACTGCTCGGTCCTAAACATCCCTATATAAAAAAAGATATTCGACAGCTGGAAGGGATCCAGAGAAGCTTCACAGCCAAGATCAATGGGAGCAAAGAATAAATTACTGGTAAAAAGTTACGCGAACTAGACCTATATTCACTGTAAAGGATATATATACACCGTTATTTACACTTGGAAAATAATGGAGGAACTAGTCCCTAATCTTACTCTGAACCCTCTAACTCCCCAAACAACGGTGGAAAGTAGAAACGGTACTGTCGTATTCCCAAATTAAAGGCAAACATGGAACATTCTTAACCCTGAAAGAAAATAGTTTTGTAGTGAGAGGACCAAAACTATTTAATCAGTTGCCCAAAGACCTAAGAAACACGAAGGGAGTTGCAGTGGAAATCTTCAAAAGACTAGACGCCTGGCTCAGAACAATCCCCGATGAGCCGGGCGTACCTGGCTATGTGAGGTGGAGCGCGCAAGAATCCAACTCACTACTTCACCAGGCCAACTCGAGAGGAGGGGCGACAAGCTTGACCTTCGCGAAATGAGAAATCGCGCGAAACCTTTGTAAGGTAAGATATATATATATTATATATATATATATATATATATATATATATGACGCGTTCGGTGGAGAAGGGGCGAACGCCACAAAATTCGAAAAATTAGTTTTTTGTCGTATAATTATTCTTTAAAACCTTTGCTTTACCTATGCAAAAAATTAGATGTTAGTCTGCACTCTTTCACGGTAAAATTTAGGTTTTAATGTATCTCAGAGAAATTCACTCCGCATCATTGCTTCACATTGAACACATCTATCTACTTTCTGGTCACTCGACAATGCCCTGTGATGCTCAGTTTGGCCAAATTGAACAAAATATAAAAAATAATTACAGCAATATTATTTACACCAAAAAAGATTATGTTACGGCCATAACTACAGCCGTTTCGCAGCGCTTCCTAGTTGTAGAAATGAAACAGGCTGATTTTCTCGATTTTGACGTCCTAAAAACGTGCATTGTCATTAGGAAATCAACAACTACTAAATTTACAGATGCAAGAAAGTTAATATTTGACTTTCAACACAAAGAAGGCTATGTAATATCTACTGCATACCGCACAACCCCAGATAATAGCCATCCCGTCAGACTGCAGAAAGGGAAAAAATCCTACAGTGTCAGTTTATTCAATCTAGCCCAGCAGACACTGCAACCAAAGTATTCCCAATTGCTGCCAATAACTAAGGAAAAAATAAAAAATCTCAAAGAATTATCAGACCTAATGCCTGCAACTGCAGTGAATATTATACAAGATTGTTAAAGGAACTGGAAGAAACCGAAACAGTTGAAGCAGGTAATACAACATTCGACGAAGAGGACCAAATAATGGATTACCAGTTAACATCAGAAGCTATCAATAAATAATATTGTAAAATTTCTTGGCGTTTTATTATATCGACATATTACACAACAATATTTTACTCAAATATGTGTTCAAATTCATACAACATTTCAATAAACCGGAAAAATACAAAGGTTTAAAGTTTACAAACTTTAACTGCATTTTGTGGCATAATTCGAAAATGTTGCGTTCGCCCCTTCTCCACCGAACGCGTCATATATATATATATATATATATATATATATATATATATATATATATATATATATATATATAAGCAAACAACCACAAGAAAAGGAAACAAAGTCCAACTTTGTTTCCTTTTCCTTTTTGCTATTAATAAGGTCACGTGTTATTTTGTGATTTTAGTGCATATATATATATATATATATATATATATATATATATATATATATATAATAACGGAACGTCTAATACCACATGCATTCCAACCAAGCAAAGGAAATTTTTTAGCCGAAGGATAATTTTTCTTTCATTCCTCCGACCACTCCTTGCTGCCGAGCTCGATTTAGGACTAAAGGCGTCACTGAACAAACACAACCATGAGACCCCAACTTCCCACCCCACCTGTAGCGGTGGAACCAGTTATATATACATATGTATATAGGTTGAACCACTGCACAAGCAACTTAGAACAGCAGGATATAAAATTTTGTAGCTTCCATGAAACCCATCTCAAGAAGCTGTTAAAAGATAAATGGGGAGGGACGACGACTTACGGTCAATCGTAGAGACCCCCGCAACCCCACCCCGGGGTAAATTTAATAAAGAAACCCACACCTGAATCCCAAATCCAGAAAGGCGTGGGCGAAATGAACTGGAAAATATTACCCTTTTTGCGAACTTTAGCTATACTGTACCCCATTATCGGGGGTGGGGCATGCATGGGGGCTGCCCTTTATTAATTTCTACCCCAAACTGAATACTTCGTGGTTCACTACTCGCTAAACTACGTAAAATAGTCTATTAGTAGTACCACTAAAAATTAAGTTCTGAAACTGTTGATGGGATTACGTCCCCGCCCCCGACCAAATGTAATCACCCTCTTTAATTTATTTTAAAGACTAACACGAACCAGTGGTATTCCTCCTCCCCATTATTACATACCCACTAAGTGGGTATACGGTGCCATTATAAAATCTTTATACAATATAATTTTCTACAATGTAAATTAGAGAGTAACTTAAATATAATGTATTTAAGTATACAAGTAGTATAACCGGCCGATTGCATATATAAACTCCGCTACACGAAATGATCGAGACAAAAAATTATGCAGGTATGTACGACATCAGGTAGTAGTAGCAAAGACAAGCATTAACAGGTCAATGCCCTACACCCGTATGTATGTATGTATGTATTATATATATATATTATATATTATATATATATATATATATATTATATATATATATATGTTGTGTAAAACCGTTATATAATTCGTTTTCTCCACAAGTGATTGTAAATGACGATTTATAAAAACTATCCTGTTAGGTCCCCCAACTTATATAACCCCCCCCCCCCTCTTATACCTATGCAAGAGCGTATGGCGGCTTGACGAGATTTAGGGAAAAAAGCTAAAGAGGGTCATCCTAAGAACTTGCTCTCCTTTTGCCTCGTTAATTTCTCAGAAAACTGAAAAACGCAACTCAAATAACTCGACTTACAACGATATTTAAGTCCTGAATAAAAATACGACTGAATTCCCTTAATGTGCGCGTACGTACGTACGTACACATATATATATATATATATATATATATATATATATATATATTATTAGTGATATACTAAAATTTAGATGCATTAGAACTCGATAAATGTAAATGTTCATTAATAAGTATTTACTCAAGAAAAATAACTTTTTGTTTAAATGGACCATGCAAAATGTTTCGAATGAAAATTGGATATAGGATGCAGCGATTAAACAGAGCACACAATATTGACTTTAATGACTCGAGTCGACCAATCAAATATGTTAATTTTCCCACCATTCGTTAATGTTAATAACAAGTGATTAGAGAGAATTGTCTCTCTCTCCAAATTTTAGGAGTCGTGAGTAAAATGCAAATTAATTCTCTCTCGCTCGCTGTGTGTGTGTGTGTGTGTGTGTGTGTGTGTGTGTGTGTGTGTGTGTGTTCACCGATGAAGTGGGATAAGTTTTTGGACCTCAGAACATTAATTCATCAAAGAAATGTAGAAACTTTTGTTGGATAAGAGATGTTGGTCTTAAAATGTTAGGTTAGGCTAGGCTAGATTAGCAACTTGCTCACTAAACAGAAACCACCGTTCGAGCCCTCACTCGCGTTCGAAACACTTAATTCACGTTCTTCTCCGATCGATGTCACTAAGATCAAGTTAGGTTAATTAGTTTTCTAGATATGGATTTTAAAAAGGGTATCCCCGCTTATGCGAACTGTGTGTGTGTATGCTCTCGTCTTCCCTACAGAATCGCGACAACCTTTGGAGTACGCAGCCCACCGTGACATGGACGTGCATATCACGACACTAGCAGTGTTGCGGTAGTTTATAAGTGCTATCCTTTATCATGAAAAAGTGGGGGGGGGGGGGGGGGATATAATTAAGATTAGGTTACGCCACGCTAGATTTCGTTAAATTTATTAAGATTCTTAAAATTGAGTAAATGTCATTATACAGAACTGTATATGATGCGCAAATGTCGCGGTTTTGTGAAATCTTTTGTAATGAATTTTGTCTCCATTTTTAAAAGGTACTCAAAATTCGTCGCCATTTTGAGAGAGAAAATGTTACGAAACTCTTTCACAATTTATTCATCAGTAATCTACTTTTACTCTTAAAATAAAATGAAAAGCCTTAAATAAAACCGAAATTCATTTTGGATATACAGGGTGTCTCCATAAGTCCGATATCATAGGAAAATTTATTTGAAATTAAATTTACACAAAAGTAATAACATTATAACTAAAAAAAAAAAAATGCTCAAATTGATGTCTTGTTTTGGGACTTTTTTTTTGTTGCAGGTAGAATAACGAGCAATAGCTGATATGGAAAAAACACACACACACACACACACACACACACCACACACACACACACACACAAAAATAAGACCAATTTCAACATTTACTTCTGTATTACTTTTGTAAATTTAATTTAAAATAAATTTTCCTACGAGACAAACTTATGGGACACTCTGTACATAAGACAATGTTCTATTAATATTCGTTCTTAAATGACCGAGCAATAAAAACTACAAAAGACTAAGTAGGAAAAAAAATTATGAGGGAGACGTCTCCAGAGAAACGAAACATAGACCAAGATTTAACTCTTGATACAATTGAGGGATGAAGAATGAGGTACAAAATAGCTCAACAATGGCGCTGCATAATCTGTCTCCACATGACGTAATAACATAGCATAATATACCTTGTATTCCCAAAAGCAGAGCATATAATATAATATTACAGATCAATGCGTACGTTCTTGCAGTCAGTTGTTTTGATGGGGTTATTTAACATGGAAGGAACTTTACCTTTACGCGGGATCGAACCGGGGGTTACTACATAATCTGGACGCGAAGGACCATCCAGCTACTTCCCGGATGTAATGTCGCTTAATTTCGCTGATCGAAGTTAACCCTCTAACGCCCACTGGGTCGAATACGTACCGTTTTAAATACACGCATTTAGTCTTAACCCTACAAAAACGTTCGGCGTTAACGGGTTAAGACATTGGCTCCAACGTAGCGCCGAATGTATAGGGGTGTTTTTCCAGTGATAATGGAAGTAAATGTAATTGGGTCATATACCCACAACCAATGATCTTTCTCGATGCGTACCCATAAAGAATGCGAGAGAAAGGGAAATTCGTGCGTCACATTGTTTAATCCTGTTTACGACATAAATCTACACGCTGACGCGCGCGATAATTTTTCCATATTAAAACAGAATTTATTATTAAATATTTCTGCGCAAAAAACCTACGATTTCTTAAGCGTACTTTCATGTACGTACATATGTACATGGATGTACATGTGCGTGCCTGCGTCCATATTTGGCTACCTTACGAAAGAACATTTTCACATTTCAGTGGACAGCGACATTCGACCTAGTCTAAATATATACACATATATACATGAGGGTGGGCTGAAAAGTAATGCCTCCACTCAAATTTTAAACGGGTTGAAGGATTTTATCGAAACAAAAGCAGATATGTACCTTAGAGTTTACTCTTTAAAACGATACATTTACTTTTCTATAAAATCACCCTCAACCTCCATACATTTACGCCAACGATAAACGAGTTTTTTTAAATCTATCCCGGTAAAACTCGGAGATTTGACTACGAAACCAAAATTTCACAGCGGCCTTAACTTCTTTGTCAGACTCGTAGCGATTTCCACGAAGATGTTCTTTAAGTTTAGGAAAGATATGAAAATCACATGGTGCTAAATCGGGGCTATATGGTGGATGCGGCAAGACGGTGAATTGCGAATCCTCAATTGCTTCTCACGTTTGAACACTGGTATGAAGCCCGTGCGTTGTCATCGTGAACAATGACGAACCCCTCCTCATCCGTTTTTTCAATTTCTTCAGAGTTTCAATATAACGTGCGGAGTTGTGATTGCTGTCACTCTTTCCGTAAAGTCTTCGAGAACACCACTGATATCCCAAAAACCAGTCATCACTTTTCCAGCCGATTTTTGAACTTTGAATTTTTTGGTTGGTGAATTTTTGTGCCGATATTCCATGGATTACCGTTTATTTTCAGGATCATAATGGTGGACCCACGTTTCGTCTCCTGTCACACTGCTGTGCAGAAATTCATCTTCATTTTCGAAGCGCTGCAGATTTTCTTGGCAAATGCGTACTCTCTCAATTTTCATCTCGGCAGTGAGCATGCGAGGCACCCATCTGGCGCAGACTTTTCGGTAACCGAGAATACTAATAAGGTGTCTCGCTCGCTCTTTGGAGATATCGAGCATTGCAGCAATTTCATTGTTTAATGCGACGATTTCCACGAATTAGTTCGTCAACGTAATTCCGATGAGACTCGTCGGTTGCCGTTACGGGCTTTTCACTTCGAGATTTGTCTCGCAAATCTTCTTGCCCTGCTTCTCCTTTACACTGCCTCGCCCAACGTCGAACGGTACTCGCATCAACACACACTGCATTCGCCGATGAATATCTATGGGAGCAACACTTTCCGCGGTCAAAAATTCCATACTTATTCAAGTGTAGGCATTACTTTTCAGCTCACCCTACCCTCGTGTGCGTGGTGCGTGTGCGTGGTGCGTGTGCGTGTGCGTGGTGCGTGTGCGTGGTGCGTGTGCACACGCCTCCGTGGTGTAGTGGTTAGCGTCGTTGTCTACGAATCCATCGGCACCCGGACCGAGACCAGGTGACGGCAGGCGGCGCGCAGCAAAACCCAGCTGTTCACAAAAAAAATTGATTGGTAGATAAATGGGTACGCTGGGTATCCTAGTGTTTAAGCCGCTGGGCTGCTGGCAGGACTGGTTTAAATTCCACGTTAAACTGTAGGTCTAAGGTGGCATGACAAGCTTGACCTTCGTCACAATGAAGAATTCGGGAGGAAGCAAAAACAAGGTTAACCAAGGTTTTATAGTTATATATATATACACACACATATATATATATACACGTATAGAAACGACGTAAGTATAGAGGAGTGTTCTGCACACGAGGAAGAGAAATAAACAAATGAAAAATAAGGCACCCGCCCGGGAATCGAACCCAGGATCTTCCAATTGCCGGTCAGACGTGCTAACCACTACACTACGGAGCCACGATAGTCAGGAAGTTGTAATATAAACCTTTGGTTAGCTTCCGCCCGAATTGTTCATTCTGACGAAGACAAGCTTTTCACTCCACCTTAGACCTACAGTTTAACGTGGAATCCGAACCATGCACCATCAGCAGCCCAGCGTCTTAACCACTAGGCCACCTATGGAGCCCATTTATCTATCAACCACTTTATTGTGTGGAAGGATGAACATCTGGGTTTTGCTGCGCGCCGGCTGCCGTCGGGTCTCGAACCCAGGGCCGATGGATTTGTATTCAGCGACGCTAACCACTACACCACCGAGGCGTGCGCATTATATATATATATATATATATATATATAATATATATATAGATATGAAAATTATTTCACAAAAGTAACACGTGAAAAATATTTATGATGAATAAAACCACGAAGGAAAGGAAACAGAATGGTGCTCAAGCGCTTTCGTCTAATGAGCATCATTCTGTGTTTCCTTTCCTTCGTGGTTTTATTCATCAAATATTTTTCACGTGTTACTTTCGTGAAATAATTTTCATATATATATATATATATATATATATATATATATAATGTGTGTGTGTGTAAATTATCTTTACAAATTCAATTTCGTAGATAATTTATGGACTATATATATACACGGTGAACCAAAAGTAGGTGGACAGTAGGTTGAATACGGTTTGTGTTATATTATATTATAACTATGGTGTTCATTATAACTATGGTGTTTGTGTTATATTATATTAAATATTATAACTAAATTTATTTAAATTTGATTTTGTATTATAGTATACAAAAAATTAAATATGTATTCTCAAAATAAACGTTATCATTTACTGTCCACCTACATTTGGTTCACCCTATATATATATATATATATATATATATATATATATATATATATAAGCAAACAACCACAAGGAAAGGAAACACAAAGTCCGAGCGCTTTCGTGATATATTCACATTATCACGAAAGCGCTCGGACTTTGTGTTTCCTTTTCCTTGTGGTTGTTTGCTTATAATAAGGTCACGTGTTATTTGTGATTCTAGTGCATATATATATATATATATATAGTGGATTTAATTTTCCCAGAAGAGTTCCTTGGTCCATGCACGGTCTGTGTTTAACATATATATATACTATATACAGTACTACGTCACTACCCGACTGTTTACTAGTTTCGACCACGTGTTCTGGATTCGTGAAGTCTCCCCCCCGCCTCGAAGGGACAATGGAAAACGGTGAGGGACAAATTGGGAAAGGGGGGGGAGGGATCAGGGAGGAAAAAATAGCGATGGGGGTGAGAGGAAGGGGAAGATGTCAGAGATTAAAATATGAGAGGAAATAATAGCGAAAATCTGAAAGAGAGACAGACACACACACATTTGTAAATGCAAGTCAGAAGGAAGAGCGAAAGAGAATGTATTTATCTATTTAGGAAGTAGATCATCGTTACTTAATCTACTCTAAATGATTACACAAAGAAATTGAAAATATAAGCTGTACCTGTCGTGTGCGTGTGTGAAATGAATAGGTTTATTGGTAGACCATAGTCCACGACACACACACAAGATTTAACGAAAATGTGCCAAAATTGGCTGTTGTTTACGAAGTGAACTCAAATTGTAGCTTAACATCAATGTGTAAATGTGGTAAAGAGAAAAAAAGGATTAACTACTTCTATCTTCACCTCTCCATACCTTTATATTTGAGGCTAACAAGCAATTCATCCTACAGTAAACAACTTCAATACCAAATGAAAAACCTAACCCCTCCCCGCCATCACAGACACACCACACCCACCCACGCACCTTTTACTTCCGCCCGAACTGCTAATTCTGAAAATCAAGATTAGCGCGTTATTGACCCACCTAAGACGTACAGCTTAACGTGGAATCCGAACCATGACCGGCCAACGAAGTCTGAAATTACAGTCTTCGCTCAGACGCCATCTCAGAGCGTCTTAACCACATATACAACAAAAAGCATTGCCGCTTTCAAAAGATGAACCACATACGGAAGCCTCGTACGTACGTTGATCCTCTATGTACTTGGCAATGATGCTGCGAGCTGCTCATACCGAGACAATTAAGCCTTTCTTGGCTACTTAACTCGACAGGTTCCTGGGTAAAGGCCCTGACCAGGCATCCGTAGCTGGCTATGAGGTCGAAACAACTGTCGAACAGCAAATCCCCCAAATGAGGAGAGATGCTGCAGAGGGGTCGAACAGAGGTGAACACCTGAATACTTGTTCCAAGCAATCAAGTGTGTGTGTGTGTAAATAGATGCCCATTAAGGTTTATCTTAATGGGCATAATCGGGGTTATAATGAAGTCTTTCCTTTCATTAGGGAGCTCAGAAACATTTATCACTGTTTTCATAAGACGTCACTCAATCCAACCTTCAACCACTCCCAAACCTTTTTTTACGAGGGGATGGAGAGCGAGAAAGTTGGCCTCTGGAAGGTAGTAAATACTCTAAAATGCCCTTTTGAATTGCAATGGGAATTTCAAATCCCTATTCGAGGGATTAGAGAACATTCGAAATAAATAATGAAGAACTCGAGGAATTTCGACAATCCTTTCAGAAACATCTTCTAACGCGTACTTGTATGTATTTCTAATTTATATTAACGGAATAGACAAAATATTAATTTTAACAGAGATGATCAATTTATTCCTAATGTAACACCATTCCATTAAGGATCTCCTATCAATACAAAGTTCATAATCTACACAGGAATCTGTCTATTATGTACGGAGGTTTGACGTAAATAGGCACTTTTGGTTTTTTTTCCATAGTTTATGTAAGAATAAAAATCAATAAATATTACCAGCTTTATTGAATGAATATATTCAGAAATGTGTTTCTTTCCCCTTTCCATTATGTAAAGGTGACATACGTTCTGCCATTCCATTGATGAGCTTTGCCATTTGTTCTTAAAGACAATCATGGTGGCGTTTATTTATTTTTGTCAACCCTCTGTATAGTTATTAGGAGTTACAGTACGTAACGACGCACTCCCGAGGAATGTTGATATTTGGCTAACAGTCTCGTTATCAAGCTCAACATTTGAAATGATGCTTGAAATCATTATTTTGACATTTTAAATGTTTAGTAGGACATACGAAACGCTTAACCAAATGTCATCCCTTTACAGGTTATATGTATGATACAAAACATTCTTAAAATTTCTTATTCACACAGGCTGACTTTTATCAACTTTCTCCTAAACTAAATCATATCTGAATGTATTCTTCGCACTGTAATATGTTCAGAAGGTTTTCTGTAACTACATTGAGAAGTCCATCCATGTCTTCCAAGTTCTCTAGCTACATGTCCTGCGAGACTTTAAACCTGTACGTTCTTGTACAATAAAAGATAAATTGGGCCTAACCTTGAATGCATGAATTTACTCAGGTAGACGACTTCGTTATTACATTCATTCCATTTACGTGAAGAGACTACGAGAATACCAGTCGAGCGGCGAGGCTCTGGCTCGCTCCGGGTTAGGTTGAATTGGTCGCTTATCCCATCATTGCTCGAACTGAAGGTGACCCTTGGGGCACACTCACCCCACTAGTGGGGAATTATTTATATATATACCTTTGGTACACACACCTTTGGCTAGCTTCCGCCCGAATTGTTCATTCTGACGAAGGTCAAGCTTTTCACTCCACCTTAGACCTACAGTTCAACGTGGAATCCGAACCACGCCCCATCAGCAGCCCAGCGTCTTAACCACTAGGCCACCTAGGGTACCCATTTATCTACCAACCACTTTTATTGTGTGGAAGGATGAACAGCTGGGTTTTGCTGCGCGCCGGCTGCCGTCGGGTCTCGAACCCGGGGCGGATGGATTCGTAGTCAGCGACGCTAACCACTACACCTAAACGGCCAAATTCCTCCTACATTTTTGTCGGTGGTCAATAAAGTTACAATAGCTACTATATATATAATTTTTTTTTAAATTTTTAAATCACTTACGCTTACGTTAAGGCAGGAACGGGGGTTCCATCAATCAAAAAGCCAAGAGAATGAATGCTCTTTTTTACCGTACCTATACAATAATTTTTTTTTCCAATTTCGCTCGCATTACGATTTTAATTAAAATATCTAAATAAATTGCTACTATTTCATGTTACCTCAGGTTTTTAGACGGTTTTTTTGTGTGGTGTGTGTTGGGGTGGGGTGGGGGGGGGCGCTAGGTTGTATCAACCTGACCTAAACCCTAAAAATCATCAACAAAGTAGGAGTTATTTTTCGGAGGAAGTGATACAAGAGATAGCACTGAACTGGAGCAAACGCAACTTTCAACGATATACATATATATATATATATATATATATAGTTGCGTAAAAGTCAGGATACATGGGAACTATGCTTTTCAGTATTTTATATGTATATTTTTTTTTTTCTTTTGCAAACTATAATTAATGTAAAGAACGACGCTTCTTTACATTAATTATAGTGTTTTGTTTGCAGTTAAAATGTATAGATATACGGCATGAGAAGGTGCCCCTTCAAAAGGGCATTCGATTCTGCTCGTATGTACGAGAATTACAGGTTCTGATTAATCGAGGACTTAGTGTAGTGGTTATCATATCCGACTGGCAATTGGATGACCGCAGGCTCAATTCCCGGGAGATGCCTCATTTTTCATTGCTCGTTTTCTCTTCTTGTGTGGACACTTCTAAACAAGCGTCGTTCTTTACATATATATATATATATATATATATATATATATATATATATATATATATATATATATATATATATATTCCCCCCCCACCCCTCAATTTACCGCCGATTCGTACCTAGGGAAAGTTACATATCTCGGCGGGACAGTGGGTGGGTGGTGTCACCGAGTTGGGGATGGTAGACTAGGGTAGTAAGTTTCAGTTGTTGGATAGGCGGTAGGAGGGGTATGGCCTTTGATACGATGAAGCAGATGGGAAGGAGAGAAAAAAAGGAAAATCGCTTCTGCTGAAAAGTTGGGGCCTTCGGCGAGTATGGATGGTAGACGCTCACGTATGGAAACTCTGGACAAGAGAGGGAAACACCAGCGACGAAGGGCGGACAGGTTTGGGCACTTGAGCAGGAAATTTACGACAGTGATAGGGGTATGGCAGGTGGGGTATGGCAGGTAGGGCAGAACGGGGCTGGCGATTTAGCCATAAGGTGACCATGTGTAATGTGCGCGCGTCCCAGGCGGAGAGGGGCTAAAATCGCTTCTTTATGGCGGGACCAGTGGAATGAGGAGGCCCAGTATCCTAATTGCGGTTTAATCTTGCGAAGTTTATGTGGCCTGGTCCCATTCCCGTTGCCAGATGAAGCGAAGAGTCGGAAAGAAGTCGGAGAAAGGGGGGGTCGGGGGGGGGGGGGGGGGGGGGGTGCAGTAAGCAGGCCATCTTTGAGGTGCGGTCCGCCTCTGCCTCCTCGTATATATCATTTACATTAACTAGATATTTACACGATATGGTTACCTTTATATATAAAAATAGCCTAACAACTATAGACTCGAAATTCTAAATTTACACACATTGTGACGAAGGTAAACAAAAAAAACAAAAAATTTTTACCTAACCTTCATAGACGACTGCGTGGACCCAAGAACCCATTGTCCTTTTATACATGTATTGCAGCGAAAGATACTTATTAACGCACTGACTGTTATTACCACAATCTGAGTGTGTAACATCAATTTATCATTGGGAGTTATACATTAGACTATTACGAATGATGAACTGATAGTAACCAAGTAACATAGCGACTAGCTAGCTAAGCATCCTTTATTTTATATATATAATATATATATATAATATATATATATATATATATATATTATATATTAATATATAATATATAATATTATAATATATATATATATAATATATATATATTAAATATATATATAATATAATAATATATTATATATATATATATAATATATATAATATAATATATATATATATAATATATAATATATATATATATAATATATCTATATATAATATATATATATAAATATATATATATATAATATATATATATATAATATATATATATATAATATATATATATAATATATATATAAATAATATATATAAATAATATATATATATAATATATATATATATATAATATATTATAATATATAATATATATATATTAGTCATCGCATAAGTAATGTTTTTTAGATCGGCATTTGAAGGACAAAAAAAAAAAAACTTTTTAATCTAGTATATATTTTCCATCGGAATCAATGACTGCCAACGTCCTACAAGCTTTTCAATGCCATGTTTATAAAATTCAGGCAGTTTTGAGGCAAAAAACGTACAGAGACTGGTGTACAGGTCATCTAAAGAAATATACGGTTTCTCGTCAAGATAGTTTTGCAGACTCCTGAAGAGATGATAATCTGAAGGCGCAAGGTCTGGAGAATATGGAAGATGTGGAAGTTTTTCCCACCCAAGCTCCTCAATTTTTGCAGAAGTGATCCGAACGGTATGAGGACGTGCGTTGTCGTGGTGGAACACGATTCCTTTCCGATTAACCAAAGAAGCTCTCTCTTCTTTCAGTGCAGTGTTCAATCGATCCAGTTGTTGACAGTAGACTTGAGCGAGATGATTGTTTGGTTGTGTGGTAAGGTTTCAAAGTGTATTACGCCCCCTTCATCCCACCAAACACTAAGCAAACCTTCCGAGGGTGAAGATTTGGTTTTGGCTGTGGTGTCGCTGGTTCTCCAGCACAAACCCACTGTCGACGGCGCTTAACATTCTGGTACAGTATCCACTTATCATCACCAGTCACTAAACGGTGCAAAAAAAGGATCTTGGAGTTCACGGGAATGAAGAGCTGTGCTAATGTTTACCCGCACCCTCAGATTGTCGACCGACAATTCATGTGGCACCCATTTTCCTAACTTAGGCACTTTCCCGAGTTGTTGCAAATGTCGATGGATGGTGGACGGGGATGAATTGAATTTCTGGGCCAATTCTTCGACAGTTGTTGAACAGTCTTCAAGTGCGGCTAACAGCAGGTCATCATCAAACTCAGCAGGGCGTCCAGAGCGTGCTGCATCTGTCAAACATTTCCTGTCAAACATGCAGAATATCGTTGCCATAAATTTCCTGAATGGTTCGCGTTGCTTCAGTAGCACTATTTCCTTTTTTGAACTCTTAAAGCATTATATTCCTGATATGCTCTTCTGATACCGCCATGTTTATGAGGGGTTCACATAAAGCAAAACACGTCTTCACTGGTCAAGGTCTGTAAAGTATGTAGCGAAACACGATAGATCTCCCTTAGATATAACCTTCGGAAAATTTATGCTTAAACCGAGTAGGACTAGTTTAAACTTAATCTATCGTAAAAAACGACATTACTTATGGGATGACATTATATATTATATTATATTATATATACACACACACACAGGGTGGACATAAAGTCAGGATCTATTTTTGTGAAGCACTTGGAAATTATATAGAATTCAATCATAAAATGATAAAGTGGTAACATTTATTAAATAATTAAGCGTAGGATTCGACGTGACGCCATCAGTATCCCTGCACAGCTCAAATCGTTCCGCAGCATTTCTAAACACATTCTGGAGCATTTGCGGGGTTATGTTATCTGCAGCAGTTCGTATACGTAAGTTTTCAAGACTAGTAATCTTCGTCTGATAGACGTGCGATTTGATAAAGCCCCATGCAAAGAAATCTAAAGTGGTTAAATCTGCTGATCTCGCTGGCCAAGGTCTGTTGCTTCCGCGTCCGATCCAGCGATTTGGAAAACGTCCATTTAAATAATCCTGAACAATTTTGGCATAATGACAAGGAGCACCATCATGTTGATAGACGACGGTACTAACAATCCTATCGCCGTCGTCTATCAACATGGTGCTCCTTGTCACTATGCCAAAATTTTTCAGGATTATCTAAATGGACGTTTTGCAAATCGCTGGATCGGACGCGGAAGCAACAGACCTTGGCCAGCGAGATCACCAGATTTAACCGCTTTAGATTTCTTTGCATGGGGCTTTAGCAAATCGCACGTCTATCAGACGAAGATTACGAGTCTTGAAAACTTACGTACACGTATACGAACTGCTGCAGATAACAAACCCGCAAATGCTCCAGAATGTGTTTAGAAATGCTGCGGAACGATTTGAGCTGTGCAGGGATACTGATGGGCGTCACGTCGAATCCTACTCTAAATTATTTAATAAATGTTACCACTATCATTTTATGATAAAATTCCATATAGTTTCCAGTGCTTCACAAAATAGATCCTGACTTTATGTACACCCTGTATATATATATATAATATATATATATATATATATATATATATATCTATATATATTATACACATATATAATATATAAATACACACACACACACACACATATATATATATATATATATATATATATAATATATATTATATATATATATATATATATATATATATATATATATATATATATATATATATCTCATTTCCTTTAACCTTTTAAGTGTTCCGTGGGATGATTCCCGATTTCATGGAGGTTTGGCTGTGTCTGTCTATGCGTGTGTTTACCTAATCACGCTTCGGATCATAATTTGTAAAAGAAACTGCCATTCACATAGATCGTGTGCTTTGGAAATAATTATAATTTTGTTATCTTATAAATAAATTCTGATCATAATATTTTCACATTACGTAATCATAACTACCTATGGAGTGTGTTTTATGTCAATCATAGCATTTACATTGCATTGGAGTACGTGATCCAATTTTGGAATCCGCATATGCACAAAGATATAGAAAAAATCGTGTGTGTTCAAAGATGAGCAACTAAGATGATTCCGTCGCTTAGGTCAAAGTCGTACGAGGATAGGCTTAAGGAATTAAAACTGACTACACTCGAGACTAGAGGTTAAGGGGTGATCTAATCCAGGTTTTTAAAATTATGAATGGGTTCGATAACGTAAATAGAGATAGCTTTTTCGAAATATGACAATATAGTCGAACTAGAAATAACGGGTGTAAGTTGACAAGTAGAAGGTTCGAGAGAGCAGTTGCCAAAAAATTTTTACGCATAGAATAGTAAATAGCTGGAATAGTTTGCCGGTAGAAGTAATTAGTAGCACGTTTATAAAAATGTTTAAAAATCGATTAGATGGGTATGTTGATAGAATGGGTATAGTTTAAGGTAGTAAAATTAAGGTTTTTGTAGTTCGGAATCCACGTAAAATTGTAGGTCCCCTCCGCTACCACGGAGGACACGCGCAATACACAATTACAAACACAGTTAGGTAGACCAGCCATGAGTGGATCCTAGGGGTCTTTGTTGGTCTGAAACATCATAACTATGTAATCGGAACTACCTCTATGACATGCTCGTTTATCTTTTAATTAACTTGAAAGTCCAGTAAAGCCTGAAGTTTAAGGGTCAAATTAAACCAAAAAAATATACAATACTCCAATTAACAATTGCATGTTGTTAAAACTTTTTACTAATTCATATATTCACCAAGACAGATTGAAACCAAGGCAGACAATACAATATAGGCTGTATAAAAAAAATTACAGAGAAGCCTCTAATGCTATATCTCACACACAACTTTAAAAAAAAAATACTAACAACAAATGGGAAATTCACAACTGCTGGACCACCTCTTTTAATAAAATTCTTAATTCTTGTTTATAATACATAGAGACAACACAAACACAAAATCTTAAAAAAATACAATGGATGAAGGTACAAGGTTGCTGTCATAATTAAGACAATGATAAGAAAAGAAGAAAAAAAAAAAGGTCTTAAGTTACGCCATTTTAACTTAATCATCGCTCGAATTCCTTTGTTTTGGTGAAACTGTTTGAAACTTCAGTGAAGAAATAATCATAAATAGAATCAACTTAATTGATATACCTATACATATATAAACGCTTTTTTTCTCGTTACGATATAAATAAAGTGTACTACGGAGAAAAAAAGCCATTTATCTTTGACTTTTGCAAAGGGGTGTTGATAACTGATAAAAAGTCTCGTATTGTAGATTTTATTCCCTGTCGTTTTACACCTTCACAAGCCTCCATTTTGTTGACACGGCTAATGTGCTAAACAAAAAACAAAAACACGTAATGATGTTACGACTATTTAATGTATTTAAACATATGACAATTCATTTTCTTGTCAACGCTTCGGGGTAAAAGCGTTCTGCCCAAAGCCCATAAAACATCAATCGCGCGCGCGTGCACATAAGATACTTAACACACCAGTAGTGTAGTTTTCGACATTGTAAAATGTATTCCAAGGGAAAATTTAATGAAAAATAGTTCTCTATTTCAATGTTCAATTACGAGGGAAGGGAAGGGAAGGGGAGGGAAGGAAGGGAAGGAAAGAGGGGAAGGAGAGTAATGTACTTGTACTTATTGGGAATATTATGAAATGATTTTGGAGAGATTTCTCTCTCAGGAATGGAACCAAAATCACTTTTTGGGTGGAAAGTATAATGCAGTTGCCCTTGCCCACCCTAAAATAGTTTCCAATGTTTCGGACGAGTTCCGTAAGATGTAGGTGACTGGTTAACGTACGACGCAACTGACCAACAAAACGCTCGCGCGCGCACAAAGCACACTAATATATAACTGTCCAAAAGTCTGTAAACCCCAATGATAAAAAGTAAAGGTAACATCCATGACCCAAATCCTCCGAGTGAGGGAAGGGTAGGGGCTCGAGCATGGGCTACCTTAGCCCAAGTCAGTTAAAAGAGGGTGACTGACCCGCCGACTCGTCGTCACGTAAGATACAGAAAAGACAACCGCCCAGCTGTAGGCAGCACTGGGGTTCGAACCCGGCTAAACAGTTTCAGCGCTGCTACGGGCAAACACCAATGGTATACTATCACTGGTCGTATACGTACATTTTTAGTACGAGAGTAGAGTATAAAACAATTTTCATTAAAATAATAATCGTACATACGTGTGTGTATGTATATATATGTTAGTGCCTCCACCCCGACAGTTTTGCCCTTAGAAAAGCTTGGACTGTTAATAACAGTGTCAGTGTATCTCTTCACCAATGATGGTTAGAGTTTCACCCAAATATCGTCTAAGTTTTCCCATTGTTCAATATTAGATGGCTTCAATTTATCCTTCCCAGCGTCTACCTACATAGTTCCATATAGCCTCATCTGGATTAATTAGGACTTTGTGACGGCTTTTCTATAATTCTTGGTTCTCCAGCGTCCTCCTTCCCCTTCAAATGTTTTTATAATCCGTGCTCTTGTGTTTTGGGTAGTTACCTTGGTCGGAAGGTGAACCCTTGTCCAATCAAATGCTTTCCATCTGGCACAGCGTGCAGTTGAAGTATTCGCTTGTACTTCTCTTTAGAGTGACAGATTTTCACGAGGAAGACAACTCCAGATGAATTTATGGACCAAACATTGATAAATCTCCCACCATGCCTTAGTGTCATTGTAACCCCCTCTCTCACCCTGTCGCCGTCGAACATACCCTCTCCCTTTACATCCAAAGATTTCGAATTCAGACTCTTCTGTCCACAGAACCTTAGCCCAATCAGTCGTCCAGTGGGCATGATCTCGTGCATATTTCACTCCCCTGAGATCAGGTACGGTTTTCTGGCAGCAACTCTTCAGTGCAATCGACGTCGTATTGTTACGGACGAAACGTTAGTGCCCTGTGAGGAATTAAAGTCGTGCAGCAAACTTTTTTAGTGGCATTTCCAAAGTTTTGAACAATAATAAATAAATACATAAATATAAAGGGATGGGTCCAGCAGCCCTTTGGCCATTCTGTCATTCCCAAATTGCCTAACTTTTAGCGACTTTTTCCCCGACTTGTTCTAATGCATCTGAAAAGTTAGAATGGCTTCATCGCCTCTGGTTTTAGCCATTTCCATTCCTTACTTAACTTTGTAATTTATTTTTAATTTATTTACTTTTTCAAACGTATCTACACAATATTTATTGTACTTTAAAATATTTACTAATTACTAAATATCACTACTATTTATATACAATAATGATTAATAATAAAAATCAAAGCACTGTTACAGCAGCTTCATCCTCATCTTTTTGTTACAGTTATATAAAAATATATTAATCTCTCCATCCAATTCGTCACATTGGACCACCCCTGATTATATATATACATATAGCGTGCGCCGCGCGCGCTTTCTTATTGGCAAATTGCGTCGTGCGTCAACCAATCACCGATATCGTACCGTACGTGTCCAAAACATTGGAAACGCTGTCGCGTTAGCATTATACTGGAAATCAACTACTTCATTGCGAAGAAAATCCAATTGAGATTTAAACAGTGTCGTGTGTTTGGTGGTCTCTCTCCAAACTTAACCATTCCCATTTCAACTTTGGTCCGAAAATAAAAAATTCGGAGTCAATCTCAAATAGGGGCCATTCCTAATGTTCGATTACCCACTTAAACTTAGATTCCTTATAGATAAGAAATATCCCTCAGGACTGCAAGTGTGTCATCCCATCCTTTCCCAAATATGAACTTTTCATTTGTAAACCGACCGAGGATGGGAACGAGATGTAATCGCACGTGATTTAGAGGCTAATTATAGTATTTGGCCTTTTCCTCCTGCATATATATATATATATATATATACAGGGTGGGCGGAAAGTAGCTCCCTATTTTGGATTGGTAAAAAAATACGTATATTATCCATTTATTTCAGAAGAAATAATGTGAAAAGGTAGGCATACATGGTAGTTTTCTCTAAAATTCAATGTGGGCTCCAACTCTTTCCACCAGCTTCTGGAGCCGCCCAGGAATGGCGTCCACTGACTTTAGCAGGAACTCCGGCGGGATGGAGGACATGACTTCCCGAATTCGGTCCTCCAGTTCTTCCAATGTCCTCGGTTTGGTGCGGTAGACTCTTCCTTTACCCACCCCCAAAGAAAGAAGTCGCACGGTTACCGCTGAAAAACGGCAGAATCGGTTCAGTGTAACGGTGTGGTGTGGTATGACCTCAGATCAGGTTGTGGGCCCGTTCCTTCTGCGCAACACCATGAATGCTGAGCGGTACCTTGCTATGTTGCGAAAACGAGGTCTGGCCGGTTGTCAGCACATGGGAGAACATCGACGATCTGATATTTATGCAAGATGGCGCCCCTCCGCACTTCGCTCTTGTTGTCCGTGAGTGGCTGGATGCCCACTTCCCTGGGCGTTGGATGGGTCGTCGTGGTCCACATCAATGGCCAGCCAGGAGCCCCGACTTGACACCGTGCGACTTCTTTCTTTGGGGGTGGGTAAAGGAAGAAGTCTACCGCACCAAACCGAGGACATTGGAAGAACTGGAGGACCGAATTCGGGAAGTCATGTCCTCCATCCCGCCGGAGTTCTGCTAAAGTCAGTGGGACGCCATTCCTGGGCGGCTCCAGAAGCTGGTGGAAAGAGTTGGAGCCCACATTGAATTTTAGAGAAAACCTACCATGTATGCCTACCTTTTCATATTATTTCTTCTGAAATAAATGGATAATATACGTATTTTTTTACCAATCCAAAATAGGGAGCTACTTTCCGCCCACCCTGTATATATATATATATATATATATTATATCTTACCTTATGAACCTTATGTTTCGTGTGTTGGTCTCTCTTCACACGGAGGTCAAGCTGGTGGCCCCGCCTCTAGGTCTGGCCTGGTGGAGGAGCGAGTTACTTTCTTGCGCTCTCCACCGTACATAGCCAGGCACGCCCGGCTCATCTGGTACTGTCCTGAGCCAGGCATCCAGTCTTTTCTTGAAGACTTCAACTTTGACCCCCGTTACGTTTCTGAGGTCCTTAGGAAGCTGGTTGAAAAGTCTTGGCCCCCTGACAACCAAGCTATTTTCCTTCAGGGTTGAGGAGGTCCCTTGTCGTGCTTTTAATTTGGGAACACTACACATTCTGCCTTTCCTATTTTCCAGTGTTGTTTGAATGGTAATTGGGTTTAGTTTTAGGTTTGTACCAGTTTTTCGATCATTTTCCATATGTAGATTATGATGTACCTCTCTCTTCTTTCCAGTGAGTACAGATTTAGTTTACGTAGTCTTTCCCAGTAGTTGAGTTCTTTGCAGCCATCAATCTTGGCTGTGAAATGCCTTTGCGTTTCTTCTAGTTTATTAGTTTCTTCCTTTTTATATGGGGACGTCAAAACTGAGCAGTATTCAAGTTTTGGTATAATCAGTGTTTTTAGCAGGGGAATCATTACTGTCCTGTCCCTTCTCTTGAACGTTCTTAGAACCTGTCCGGCGACTCTTTTTGCTTTATTTATCGCTATCTGATTTTGTGTTTCGAATTTCGCATCATCTGTCATTATTATCCCGAGATCAATCGCTTTCATGCTTCTCTGAATTTCCTGTCTATCTGGAGCATAATATGCAGTCTGTTTAAGTTCTTCTTTTCTACCATATCTCAAGAGTTGAAATTTCTCGGCGTTGAATGACATGTTGTCTTCTGACCATTTGTATATTTTGTTCGTGTCGCTCTGCAAGGCCTCCACGTCATGTACATCGCTGATTTTTCTGCTGATCTTTGTATCGTCTGCAAAGGATGTTACTATACTACTGCTGTTTACTCCGCTGTCTATGTCTGTTAGCATGATAATGAACAGGAGTGGGGCCAGTACTGTCCCTTGTGGTACTGAGCTGCGTACTTCCGATTCTGATGATGATATACCTTGAATTTTGACGACCTGCAGACGATCACTAAGGAAGTTGTAGATCCATTTTCCCACTTTGCCTGTTATTCCCATGTCTTTAATTTTGTCCTATTATACCATGGTCACATTTATCGAAAGCTTTAGCAAAATCTGTGTATATAACATCGTAGTTGTCATTGCCTTCCAATGCATCTAGGATATTGTTGTTGTGTTCTATTAGTTGTGATAGGCATGATCTACCTGATCGGAATCCATGCTGATTTTCGTTGAACCTTTCCCGTGTCTCCAGGAAATCATAAATTTTCTCTCTAACTATTCTTTCAAATACTTTGGTGAGGTGGGACGTCAATGACACTGGTTTATAGTTCTTTGCTCGAGATCTGTCCCCTCCTTTATATATAGGGACAATGTTTGCTCTTTTCAAGATGCTCGGTATTTCCCCAGTGTCTAGGGATCTTCTCCATATCCAGTATAAAGGTGTAGCTATTTCATTTTTACAGTTTTTAATCAATAATGCGTTCCAATTGTCCGGACCTGCAGCTGAATGTAGTTTCATTTGTTCTATAGCTCTCGCTACATCTTCTGGTGTAAACTCAAAGTCTGTTATATACTCTCCTTGCAATTCCTCTTCAAAGAATGCATTTATGTCAGGTATCGCTTTGTCACGTTTTGGGGTACTGAAAACTGATTCATATTGAGCTCTCAATGTATCAGATATTTCTTTTGGATCGTCGGTTAGTTCATTATTTCCCGTCCTTAAGGGCCCAATAGCGGCGCGCGTTTTTGTTTTCCTTTTTGCATAGCTTTAGAAGTATTTTGGATTTTCCTTTATTGCTTCTACCGCCTTTTCCTCTTCCCTCTCTGTATGGTCCTTAATCAGGGCTTGTATTTCCCTATCGATACCCTCCAGTTTTTCTTTTATTATTTTCCTGCCATTATCTCCGCAGTTTCCTAACTTCGCCTCCACTCTCTTTCTTTTGCGGAATAGTCTTCTCTTTTGCCTTTCTAGCCAGCTCCTCTTTCCTTTTGGCTGTGATTTCGGAGCATATTTTTCTAAAATTCTCAGCGTTTTTTCCTCCAAAGTTGTTAGCATTCTTCCTTTGTTTTATTCTCGAAAATTGTTCTCCATTCTATTTGGGCCATGTGCGATATGATTGCTTCCCAATTTATAGTCTTCGAGTTTAAGTTAAAGGCCCCGAATTTACTTCTTTCCACAATATGTGTATTGTCTTCTAATGCTGCCATCATATTTGTTGATATCTCGATTAAGTTGTGGTCTGAGATAATGGTTGGGGTTATTTTTATATCAGCAATCAAGTTCGTGTTATTCGTGAATACCAGATCCAGGCAGTTATTTTTTCTGGTATTTTCTGTTATCTCCTGTGTCAGCATAAACTCGTATTTCCCTATATATATATATATATATATATTATATATATATATTATATATATAATATATATATATATATCTTTCACAAACATGTGAAATGAATGAATTATGCAAACCCACAAATTGTGGGTTAGTAAAACCCATTTGTGAGTTTGCATCATTATATATATATATATATATATATATTATTTATTTATTTAACTTTATTTGTTCATCCTAACCAAGGTCAAGTTTGTTACTCCACTTTAGACCTACAGTTTAACGTAGAATCAGAATCACCGACCCACCACAGGCAGTCAGAAATTACAAAGTCCTTGCTCAGACTCGATCTCACGACCTCCCGAGCACCATCCCAAAGTAATAACCACTAGGTACCCATTTATCTACCAACCAATTTTATCGCTCGCAACGATGAACAGCCGGGTTAGTCGCGCGCCGCCTGCCGTCTCCATGAATCGAACCCGGAGCCGATGGATTCTTAGTCAGCGATGCTAACCACAACTACTACTACTACACCAACGAGGCGCATATTTTATATTATACATATATATATATATATATATATATCTTCTAATTTATCTCTACACGGGAGGTTTGAGTATTTTCTAAACAAACGGTTCTTTTTATTTTCGCAATACGTTTTGTAAAAATTTAAACTTAAACCAAATCAGGCACAACTAATCACGCTTCGGATCATAATTCATGGAGGAAAAAACCTCTTGCCATCCACAATACTTTTGCAATCAAATATCACGTCTACAAATTTACTCGCTAATCCCGTATCACGTTTCTAAAATATGTCTAAAAATAAATAAAAAAAAGGTAAATATATATATATATATGTGTATGTGTGTGTGTGTGTGTGTGTGTGTGTGTGTGTGTGTCACGATAATGACTACATTTTGGGAAAGTGTTCATGTAGAGATCTAACATCTCTAAAGAACATAAAAATTACTAATAGGTAATATTCTGTTTTTGGATACATATTTTAATGTTTTTGCTAACAAAATTATAAAAATCATTATTCACTCGTCATTTTAAATTTATAAATTTTATGTTTTGAGGCCGACCTTTTTTCTGAAACTACGCATCATTTCATAATTTATCATAACATCTTTTTGCACTAATTTCGAACTGAAAATAAGCATTTTTCTATAAAAACTATACGGTTGCCATGGAAACAAAAAACTAGAAAATTCCTATAACTTAAATCAACCAAAACCAAGTAGGGGGGAAAAAAATTATAAAAATGATTCGCAATCACTCGTTCGCATCAACGAATTGATGACGTCAGCATGCACGAAACTAGTCTCGACGCGCACGAAAACGCGCGAAACGAGATTGATTGTACGGAAGAAATGTTAACGGAAAAGAAAAAAGTTACTTCGTCATTGCGCGTTTTCACTCACGGATCAATTTAAAGCATCGAACGGTTAAACAACGTCCGTTTAATGTCGCGAGGAAGGTTTTCTTTACTAAAAAGACTGCGGACGACGTTCTAGGACTACTCGCTTTGAAGTCGATTAACGCGCAATTTCTGTATAGAATGGTCGGAGGGCCTACCAAAGATGTTAGACGCAACTTACTCCGAGGTATATACCACGGACAAAGCTTTGGAACTCCCCGCTTCCCTTATAATTCCGCAATTTATGAACACCCTGTATAACGTTTATGGGACGTAAAACTTGCGAGCGCGTTAGTGTATGGCAATAATATATATAAATAATTGTTTGAAGCCGGACCACTGATGAAGAGCAGTTCCGTGGAAAGAACGTTACTGAAGATGGGAAGTGTTTAACCATTCAGGAGCAGAGACCTTAAATGGAGCACCGGAGTCGGAACTACCGAACTCGAAGCACCACCAACTTCACTCCATACTAACAGCCACGTTCACACGACAGAGGGAACCTAAAGCTTAACGTGAAAATCCAAACCGCGAATCGCTACATCATCTACATGGATGAGGAGGGTAGTTATCCATCCAACTATTACCAAAACCCAATGACATACCCGATATCTTACGGGAAGCTATGTAAAGACGTGGTCACGACGACCAAAAATCACACGCATGAATACGTTCACTGTATAACAGTCTAGGCACGATAAAATTAAATGCATTTAATATAAACTTTAAAAATTTAAATTATTGAAGAATGATAAAATGTTAGGAGGGGGGGGGGGGGGGGGGAATCACCTTTAAATTATTATTATAAAATTATAAACGCAAATTTTTAGTTTTATCACGCTTCAATCTTTAAAATTTTGGAGAAACTGCGTATACAATTAAAATATTGAAGCAATGACTAATTACTTCTTGACAATAATTAGGTTATAAAATTTATACCCACAAAATACCCACGTTCACCCCACTTTCCTTCTCAAAAAAAAAAAAAGCTATTATAGGGTGAAGAAACGCCAGACGAATCTCTTGCTTCGTCACGCGGGGTATGCGTCCGCATTTGCTTTGTGGTCCATACCTGATGTTAAACTCTTCTTGCACGTCACCCCCCCCCCCCAACCTCCACTCCGTCTCCTCGTCTCTGTACCGCGTACTAATAAATATTTGCTCAAACTACAAGAATTGCGCAGTCGAAACACCGAAAGTGAAGTTACTCAAATGGAGTCCTGCAGGAAACAAACAGAAAACGATAATACATTTGAATCAAGGACGAATTTATCACACACACACAGACTGTGTGTGTGTCTGTGTGTGTGTGTGTGTGAATTAGTAAACCAACCTGGTAGTTATACTTTCAAAAAAGGTTAAAAGAAAAAAAAGAATGGATTTTTTTTTTCTAAGAAGTGGAAGGAAAGGAAGCCGTTATTGCTGTCGGCATTTGTGGAGCATTCAATGCGAACATGGAGTGATCCAAGCCTCATACAGAGCGCGCGCACTACTCCGGCTTCCACACAGCATATATGAAGTTCTCAAAGGATTCAAACACATTTACAGTACACATACGTGCGTACATACATTCGTGTGTGATACAACCTGCAATGATAAATATTCCGAGCGCTTTCGTCTGCCCGATAATGCAAGACAAGACTTTGGGGACACCCTGTATATAAGTACAATTATAGCTGTTTATGCAACACCTCCATCACTGCCGAGAGCTTTTTTTCATGAAAACGGAAGATTTAAAAACAAATTCTAAGAAATATTAAACAGTTGGTTGTTAAAAATTAACGCATGGTTCGTTCGTGTAAGTGTTAATTTAATTATATGTATTTATTTAACATTAACTTAATCCTACTGTATTTACTTGTTGTCTACACCTACTATAATTACACTATTTCAACTCGGCATTGCAGATGGTGGCAATATACGACTCTCATTACCGAGAACAATTTACTATCAAGATATTGCATGCGTCATATTATATATATATATATATAAAAAGTCTGCTTAAATTTAGATCAAATAATTAAAGGTAAGGCAAGGTCTATCATTCGTGTGAAAGATAAAAGATAATTTCCGTGGTTTCTTTTTTTCTTTTTGAGGTTATTACGAAAAGAGGAGTTCGGGAGGGGGGATAATCTGCAGGAGGGGGAAGGAAGAATGGAGGAGGAAACTGGTTGTGTCCGAAGGAATCCAGGAGATAGGTTCGAGAATCGATAACAGTTCCTTTCCTCTATATAAATCAAGGGAGGTAAGGCTTATAGAAAACCCAAGTCGTATAGCGTATTACAACAGTTTCATTTATTGAAGGGCGTATGCAGCTACCAACGAGCAAATCTAGATCTAAACTAATTTAAGAATAAGGAATCGAATTGCTTTTGAGCCGATGACAGACCGCAGATAGGTCTACATACAGACGAAAAGCAAATTTTTTTTAAGCAAGTTTTCCAGTTCCAAACCACTATTATAGGCCTACCTGGTGTACTAACGTGGACTGCTGGTCACAGCCTTCACTTTTAAGGTAAAACCAATTTTTACCTGCGTTTCCCACCCCTTCAATAACGTATGCCTAATTGCCTATACAAGAAAATATTCAAAACAGTTTGGGAAGCCCTCTCTCTTATTTACCCGTTTCTATAAAGATGGCGAGAGGATGTGTAGGCTTTATAGGGTCTACCCGTATTTATTTACAATTCTGTAATCATTAAATTTAAGTGCTGAAATTAACTTAATTCGTATCGTATACATTAATGAGAAACGAAAATCTATTCGTATAATCTAATACTAATAGGCCCGCACGTACAAACACCATACGGCAGTAAAAGACCCGCATAAACAAAATTGCTCTTCTAACCACATGAAAAGTTCGTTTACTGTACACTCCAGCAATTTTTGGGGATTTCCAAATCATGAAAATGACCATATATTTTAAAAGTCCTTCAACCGTTGTTTAGAAGCATTTTAACCTTGTATGGTAGCTCTTCAAAATGCTTAACGGACTTCGTTAACATATTCATACGTTCGCAAAGCTATAATGTTCATTTTTCACGCTCAGAGTTCAGTTTTGTATTCAAGAACCGATGCGTGGATCGTGTTAAAAGTTTATGCATGGAAAAATGTTCATTTATAATGTGTCATTGTCCATTAAGTTGACGGGAGCTAATCATAAAGAAAGTTTTTAAACAATTTTGCGACTTATGTTTACTAATCACTAACAGAACCAGGAGTGTCTTGTAACATGGAAGGGGTGGTACAAAAAAAAAAAATTCAGAATACTTACGGAGTCTATAACAATATCCATAGACTGTCCATTTTTCACTTGGTCTTCAGTGAGACCATATTCCTCCCTGCATTGTTCACTCAAGAGGTTTTCATTGACGTCACCTCCATTTGGCCTTACGATGTACTGTTGTTCCGTTAAAACCTGCAGAAAAATATGCGAATATTTAGTACCAAACACCGCGTGGGGCGTAATCCCAAACCAATGCCAATATATTTTCTCGACATGCCCCATTCGACACGGGTCAGGTCAGGTCAAATTAAGTTACATGAGTAATGAGTTAGGTTAAGACCGAGAGGCGGTTGAAATGGCACGTTATTCATACAGAATATAGCTCCATAACGGTCAAAGTAGAAAGGCTAATAACCCAAATGATTAGTATACATTTTTTCTAGGCTAAAGAAATATAAATTCATTTTCTATACAACTCAACGTAAACTTTAAAAAAAAATTAAAATTTAACTAGAAAAGTTACGCCCTTAATGAACAAACACTAACGGAATAAGCTTTATTATGCACATCTACACAATTTTTATAACTTTTGTCAGTATATATATATATATATACATTCTACAGTAAACATGCAGAGTGTGTGTGTGTGTGTGTGTGTGTGTAATGCCGATCTTGCTCGAAGGTACAAATAAAAACTGCATCTCAAACTCTTAGTGCACTCGACTCTTATAAAGCAACTGGAAAGATACGGTACCAAGTTTCTTGCTCAGCCGATTTCTTAACAGGCCTTGCTTATAGGTCAGCGGACGGACCAAAGAAAGTTCAAACCTGGGCAAAAAAACTATAATATGAAGTTAGAATAGGTAATACGGCCAATGTTAGAACTTTAAAGTCGCACTGTATAGTTTGAAATAATTCTGTCCGATATATGAACTTTTAAAGTGTAATATTAACATTTGGAATATCCATTCCATGGACTTCATTGGCCTATTTTAAAGTCAAAGGTTAAAATAGCTAAGTAGATCGTCTTGATCCTATTTTAAGTAGCCAATACGAGCCTGCTATAAGAACGCCACGATTATGTCAGGCATACCGGCTTATCTAATACGCTGGGCTAAGCTGTCTCGTGATATAACAAACCTAACCGGCTTCCTTTATCAAAATAAATGTTGAAACGTCCGTAAGCTAGCCAGTTGTTCAATAGTTGTACCCATAAACAGGTTTTTAAACTATGAGGCGGCTTCAAAGAATAGACTATTAAGCCAGAGCAACAATGCCAAACGTACAATTTACAAGATGTACTGTACGACTTTATACTAGGTCCACTTATTTTTTTTTATAAAAAGGTGAATCTATTACGGCGACTTTTAAAATTAGTTTTGATAACATCCGAGCAAGAAATTGGACATTCCGTAAACGTCAAACGTTTATGACATTTACTAAACATCCTATTTCTCGCTGGGTGAGTCCTATCAAGGAATACATTTACTTAAGTCCAACAAACTCGATAAGAATTTGTTCACCAGAATAGGCTAGTTTTAACAATTTTGCTACAGGTAATAACTAAACTATCATACTATTATGTAGGCCCTAAATAGGCTAGATGCTTCATATAAATAAACTACTTTCGTACTAACAAAAAGCCTATTAATAGGTACGATAATTAACGTTAAGTTCGGTGGTGACCTATTTAACTTCGGAAAAAACAAGCAATGTTTAACATTACCATAACTCAAATTAAAATACAGGCCTCTTTTTTCAAAGAACTGTCTATTCAATAAAATCTAGAAAACAGGCCAGACTAAAGTTGTTTTTGGCTTTACTGTGCTCTCAGATTTCAGGAAAATATAACTGATTTTTCAGGAATTTGAAATTAAATGGAGGATAGAACTATAAATTATAATATCAATAATAGTTCACAATAATGAAGTTAACCTGGGAATCGGGTTTCTTAAAAGAGGGAAGTAAAAATCTGAACATGGAAAGCCACCCCGACTCTAAGTACACAACCATTTATAAACTTGTCTTGCCATACGCAGTTAGTGTTTTAATTTCAAACGCATTTACACGCGGGATATCCCCAAATCTTGAAATCCTTCCTAAAGATGCGAGGGTCGCGCAGCCAAAATGAGGCCTTTTTATCATGAATAGGATACAAGGTCTAAACCTAGAGCCAAATCAAACCTATAATCTGGCAAGACAACTTTACTTTTGCGAAATAGTTTTAAAAACCAGCGAGACCATAAATTTACAAAAATTACACAGCCATCAAAATTTTGAATTTCACATTTAAAGCCAGTGAATCAAAGTTTGTGAAGTCGCACTCAAAACGTTAAGTGACTCAAGCTTAAAGTAAATGTTAAAACTTTGTTTAATATTCTTTATACAAAATTTTAAGTGCATATAAACATTGACGGACTAGATAGTGATAGGTTTTGTAAACGGTGCAGAAAATGCAAGGTTTGATTTCGGCTAAAACTTCCCACTAAAGACCTTTTTCATAGTTAGAATAAAGGTTTATTTTTTATTATATATACAGTAGTTTTCAGTAGCATTTCTTTCAACAAAAGAATGTTTATCAAGACTATTCTGAGGTAAAATATAAACCAATGTCTTGGGACATTTTCATGACTAATATCTAAATATGAACTAGATTACGAAATAGTATGTAGTTTCGAAAGGAGGAAAATTTCTAAAAAGCATAAAAAAAAATACCAATTGGTAATAATCTTTTTTTTAATACTTTATTCCTTTTGGCAACACCAATAAAATTTAAAAACTAAATTCAATTATCAATCAGCAATTTTTTGTTTTTTAAAAATTGTTTGAAGGCGGATTTTTTTAAACTAAAAATCCAAATCAAAACAGTTTGGATTGATAAAAATCCAAATTGAAACAAAGTTGAGATTAATGTGGCCACTCTGTATACCGGTGCCCCGGTATGGTGTAATGGCACCCCCATATTTTCATTATTATTAATTCGAACTTTTCGATTCACTTTTGATTTTATTTACATGCTGTATATCTTTTAATTAAGTCAAATTTAGATTTTAGTCCTTGAAAATGTCCAAAATGCGTGGACGAAACGTTAGGTTATGTATAAAGAAAGCTTTAACTGCATTTAATTACAGAAGTCCTAAATAGATTTCCCTTTACCACAAACATGGGCGTCCGGAGGGGGGGGGGGGGGGGGGCGGGCAAGAGGGGGCAGTTGCCCTCCCTTGGAAATTTGTGTTTGCCCACGCAACGACTTCTATAATTCTACTGCAGCTCAGTCAGTGTTTCCACATTCAAGGAAATGTCGTTTACTTTACCGAAGTGCCGTGTCGTTGAACTTAGAAGTGTTAAATAAACTATACTGAAAGATATAGTAATGGAATTATTTGCAAAATCATTATATTTAGTGTTTTATTTATTTTTTTCTCTCGAAAACCTTTTGGTCAATTTCACTGAAACTTACACGATTATAGTTAATCATAGTATCATATAACATAAAAAATGGACTTGACTGGTAGAAAAAAAAAAATGCACTGCGACCACTACGAGTAAAAACCGTCATCTCCCCTTATCATAGCCTGCTTTCGGTGCTAAATTTATGTACTTAGTATTACTAAGTTATATATTTATGTACTTAGTATTACTAAGTATTACTTAGTATTACTAAGTACATAAATTTAGCACCGAAAGCAGGCTATGATAAGGGGAGATGACGGTTTTTACTACTAAGTACATAAATTTAGCACCGAAAGCAGGCTATGATAAGGGGAGATGACGGTTTTTACTCGTAGTGGTCGCAGTGCATTTTTTTTTCTACCTAATAAAGAACTAATAAGTTAGTTTTGCCCCCCCTTGCGAAAAATCCTGCGGACGCCCCTGACCACAAACTATATTAAAGTTCTGGGTCATACTATATTACTACTATCAATGGAAGCATTTTAACAAACTATTCACAATCTTCACAAACCCTCTTAGCTTAATTAAGGGGGACAGTCGAGAAGCCTTATCCTGTCCCCTTTCATAGTTTGGTATACAAACTATTGAATTCACCCAGGAATTTTCAATTGGCCCTCACCAACGCTTTCACAAGTTCAGGAAGTTTCGAGTTTCCTTCGTAAGAAGCCCTTTTATACATTACGTTATAGTAGGCTTAAAGCAACCTACGCAGGATTACAGGCTACAAAACTATCGCTGTCTCATATGCTACAAATACGTCCTCAACGCAAAAAGTCTAATAAACGAATAGGATTCTATACAAAATATTTACCTTGTTGGGACTACAGCTACCTGCTTCCCTGAATCTTCTATTTGGACCAACAGCCTATAACCTAGAGCCTACCACAAAGTTAGGCTAAATATAGTAAAACGTTAACCTAGGCATACTCCATCTCGTTTTACTTGGATCATGATTAGAAAAACCTTTTCAAAGGCGGGTAGCACTAGTCCTACTTCCAGATGTCAAACTACCCTGGTTATTTCACCAGTCAGTTACATCGCTCTATTTCAGGGTTGAATTGTCAAAAAACGATCCAGCGGTAGCGCTAGGCTACTTTCAAAATTTGTATACTTCGATTCAAATAAATACCACGATCATTTAGACCTTGTGTGTCGAAAAGGCCTCAAGGCTTTTGTTAAATGCTTAGTCCATATATTTTCCTATCAGCTGCTGTTTTCGCTATCCCTGAACTATGCAGACAACTGGACACCAATTACACTAACAAGAGCCGGATTCATTTTTTTTTTTTTGGACGAACAGAAAACAGAAGATAGGTCTACCGTGAAAAGTCTCAAATTTACATCAGTAAGCCTTAATATTTTTGTTTAGCAGACCCAAGGAAAACGGCGAGTGGTGATTAAAATTATGCAATCAAGAAAACTAACAAATTTTTAAGAGTTTATATTTGCATTATGGAGCTCGTAGCCTAGGTTTTGCCCTAAATAGACTAATAGGCCGAGTCGATGAAGCAATCCAACCATAAATGCTTTAATTGTTTGCGCTGCTCTCTTTTCAACAGTTTGTATTTGCAACCTTCATGACAAGCAATATGCTTCCAACTGAAGAGAAAATTACAACCCATTTAATTAAGCAATTACTCACCTACATATTTAGGATAATCTCTAGGAGCGCTCCATTTTTCAATATTAAACATACACTCATAAAACATATACCATTTGAAAGCTCACATTTTTCTGAGTCTAAAAATGTAGTAATCCAAAAGTATCAATAGCAAATAAAAAGTAACGATTTAATTAATTGTTTGACGCGTGACGTCATTAACTACATTATAAAGGTTGGCTAAGTTATAAATCTTGTCTGTGTTGTAAGATGGTATTTTTGGTAATTGTTACGCTAACCTAACATGAATATGTTATTACATTATCATTTGTATAATTTAGGTCTCGGGGGTACCGCCCCCGTAAAGATCACGCATCACAAATTGATCGGTATAGGGTTTTATATTTAAACCTAGTTACTTTTTATTTGCTATTGATACTTTTGGATTACTACATTTTTAGACTCAGAAAAATGTGAGCTTTCAAATGGTATATGTTTTATGAGTATGTTTAATATTGAAAAATGGAGCGCTCCTAGAGATTTACCCATATTTATTAAACGGTTTGGAAAACTAATCATTTTCGGGAGGCCTACTTAATTTCCCCTATGATTCCAGTACAAGGACGTACGGTAGGCCTATAAAGTAGCAGCCTGAATATCTAGCTTCAGTTTGGTAAAAAAAGAAAAAAAAGGTCCTATGGTTATAGGTGTGTGTATACAGTAGCCCATATTTGACTATAGCTTAATCCTAATTACACTTTTTTTACCCATTTGAAGCTAGATTTTCAGGCCTACAGCCTTGTACTGGAATCATACGGTAAACAATCAATAGGCCTCCAGAAGATAGTATAGCATGTTATAGCAGCTCCTTAGTTTCTAGAAAAATTTGGACGCTCTCATGAATGTGTGTGTGTAGATTGTAATTAGCGTACATTCTCAGCTTAAGTTATGTAGGATACTTTAGTAGCTCTGTAAATAGCTATGTTAATTAGCTGACTTGATTTTGACATTTTGCAAAAATTTTTATAAAATATAGCTCATGATTTGGATAACCTTGATAGGCCCCAATGGCTTCGTTTTCCAAATGAAATGTAATGTAATTATTAGTTTTCCAAACCGTTTGTAGGCAAACCTGATTATATTGTGTGTGTGAAGATCATGATAAATTTAATGCTTTTAGGGTGGGATATATATATATATATATATATATATATATATATATATATATAAATATATATATATGATACACAACTTTTATCCTAATGAAACGTAGCCTAGGACTTAGTCTTATACGCCTATTTACTATATCGTAGGCAGCTCAACCTAACTAATCACAAACCCGTGAAGTTTTTCCTGGAGTAATAAATGTTTGAGATTTTTATTTTAATTTAAGTGTAACTAATATCCTAAATTCTAATTATATGTTACACGTAAGCAATTTTATAGCTATATATTCCTTGTATTGTTTCATTCATCCAATTATGTACGATAACATGTTATTACTACGTGGCAGCGTAAGTGAACGCCAGGCGTAAAAGTAGCAGCAGCATCGAAATCTCCATTCTTCCCCACCATACAGCTTTAGCTCAAAGATGCGAATCAAATGTTAAGCATAGTTTTTATCATTTCCCAATGATTTATATTCAAAACTTAAATATATTTAACCCTTAACTTAATCTTTAGCTACGCCATATTCTTACCATTATCGTGTTGGCCACAATCAAATGGTTTCAAGGTTACCATGAGAATTCTCAATAGTTGAAAATGAATCTCTCAGTTTCACCCCTAATGACAATGCATTATATAAGGACTAAAAATATATTAGCTACATCCTAGAAAAAGCCCTGCACTTCAACCAAAACGAAACTAGCTACCACGTCCATAATTATTACATATGGCTTTTGCTTTTTTTTTAAGTAATCATGCAAATGACGGCCTTATCGTAAATTCTCTCTCGTCAACTTTGATAAGATAAAAAGTTGATAAAAACAAAGCCCTTCGACGAGAAACAGCACGTGCGGAACCGAACTGCAAATACAGAGTTTTAAGCGTATAGCCAAAATTTCATAATCTTTCAAGTTAGGTCCAGTTTTCCAACAAGTGAACTAAGTTTAGGGGATTATATTCAAGTTAAGAAACTTGGGAATCTATTCTTTTTTATGGTTAGGGTGAAAACCCCCTTACTTAAGTTAATTTCAATTATGTTAATTGTACATACATATATATATGTGTGTGTGTGTGTGAATATCTTACGCCATACTTCTATTTTCAGTTTTAGATATGTCTACGTGGAGTTCACTGGATATGGATTTTTAGGCTTGTTCCTACACTATATTATTATAAGCCCCCCATTAAAGTATATATACTATAAAATCAATAGATTTAAAGCTAATTTGGTTAGCTTGGGCAAATTAGAACTAAGTAGCTAGCTGCACATTGCTATACAAGGATATTTAAGCTAGGCCCTCAAGCTACTAGTAGGCTATGTAGGCAAGGACTACATTCAAAATGCTGCACACCTCAGCCTGCATTGGTTTAAAAAGCTTTATATCCGACTTAATTATGGAAAACCTGTTTTAGTAGAAGTCTTAGTTTTAAATCTTCCACAAACACCATCTGCTTAACTTGTTAAAAGAAAAATCACTTAACAGCATCTAAGTGCGCCAAGTTACGCAACTCCAGGCGTAAATAAAATTATTGAAAATGAAGTCATGCTTAGATTTGTCAGTACCTTTCCTCCGCTGATGTCCCATATCACATATTGAATTAGAACGATGTCTTCTTCATCAGAACCAAGGTTTGGTCCATTTACACCTGATGTAGCAGTATAAAAAGCTACAAAGTGGGTCGCCATAGTCCAAAAAGTTACCCCCAAATTGAAAAACAATTTTTAAGATTTTTTAAATCAGTCCCCCACACGCACACACAGTCAACAATATATTTTATTATTAATATTAGTTTTTATTAACCTTTCGACCAACTCCTCATGACCCACCAATAAACCACAACCCATAACCAAAAAAAAAAAAAAAGATACCCCAGAAAATATATAGAAAAAGAGAAAGCCGAACGCACCCACCCTTCACCGATACCTCTGGACCACTGATTTCAAGGTGTACGCCATGGAATCACACCTGTTGCATCGTTGCCATATGATGTTCATGAATTTATTTAAATATATTAAAAGATACCTATGACAGATTTAAGTTATTTTTGTGTTAGATTACTACACGCGTAAAATTATTTAATAAAACAAAAACGTATAAATATTATCGATAGTGCAAATAAATGTTACGAAATAAACTTAAAACTGCATATTTCTTGCGCGCTTTGGGTTAAAATAAAGAAATGGGCGTGGTTTAAGCAATCCTAATTATAATTGGTTCGAGACTTTCCAAGTAAATTTTGATTGGCTAAGAAGAGACGAAAGTTCACCGGCCGGCTTCGATTCAATTCCAGAATATATCTCGTGGTAAGAAACTGGAATGTACAAACAATTTTCTTTCATTTTTTCTCTCTCTCTCTGTTACAAATAAAAAATAAAATTAATAAAAAATAAATAAGTTTATAACAAAATAAAATCCAATATTTTTTAATCTGAATGAAGTACTGTTAAGGAAATTAGGGTCCACCGGCAAATGTAAACAATACTTAATGGGATTCTGCAGAAGACTGTTTCTGCATGAAATTTTGAAAAAAAAAAATATATATATATAAAAAATATATATATATATATATATCTTCAATTTTATTTTTGACTTATGCAAATTATTTAACATAAATAACATTCTTTTGCAATTTAAAATATAAATATTGCGAAAACTTATTAATAATTAAACATTACATCGACTGATTTTAAATTTCCTTCAAGCCAAACTCGTATAAAAATTTGTAAGCTCAAATATAGCTGAAATAAGATAGAATATTATACTAGTTTAAGCAATAAAAAATTCCGGGTTCACTGACGTGTAATTATTTATATATATATATATATATATATATATATATATATATATATTGTATTTATATAGATGAAGGTATGTGAGACAAGTTCTCCAACCTACTTTAAGATACGGAAATTCCACCATGGGTATGAGAACAGTTATTAATGACCGGTCTATACCCCGCGAGCAGCAATTTGGGTACAGTTCGTCTGGAATCTTCTCCACATTGAAGGAAAGACTCCAAAATACTGTTTTTTGTGCGAAAGAATTCCAATTTGCAAAAAACACACACACACACACACACATATATAAGCAAAGAACCACAAGGAAAAGGAAACACGAACTCCAAATATATATATGATGCAAACCCACAAGGAAAAAGAAAAATTACTCCAAGGTATTTCGTCGTGTATTCAGCAGTACACCTCGTCAGGGATTGAAGGGAGAAGGCGAGATGACCTTCATTCTCCCTTCTCCCATCATTCATTCATTTCACGTGTTTAATTGTGAAATTCATCCCATATATATATATATATATATATGGGATGAATTTCACAATAAAACACGTGAAATGAATGAATGCTGTAAACCCACAAGGAAAAAGAAAAACGATTCCAAGGCCTTTCGTGTATTCAAAGCTACACCTCGAAGGAAAGGAAACACAGAATGGTGCTCAAGCGCTTTTGTCTAATGACATATCATTAGACAAAAGCGCTTGAGCACCATTCTGTGTTTCCTTTCCTTCGTGGTTTTATTCATCATAAATATTTTTCACGTGTTACTTTCGTGAAATAATTTTCATATATATATATATATGATACAACTCAGAATGGTCCCCTGAGAAACTTTTGTTATATACAGACCGTGCATGGAACAAGGAACTCTTCCGAGAAAATTAAATCCACTATAGTCTGAATAAGTAATGGTAAATGGGTCACTCGCAAGTTGAGCTTCCATTATGAAAAGGAAAAAGTATAATATTTGTCATTTACCATTACTTATTCGGATTATAGTGAATTTAATTTTCCGAGAAGAGTTCCTTGTTTTATGCACGATCTGTGTGTAACACATATATATATATATATATATCAGGCCTATATTGTGTACTGTAAAGTTACAGTTAACTTTTGTTTTATGGAGAATTATTCTTAGTTGATCCTATCTTCTTATTTTATGGGGATTAAACCTTTCTTTTATTTACAGCTGTAATTAGTCATAAAAGTGGTCATAAAAATAATGTAAAAATCATGCAGGTGAGAATCAATAATAATAATAATGTTTGAGGTTAATCTCCTTCATAACGGCAAAAATCACGTGACGTTGTGTGTGTGTGTGTGTGTGTGGGCATCTGCAGTTTTATATCTGGGATGCGAACCATCTATCCATCTACATGTCGCTACATCATTTAAATGCATGAAGACGGTTACCCATCCAACAAATGAAGAGACCCAACGTCGACTACCCTCATTGATCTAATGGGAAATAAATTGACTTTGAATTGAATTGAATAACCATTATTAATAAGGTAAATACAGTTCTTTTACAATGACATAAATAATTGTGAAGCTGGACTATTTATTTTGTTTTATTTGACCTTTAAACTTTCGGCTTTACTGGGCTCTTAATTAAAAATAAAACAGATAGTTATTATTAATAATAATATAGTGGTGCTGAGGTGTGGATGCGACGTAGCCCTAAGAGTTTAAAACAGCCAAATGATAAGCCAAGCCTAATTTGAGGATCAAAGAGGCTCATAGAGAACAGTTAAAGAAACAGAAAGAAGTATATAGACTATATATATATACTAACAAAATAGTACTGGATTTAAGGTGTAAATATATTCTTCTTTCTTAGATTGGTCAGAATTTGAAAGAAATTAAAATTGGTCCCTGATTGGATAATTCATAATCTCTAACGAAGAGTTCTGAATACACATTGGTGAGATGTACAGACCCCGCCCCCGTAGGCGGACACTTCTGTGATAGTGACAAACATTTTCAGATATCATTCTGTTGTTATTTGGTAAGTAACAGTATACCTCGTCGCATGCACTTATTTTATGTTAAGGGAGAGAGGGGCGTAGAGATAAATCCGGTGTGCGTATAACTTATTCGGCGCGACTATGCATGGCGTACCTCCAAATAATGATGATTTTATTGTTCCCGGTTAATGGTGACGGTATAAACTGGCCGTCTTAATGAGCCTTCGTGGTTCAAGGACGCTTAACGGAACAACTAACCACCCATCCAGTTCATGCAGTAACTCAGCCAAAAAGAGTTTCAGTTGGAAGCTCCTCCAGAAAACAGCCTTTATGGCTGTACCCAAGTGCAAGGTGAAAGACTACAGCTCTAACTCCAACTCCAACTCAAGGTATTTCAGTAAGTGGGGGTTCAAAGAAAAAAGGGCACCCCTAAAATAAAAAGGGCAGAGTACCTAAATTTTTTTCTTAAAACAGACCATCAATGAGCGAGTGTAAAATCAATTATATTGTTTTATTAGGTCAGTCTCATTCAAATATGATATGATACAGAATAAAAATGTAACTTGAGTACAACAGTTATCACAGAAAATTTTTCAAGCAATTACAAATGTCTTGCCACTTAAAAGAATTATCAGAATAAGATGAAGTTAAAAATAGTGATATGGCTGCACCAACACTAAGGGTACCTATGAAGACCATTACAACTACAAAATTGGAAGTACAATGTATACGGATAAAGACTCAAAATAGAATTTGAATAAAATAAAATAACTATGATCTATTTACAAAAACAAAATTTGTTTTCAGAGGCATACATATCATTTAAATAAGGCACTTTCACTTGAAAAAAGGGCACTTACAAGAAATTGAGGTGGGGTGGAGGGGTCCGGACGTCGCAGACCCCCCCCCCCCCCCACACACACTTCTAGATCCGCCCTTGCAACTGTAACGCAGCCAAAATTCAAAGGAAAGGTCATCACATTATTATACATAACATTAGCTCTCATTCATCTCAGTTGAAGATAATCAGTGCATCTGAATTTAAAATAAGGAATTGTATATTGTATGAACGAAGTAAAGGTGGATTATTACAGAATATGCTCATTATAAATTATAATTTAAATTTATTTTCATATTCTAAGATAATGGATAGGGAGTCAGAGACCCATTTTGTTGGTGGCTAATTTGTCTAACATCCTACAATCAAGGAAGGTCATTGAAATGGCAGATAAAACCAACAACCAAGCGAAATCAGACTGCATCCCGAGCTTTTGTGTGTGTGTGTGTGTGTGTGTGAGAGAGAGAGAGAGAGAAGTTCACTCTGGGAGGTTCCTGTTATTAAACAAGTTTATTTTTCTTTCAACTATTCTAGCAGTAGTAGAAAACTGAATAGAAAAGTATAAGGCTCTCTCCCCACCCTCGGCTCCCTCCCTACCACAGGCAGGTACGAAAAAAGGTTGAAGAAAATACCTTGACCCTGGGAAAGTAGCCAAGGAAATTTTACAGGAAAGTGGAGAATATATAAGATAGCTCTATAATTACAAATGTACACAGACCCCGCGCAAGCGAACTCCTGCAGTGTTACGTTATGTTTTCGTCTTAAACTATGAGAGTATTCAGTACTTTGTCCAGCCAATTTTTAAACACATTTACACTTTGGCTTGAAACAACCTCTGAGGGAAGTTGGTTCCAGATATTAACTATTTTATAGGAAAAGAAATTGCCGCAGACAGGGGTCCTAGCTGTCTTTAGTTCCAGTTTAAACCCATTATTTCTTGGCGGATTGGCACTAAGTGAGAATAAGTTTCTGTAATCTACCCTGTCTATTCCATTGAGCATCTCGAAGACTTGAATAAGCTGACCGCACAACCTCCTCGTCTCTAAGGTAAACAGATTTAGGCGCTCCAATCTCCGTTGGTAGTTTTGCATCCTCATTGAAGGGATCAATTTTGTAGTCCTTGCTTGCACCCTTTCTAACCTTTCTATATTCTTCCTAAGGGACGGAGACCAAAACTGCGAACAATATTCGAGGTCTGACTAGTGAATTATAAAGAGACATTACAGTCTCCTTGTTCCTAAATTGGGACTGTCTTTTAATATAACGTCTTTTTAATACTCTTGAAAGAAATAAGTCGGGACCAGGTGATTTGTAGTTATTCATCTTGTCAATTATTTGCTGTACCTCATCTCTCGTAAAACTTATGGTCTTTTTGGGATGGCCACTGTCATACGTAATCCAAGGATTTGGCACTTCGTTTGAGTCTACCTCAGTGAAGACTGTAGCGAAGAACTGTAACGAAGAGAGAGAGAGAGAGAGAGAGAGAGAGAGAGAGAGAGAGAGAGAGAGAGAGAGTACTTTTATCATTGATTAAAGGTGTCAAGCTTATCGGGAGTTTAAATTAATTTGTAATATATTACATATAAAAATAAAAATTATACTCATCTACCGTTAATGATAGGCACGTTTTTTATTGGACGGATAACCTTTCTCCCATGCCTTCTTCATGCCCGATTGGTGGGCAGTAAGTAATTTCAATGTTAATCTGATGACAAAGCCCTAATTTGAAAGAAGTTTTTTATGTGGAAATGTCTGCAAGTATAAGTACCGGGACATAACGGTATTTTACTCCAGCACCCATCCTTTCTCTGAGACTATAAACTGTTGGGCGGTTTAGTGGGAAGAATCACGCAATGAACGTATCTTTGGCGAAAACTTAATAGGAAATATATTGTTGTTGCATGCTTAATTCAACTGCGGACATGGAAAGAAATGCAAAATATCACACGAAACAAACTGAAAGTTAGTGCATGGCAATCACTTAACTGAGAGCCATCAGTGATCTTGTGATTGTAAAGTTGCTATCACCAACGTCTACGAAACACAGTCATCCAACGTCTCTCACAGGCTCTCGTAGTGATAGTGGGCGGAACTTACTGTTTGTCATCTGATTATCAGCTGTGCATATACAGAATATTAAAGAAAATGAAATTATCAAAATCTTATGGGAAACTCAAATAAATATAATTGTCTATTATATAACACTGGGCAATTGTTAGTAACATAGGCGTATGGGATGGCACTTTACTGGGGGGGGGGGTTGCCCTAAAAAATTTCTGGGTGCTCTGATTTCCGCATAAACACTATGTGTAGCACAAAATAACACAAAGGTTAGAGTATGAGTAACATATATTAAAGCCTTTTTGATATAAAAAACATTACAATTTACAAAAATGAGATAAAATTTTGCTACAACATTTCTAAATGACAAGCAAAACTACGGCATTACAGTTGATATAGAATTCAGTAAGTCCTCAACTTACGTTTTAATTATTAACTACAAATATAGTAGCAAGTAATTAATTCACCTCAAGAAGTAAAAAAAAAACAACAAAGGGATGTCAGGAAAAATCTGCCCTGAAAATGCTCAATTCCCTAGTCCTGGGGGGGCTGCCGCACCCCAGACCCCCCCCCCCGCCTCATACGCATGTGGTTACTAAATTCAGTACTTTATTTTAAAACACAAATTATGCATTAAACTCTCCAATTTTTTCTCACTAACTATGACACGCACTCAATAACTGCCCTCATTAACACGCACTCATTAAATTTGTGATGTGAAGGGTATTGCATCGCTGTTGCAGAATGGCTCCGAGTAAGTATAAATACATATGAATAAAAACATCACAAATTAAATGAATGTTTGTCAGTTTGTGCGGTCATCATAAAGGACATGGATTCAAAAAGAGTTTCGGCGTGTAGCTGGGAGGTTGTTCGTATTGTTGTTGCTATTAAACGGATGATTTATACTTCGTATTAACAACCAGGAGGCCATATGACAGGGGACCTACCGCTGAACCCGAATCCGAACTACGGGTCGCTACATTATCTGCGTGGATGCAGAGGGCTGCCACCATTAAGCAATTACACCCAGATCCATTATGATTAAATTTGCTGATCTTACGGGAAGAGGTGTAACGACATGACCAAAAAATTTTGGCGTTAAAGGGTTAACTTTAGAGGAATTAAGCTTACCTGAATAGTGTCGACAGGAAAGTTAATTTTTATCTCTAGTTACAAATACTTTCTTCTTTTATTTTGAAGAATGAGGACAAAGAACAACACGAAAATTGAACCTTATGGAAGAGGGGAAATTGAGGGGTTAAAGATATGAAGAGAAATAGGTAAAGTAAGAAGAGGAAGGTTCGGCTAGATTTAAGTAACTGAGGTCGGACCAAGCAATTTTTTGCAATCCTGGTCAGAAATCCAAATTTTATACTGTGTTGATCTCACTAAGATGCCAACAGATTCCCTAAAAGTAAGGAAGAGCAACTGTAAGATTAAAACATAGATGATACCATCAACTGAACGACCAAGAACTTTAGTTTCTTTTAATAGGAAACCTCCAATAAAGTCTTCCTATGAAAGCAGAAGGATGGAAGAATATAGTAATTACCTCAACACTGACTATAGCGATAGTAATGAAAACCCACTTCGGTCACTCATCTTTCGTTAATTTCCTATTCATGTCTCACCTGGAACAGAGAAAGCAAACTGTCTTGAGAAATATTTGTACATACAAATTCGAGTGAACTGGACACCTAGAGAAAAGTTATTTACAGTATATTTTTGGTTCAGAGGGTCTTGTATGAAAGCCTTTGTATGACACCTTCGTAAATTAGAATTGTATCTCTTTCGCTTTCGATATTAAAAATGTATTCGAGGTTATATTGGAATGAATTTTCAAATACGTTAAAAAAAAAAAAACCTTTTAAAAACTTTATCGTTATCCATTAAATTTCCGTTTTCTTTGAAACTTTTTGCTACCTATATGTCTATGAGTAACTAGTGCGTTCTAAATGATAATTTTTAAATTTGCATTTTGGAATGGAATTCACAATTCTTTAATTAGGAATATAAACTTAAATCAGATTAACCTCTTAATCAAATCCAGATAAATAAAAAAGTGTATATTTGTATATTTCAAACGTTTTTAGTGCCCCAAATATGTCATGTTCTTTCCGATATGAGAAATAAATGAGCATTTATTTATTTTAACTATTTTAATATTTAACTCAAAATTTTTTAACCCAACTTCGTGTCAAATAAGCTTCAACCCATTAGGTAGTTAAAATTGATCACTGCATTACTTTGGTATTTTTGGAAATAAGGACTTTTTTTTATTACTTTTATTTCGGAATTACCAAAGTGGTGTAGAATAAATCTTAACGACTTAATAGGTCAGAGCTTATTTAACATAAACTGAGTTAAAATAACTCGGTAATTTTGTCATTGTTTTTTGTCATTGTTTCATTTGCTTCACAGAGAGATTGCCAGGTTTTAAATATTGAAATATGGGATAGTATTCAAAGTGATCACAGTCAGTTCTATCACATGCCAGTTCGATCACAAGCCAATATGATACTATTAGTTAGTCATTAGTTATTAGTTTCTAGGTCAGGGACCTCGGTGTTAGTTAGGTTAATAGATAGGGCTGTAATGAGGTTTTGTTAAAATGCAAGGTAAATCTTACTTTTAAGGCCGCGCAGCAACCACGTATCCTACAGTAATAACACATAAATCAATCGATAGAGCAGAAAAAAAACTATATACAGCTATGTTAATGCCTGGTTAGGTTAAATGAATGCCCGGTTAGGTGAACTGAATGCCCGGTTAAGTTAATTGAATGCCCGGTTAGGTCAACTGTACGCCCTTGACGACTGGTTAGGTTAAGTCGTGATATTTTCGTTAGTTTTAATATATTGATTCATTAAATTTGTTATTAGTTATTCACTTTTATTATCAAATAAAGAAGCCCAAAGATGTCTATTTATTTTTATCAACCCTCCGTACATCTTGATAACATCATAATGTATTACAGTTTTCTCCGTTGCTACGTTAAATTTTGTGTTATGAATTGTACAACAATGGATGGAGGATTAAGTGTTCAGATTTATGTTCTGGAAAACAAAGTTTACATTTTATGTAGATTTGATTTTGTGAAAAATTATGAATTTTAGGCTAAATAAAGTTTAATAGATTTATTATTATTCCTTCCGCCCTTGCTCCCCCCATCCCCCCACCCCCAACTCCTTTCGCCCTTGTCCCCCCTCCTTCTTGCATAAAAAAATAGTTATATGCAGAAATCTTCAATAAAAGGTCTTGAGCCTTTTGAACTGTATTGTATCAGTATATAAAAACTGAAGGCAAAAGTGTTCAGGGTTTATTTCATATATTCTCAATAATGATGATGATGGGGTTATTTAACTCCTTCGCAACATCTAAGGTCATGCGACGGAGGGAACCTACAGCTTTACGTGGGCTCTGAACCACGTGTCGCTACATAGTTTGGACGTAGAGGACGGTCTCCCATCCAACTACTATCCCACCCACTGTCGCTTAATTTCGTTGATCAACGGGAAACGGTGTCACGACATTGGCTACGATATATCCCTAATCTCAGTAAGGTGATATAACTGTTTGACTCGAGGATTATCAGTACAGTGGATGTCATTTATGAAGAAATTATAATACAGTCTAAAATTACAGCTTCAAATGTAGGAGAATACACCTTTAAGAAACAGGTCTATTATATATTTTAAAATATGTATGGACCTATTTCTTAAAGGCGTATTCTCATACATAGATTGCATTATATATTTTGTCCATATACAACAGTTGAATTTGTGGCCACATACAACAACGGAATTTGCGTCCCTCTAAACCCCAGGGTCACTACCCAGAAGCTTGTAAAGACCGTTTGTAGGGGTTATGCAAAGACGTTTCACGTGTTGAATGGGCAATTGGGCATTCTTTGACAAAAACTGAAACACAAATTTAATGCCCCGAAACCAGACACTGCATTGAAATTTTACAAACAGTTTAGAAATTAGAAATTATTCCTCACCTTATGTAGAACAGTTTAATGTTATGCGCTATTTTATTTGATATATTAGACTGTGACTTTATTATGTTGTTCCAAGTGGTCCTATTTTAGACTCGCTGGATATCATTTTTGTAGCCGTGTATTTGTATATGTCATAATGTATACAGGGACATTTCGTCACTGTTTTCACAAACCGGCGAATATGCAGTTTTGGCCAAACTGAGATAATGCCACTTGGCTAGTAACCAGATTTGGATCTTTAACTTGTCAAATTTTGAGCATTGTACTCAAAGTATTTTTCAAGATACAGACATTGTAAATTAAATAGTGCAAATGCAATTGAATGTAGGGGAAATCTTCAAAGATGATTTTCTCAAAACTGAAAAATTGCAGATTCGCCGGTTTGTGAAAACAGCGAAGATTTATTCATTTTAACTATTTTAACTAAAAAAAAATTTTAACCCAACTTCGTGTCAAATAAACTTCAACCCATTAAGTAGTTAAAATTGATCACTGCATTACTTTGGTAGTTTTGGAAATAAGGACTTTTTTTTATTACCTTCATTTTCGGAATTACCAAAGTGGTGTAGAATAAATCTTAATGACTTAATAGGTCAGAGCTTATTTAACATAAATTGAGTTAAAATAACTCGGTAATTTTTAGAATGTATGAAGTAACATCTGAAAAAAAGGAATAAATCTCCCTCTAAAATGAATGGACGTTGTAAATTATAAAACTGGCTCTGTGCACACAAGAAATTCCGTGTAGAAAAATGCACTCATTGTGCTGATTTCACACATTTCCAAGGTGATCCAGGGACTGCGACTAACGTGCTAAATCAAACACGATAATTTTGTTCTTTCCAAGCCTCAAATAACAACATTCATTGTACGTAGTTGATACACTGTAATCTCACCCGAGGTACATTGTTAGGTACTCTATTAAACCATTCATGCTACATTTTACGACCTTACTTATTTAACTAAAAAAAATGAAATATGTCGTGATAAAAAGTGCACACACCTTACTGATTTCAACACGCTTTCAAGTTGATCTAAGGCAAGGCTTCCCAACCTTTATCATGTGTGACTCCGAAAATCATGCTCACACAATTCACGACCCCAAACATTGGTCGAAGTTCGACAAACTCCCCAAAAGTTATATATATATATCAGTGATGTAGTCGAGACCACCAAGTCCGAGACTGAGACCGAGACCGAGACCTGATCCTGTGAGACCAAGATCGAGACCGAGATCAAAGGTTCGAGATCGAGATCTACCTTCCGAGATCGAGACCCTTAAAATTCGAGACCGAGATCGAGATCGAGACCAAGCTCATGCCTTTTCAATTTGTTTTACACTACTATGGAAATTAGACTATGTTAAGTATATTAATAAACTAATAACTACTTTCTCAGATGTAGTGTGTTGAATGCAAAAGTGTAGCCTATAAATTAACAAATGAACATATATATATATATATATATATATATACACATACTTTTTATTTATTTACTCCTTTTATATCTGTTACAGAAGGTTTAATGAACGTACCCACTACCCCAGTTTGACTTGTGCATTTATTTAAAGCATGATAGGTGCTCATTACACTTAAGGAACATCAGCATGCTCAGAAGATCTGCTGAAGGTCGACTTCTGTGGGGCCTCATATTATGCCTCCATGGCTAAATACACGCTCAATTGGAGCACTAGAGGCAGGCACTGTTAAACAGTCATGGCAACAGGGCCGTAACTAGGGTTTAGAAATTAGTGAGGTCCAGATTTTTTTCGAGCGCGGCGGACGAGCAAAATTCAGACCAAAATGACATCTACAAACACAACCCAAGCTATACACTAAACACAAAACCCTTGTCTATAATTAAATACTGTACAAAGGGACCTGTTAGCAAAAATACTTTTATTAAAGCTGCAGCAATATTTCACGGTTCAGTCTCTTTTTTTTTTTTAGGAAATAATTACCGAGGTCCGGACCTCGGTGACCTCATAGGTAGTTACGGCCATGCATGGCAATATTGGCCAGTGATGGGAATTTATCCTTTTCTGGTGCCAAAACTTTATTGGAGAGCAGTTGTCTAAAATATGAGATTCATCGATCTAAGAGGTACCGCTGCAACTGTTCCCCTCCGGTTCAAAATCTTCCCAGTTTCAACGTTCTTCTGCTTGGACCGATAGCTTTGATATTTTGCCATTATCTCGGAACTTTGGTTTGACTCTGTTTTATTTCGTCATCGCTGCTGTGAGAATGAGCGCTTAAGGGGAGGTGTGGCGTGATAAAGTTCCGCCGTAACATCATTGATGACGTCATTTTTTTAACATTTACAATTGGCAATTGCGATTTGTTCTACGAATCGGTACATTGTAAATATAAGTGATGTGAAGGGTTGTCGAGTTATTCTATGCTTTATTGAATTTATCGGTACTGTTTTCTTTATGCTGTATTTCTTGCATTAGTTTTGTGTGAAGCATTTTATTTTTTCAAATACATATTGGATGGGAGGATAATCGTGTTTATCACGCCACAGAGGTTGACATGCCGTTTGGCAATACTAAGTGGCCTTATAATAATACTTATATATATAATATATATAATTCTCTATTTAGTGTTTCCATTTTCAATAAAATTAATCTGACGGGGGCGGGGGAGCAAATTTTTTTGTAGCGCTAACCTAAAAAATCCAGACCCACACCCCCCCGCAAGACAAACGTGGCAACTCAAAACAGGGTGACTGATTAGTGAATACCTAGAGTCCCTTACTTTTACAAACTTTCATAAACATTCTGAATTGTGTCTGTTCAACCAAGCCACCATCATGAGTATGCCAATAACATGTAATTTTTTCATTATGGTCTCGAGAGGTCTCGAAAGGTCTCGGGGAGAAAAACCGAGACCGCGTCTGTCGAGACCGAGATCGAGACCGAGATCTAAATAGCGGAGACCGAGATCGAGGGTCTCGAGATCGGTCTCGAGACCGAGACCGATCTCGAGACCTACATCACTGATATATATATATATATTATATATATTATATACACACAAGGGCGTCATTTCAAATTGGCTTGGGGGGGGCGAAGAAGGCAGTGAGAGGCCCCTCACATGTCGAAATTTATTAAGTGCTACTCACAATGTACAGTTATGTACTTTATAATCAAATTAATATAAACAAGAATGATTAAGTGGTATCAGCTAGACTAGTTATTTACAGTTTACTATCAAATTATTAAGTTAAGTAAAAAATCATGAAATTTATAACAACTAATATAGTAAAGGATATCTTCTAGACTTCATTTTTGCAAAATCATCAACCAGAACATCAAAATTAAGGTTTTCGACCACTTCTTTTTCAGAGGCCATTATATTGGCCATTATATTATATTCATTATATTGGTAATCCACAAAATATTAGGTGCCTTTTTTCTAAGAAATTATAATTTGGAGTGCCTTGGAGGCCCCCCTGGTGAACTTGGGGGGGCGACCAGCCTCTCACGGCCTCCCCCCCCCAAAAGACGCCTCTGTGTATATATACTTCATAAGCACAACGTTTATTATGCGCGGGAAGGGCCCGGATTTGAGCTGTTATATGCAACTACATTCATGATTGATAAATGTGTTGTCGGACGGCCATGGGAAGAGAATTGAAAATAAAATTATCAGATCGGTTCGCGACCCCAACTATGATCTTCGCAACCCCAAGGTTGGGAAACCCTGATCTAAGAACTGCACGGGATTTTTTTTTCCTAGTGCATTTGGTATTTTTGGGAAGTTAAAGAGTGAAGTTGTATTCACTTCAATGACAATTCATTTACAAGAATCTGGGGCGACCGGTAGATTCGTAATAAGCAATATTAACCACTACACCATATATATATATATATATATATATTATACACAAAGTTGTATACCTGAAAGGACTCATGCAAGAAGCCGGAGCAGACTTTGCATGACTCACGGAAATTCATCTAAAGGACTGCCAGGCGAACTGTGAAAATTGTGAGTCCTGTATTGACAAAAAAGAAATACAAATTGACAACTACAACATCCTTCGAGCCGACAGAACAGTGAGACGTAAAGGAGGATGTGCTATTTCACACGAGAAAGGCACATAGCAGAAATGGCTATAAGTACCTCAAACAACTACGTAGAATGTGTAGCAGCAAAAATTTGAAAAAAAAAATTTGAAAAATTAAATATGGTGCTAATTGTAATGTACAGACCCCCAAATACGCCAACTCAAAATTTTCAGATTCCATTACGAGGTAAGAAACTTGGTAAAAGATCTACACTTTCCAACCCAAATATTTTCTCTGTGGTGATTTTAATTTCCCATTCATGAAATATAAAAGGATAGGAAAAAATATATGTATACAGCAGGACAAGGGGGGCACACGAGAAGACTAGAGCAGTAAAAATGCTATTAGCTTTAGCTGATGAATTTATGTTTAAACCAAGAAATAACAGAAACACAAGAAAAAACAACTGCCTAGATTTGGTATTCACAAACAACAGTAATCTAATTGATAATGTAGAAATATCCCCAACTATGATATTGGACCACAACATCAGTGAAATAACAACTAATACAGGGCGTCCCAAAAAAATGTATACACACTTTAACAGCTGATAGCTCAATTGATGTTTCTTTCTTTCCAAGTTAAACCCATTAGAATTAATAATGGCAGTCAGACTAAGCTTTGAACAAAGGAAATTCATTCTAAAATGCTACTGGAAGTGTGAAAACGCAGTTGAAGTGCAAAGACAGTTTAGGAGGGAGTTTCAAACAGATCCACCAACGCGACTTACCATCACTCGAATTAGAGATAAGTTTGAAGCCGATGGAACTGTTCAGAATGTCCACAAGAAGCGTTCCGGAAGACCACGGACATCGACAAGCCCCACCAAGCAAGAAAGAGTACTGGAAACGTATCACCAAGTCCAAGAAAATCTGTGCGGCAAGCGAGTCGTGAGGTAGGAATTTCAGAATCGCTGTCCAACGCATTTTGAAGCGCTGTCATGGAAAAGTTACATTCCAAGATTAGTCCATGCTATTAATGAAGATGATCCGGACCGAAGAGTGGAGTATTGCGAGTGGTACTTCGCACGATGTGGATGTGGATTGGACGAAGGGGTTTCGTAGAATACCCTCCGCGTTCACCAGACCTCACACCACTAGACTTTTTTTATGGGATACTTAAAAGACAAAGTCTACGCTATAAAACCTGCAACAGTCGCTGAATTGAGAGCAGCCATTGAACGAGAATGCACACAAATACCAAACGAAATGTTCGTGATGTTTGCGATTCCATTGCTTCGCGTTATCAGCAGTGCCTGGACCAGAAACGGACGTCAGTTTGAAAACAGGCGTTGACAAAACAATTAAATAATGTCTGTAGATTCTATTACATTTTGAAAATGAAATGTATTTTAATAAACACTGCCTTTATAATTATTTAAAGTGTGTATACATTTTTTGGGACGCCCTGTATAAAGGCAACAGGAAAGGAAAGAATACGTACAACAGAAAGAAGCAAATTCGAAATTTTTAATTTTCACTCCAAAGCTATAAACTGGGATGATGTGACATCCAGCATGGAAGTAATAGATTGGAAAACCATTTTTGAGGCCAAGACAACGGAGGAGATGCTAATGACGTCAGAGGAGAAGACGTTAGAAATTGTGGAAAAACATGTCCGAAAGATGCAACAAAGAGGAAAGAGAAGCAGGTTCGAAAGACAAAAAAGGGCATTGTTCCGAAAGAGAAAAAGAGTGACTGCAAAATTAAGTAATTGTAAAGATAACAACATTAGAAAAATATTAAATGATAAACTACAAAGTATCGATGTCGTCATACAGGAACTAATCGAGAAGCATACAGAAAAAGAAGATGACGCTATAGATGCGATAAAGGCTAACTCAAAGTACTTCTATAATTTCGCAAAAAGAAAGTCGAAAAACCATGCGACTATCGGACCTTTAAAAAATGAGAACAGTGATTTATCTGATGATCTAACAGAAGTATTTGAAATATTAAGAGCTCAGTACGAATCATCTTTCAGTATCCCAAAAACTGACAAATTGATATGCGATAGAAACGCGTTCTTTGGAAGAAGAACCACAAGGGGAAAGTATAACGATTTCGACTTTATGACGGATGATATTATACAAGCCATAGGGAAACTAAAGACACACTCAGCGGCAGGACCGGATAAATGGAATGCCACACTGATCAAAAACTGCAAGAATGCAATCGCTGAGCCCCTATACTGGATATGGAGACGGTCACTAGACACGGGAGAAATATCGGGCATCCTGAAGAGCACGAACATAGTCCCAATATATAAAGGAGGAGATCGATCCGAGGCCAAAAACTATAGGCCAGTATCGCTTACATCCCATCTCACTAAAATATTTGAAAGAATAGTTAGACAGAAAATCTATGACTTTTTGGAAACTCAGAAAAAATTCAATGATAACCAACACAGGTTTCGGTCAGGCAGATCATGCCTATCACAACTAATGGAACACTAAAGCATTCGACAAGTGTGACCACGGAATCATAATACATAAACTGAAATATATGGGAATAACAGGAAAAGTAGGGAAATGGATATATAATTTCCTTCGTGAGCGGCGGCAAGTCGTTACAGTACAAGCAGTATCTTCATCAGAATCAGAGGTCCTCAGCTCGGTACCACAAGGAACAGTATTAGCTCCATTGCTCTTCATAATCATGCTAACTGACATAGATGAGGACGTTAACAGAGGCAGCACAGTAACATCCTTTGCGGATGACACAAAGATCAGTAGAAAAATAAGAAACCCAGAAAACATAGGATCTCTACAAACCGACATAAACAGAATCTACAAGTGGACGGAAGACAACAATATGAAGTTTAACACCGAGAAATTTCAGCTATTACGGTACGGAAAAAGAGAAGACCTAAAATCCATGGAATATTATACACCAAATGGACAGGAAATTCAGAGAAATTCCAGAGCAAAAGATTTAGGGGTTGTGATGATAGCTGATGCAAAATTTGAAACACAAAATAAGATAGCAGTAAACAGAGCAAAGAGAATAACGGGTCAGATATTGAAAACCTTTAAACGAAGGGATTGGAATGTAATGATTCCTCTTCTGAAAACCCTGATAATACCCAAATTTGAATACTGCTCGGTAACATCCCCATATAAAATAGAAGACATTAGACAGCTGGAAGGGATCCAAAGAAGCTTCACAGCCAAGATCAATGGGTGCAAAGAACTAAATTACTGGGAAAGGTTACGAGAACTAGACCTATATTCACTGGAAAGGAGAAGAGAGAGATACACCATTATTTACACTTGGAAAATAATGGAGAAACTAGCCTCTAATCTTACTCTGAATCCTATAACTCCCAAAACAACGGTGGAAAGTAGAAGCGGTAGACTGTGTCGCATTCCCAAATTGAAGGCGAGACAGGGAACATCCTTAACCCTGAAAGAAAATAATTTTGTAGTGAGAGGACCAAAACTGTTTAATCAGTTGCCCAAAGACCTAAGAAACACGAAGGGAGTTGCAGTGGAAATCTTCAAAAGAAGACTAGACGCCTGGCTCAGAACAATCCCCGATGAGCCGGGCGTACCTGGCTATGTGAGGTGGAGAGCGCAAGAATCCAACTCACTACTTCACCAGGCCAACTCGAGAGGAGGGGCGACAAGCTTGACCTTCGCGAAATGAGAAATCATCGCGCGAAACCTTTGTAAGGTGTAAGGTAAGGTATAAATAAACCTCTTTATTATTCCGGTAAATGCATTGATTATTATATATAAATATAAAAGTGGTCATAAAACAAACTTTACCGTTAAAAATTCCGTTCTAGAAGAAAAATAGGGAAAAAAATTTAGACTTTATTATTAAGTTTCCATTGAATGAAGAGATAATGGCGACACACGAGTCAGGAATCTCCATAATCCTCCTGCTTCAAAGTTGATAAAAAGGTTAAATGTATCTCCCCTCCTCCATCTGTCTGTTCCACCGAGAGAGAGAGAGAGAGAGAGAGAGAGAGAGAGAGTGTAGAGGAAGCCTCAAAAACTTTTCGGTCCACTCAGAGAGGTTCCTGTTATTAAACTGATTCATTTTTTAACTATTCTAGTAGTAGTAGTAGTAGAAAACTGGATAGAAAAGCATAAAGCTCTCTTCCCACCCTTCCCTCCAGAGTCGGGTACGGAAAAAGGTTGAAAAAATACCTTGACCCTGAAAAAGTAGCTAAGGGAATTTTACAGGAACGCGGAGGATATAAAAGTTAGCTTTGCAATTACGCTCTGCACACATAGAGATTGTACACTAGCTAATCTAGCATCACTGGATAAACTAACCAATAATATACTTGTGCCGATAGCACATCAATACTTGGTATCATCGCCAAAACCTCGAACATATGGTTTTGGTTTTATACAAAATAATTACAGCTCCATTTACTGAGATATCAGTCCATTAAAAACCTCATGACCCACTTCAGGCCCAAAAGGATTAAGAGAGAGATAAAGGTTAAACTCTCCATGTTTACACCCATGTACGCGGAAAGCCATCACGCCGGTAAAGTGATGAAATACTTCTGCAGGAAAGGACTGGAAACAGGAATTAAGAACAGAATTCGAATTTTCCACACGATGCCCTCACCCGTCACGCGCATCCAGACACCCAAAAGAAAGAAGAGAAACAATAAATCGTTTTTTTTTTTGTTTGTTATGAAATTGTGTTACTCTATTTTTACACATATTAAATGACAGGCAAGTGTGTGAGCGTGTTTTCTGTAATTGGATGTCTGTCATGTGTATGTGTCTGCCAACTCTTTAAATGTCGCTGAGTTTCAACGTGGGTCAACCGCCGTGAAAGATATTTATGCAACGAGAGAGAGAGAGAGAGAGAGAGAGAGAGAGAGAGAGAGAGAGAGTTGGGGAAGTTCAGACATAAAATTAAGATCAGTCGAAGTATTAAATTAATTCTAAAACGGCTCAATGGTGAAATAAATTTAGGAATTTTTTCGAAAATTAAAATAATAAGAAATTATATGAATTATTTATTTATTTGCACTAATTTTAGTTAATGGTGACAAAGATAATGACCACATTTATAATCTAAAATTTAATAAAATTTATTTCTAAGTTTCTTGTGGTTTTGTACCTTTCAATCTTTCAAAGGTTCCGCGCGATGATTCCTCATTTCACGAAGGTCAATATATATATATATATATATATATATATATATATATATATATATATATATAATATATATATATATATATATATATGAACAAACGTCAAAACTGATCAATCTATCGTTGGTTTCAGTACGTGCATTATTCAATTTTTCAGTAAGATCCATGGAATTTTTTACATGTGAATCAGAGATAGTTCCGAGAATGGGGGACAAGACTTTGACAAGCCATTTGGAGAGTTTATAAGTAATAGAGCCCACCGAGCTAATAATAGGACGCATAGGGTTGCCAGGTTTGTAGGTTTTAATAAGACCGTAAAGGTAGGGCAGAAAAGGTGAAGTGGACATGAAAAGCGGAATTAATTCCTTATGATCTTTGAGAATGCGTTTCGAGCCACTATTAAATGATTTGATGACGTCATCCTGCGGGTTCTTCCTAAGTTTGCTGTATGTGGCGGGGTCCTGGAGAAGCTTGTTCATTTTTCTGATGTAGTCCACTTTGTTCATAATAACTATGATGTTAGCCTTGTCTGCTTTCGTAATATGGAGCTCCCCATCTTTTTTTAATTGTGAGAGGCTATTGCGAAAACGTTTAGGAAAGTTATCTTCGTAACTACTATTCGCCGCACTATAAACAAGGCCTTTAACTATGTTAAACAAAGACTGAGGGAGATTACACTGTTTTTCAAAACAAGCGAGGCTGTAACAAATTTGTAAAGCCGAAGGTTTTTTAACAATAAAAAAGGACATACCATATCCAAGGGCACTTTTTGCATCGTCACTAATGTTTTTCGAAGAAAGGTTCAAAACACACTTTGAGCTTGCTTTTTTACACCACTGACTATTTCGAATGAGATTTTAATTTTGCGATCCAAAATGTTACGAAGTGAAGAAGTTCTCCGACGCAACTCGTTGTAAATTTCATCAAACAAAGGTTGGATCCACCGTTGGGGAATAACGGTCACAAAATTACGTTTGGCAATGCTTAAATTTTTGAAGGCGGACCACTCATTTTGTCTGGTGACTTCAATATGTTTCTTTAAAATTAATCTGCTGAAGTTGTTGAACGGATGGTCGTCAATTTGTCTGAGGCGAATCGGAAGGAGGGATTTTGGAAGAACTTGCTCCTCTAGACAATTAGTAAGAAACTTTCGTCGGATACGAATTGCATGCCCCTTCATTAATGTAGAAGAAAACACGGACACAAACGGAGACAATAGAGGGAACAGCAAGCCGAAGGAACGCGTGGTGTTCATTATATGAAAATTATTTCACGAAAGTATATATATATATATATATATATATATATATATATACAGGGTGTACATAAAGTCAGGATCTATTTTGTGAAGCACTTGGAAATTATATGGAATTCAATCATAAAATGATAAAGTGGTAACATTTATTAAATAATTAAGAGTAGGATTCGACGTGACGCCCATCATTATCCCTGCACAGCTCAAATCGTTCCGCAGCATTTCTAAACACATTCTGGAGCATTTGCGGGGTTATGTTATCTGCAGCAGTTCGTATACGTAAGTTTTCAAGACTCGTAATCTTCGTCTGATAGACGTGCGATTTGATAAAGCCCCATGCAAAGAAATCTAAAGCGGTTAAATCTGGTGATCTCGCTGGCCAAGGTCTGTTGCTTCCGCGTCCGATCCAGCGATTTGGAAAACGTCCATTTAAATAATCCTGAACAATTTTGGCATAGTGACAAGGAGCATCATCATGTTGATAGACGACGGCACTAACAATCCTATCCCCGTCGTCTATCAACATGATGGTGCTCCTTGTCACTATGCCAAAATTGTTCAGGATTATCTAAATGGACGTTTTCCAAATCGCTGGATCGGACGCGGAAGCAACAGACCTTGGCCAGCGAGATCACCAGATTTAACCGCTTTAGATTTCTTTGCATGGGGCTTTATCAAATCGCACGTCTATCAGACGAAGATTACGAGTCTTGAAAACTTACGTACACGTATACGAACTGCTGCAGATAACATAACCCCGCAAATGCTCCAGAATGTGTTTAGAAATGCTGCGGAACGATTTGAGCTGTGCAGGGATACTGATGGGCGTCACGTCAAATCCTACTCTTAATTATTTAATAAATATTACCACTTTATCATTTTATGATTGAATTCCATATAATTTCCAAGTGCTTCACAAAAATAGATCCTGACTTTATGTACACCCTGTATATAAAACATTAAAATCTCCACGATAAAATAAATAAAAGTTTAAAATAACTTAAGCCTTTCGAAGGAGAACTTCCTTCCTCTTCTGAATCAAGTTAAAAACTACGTAATTAAAATGTAAAAGTTAGAGACGGATAGACGACTGGAGGCGCATGCGCGAGCTACGTAGTTGTTTCTTGAAATGTCTTAAGAAATCTATTAAAATAAAGTTCATTGAGTAAAATATTGTTTAAAATAGCATTTATATCAAAAGGTCCTTTGTTATTATTAAAGTTTTAAGTAATTTTATAAGAAAGAATTCGGTTAAGTTTCTCTTTTTCGATTAAAAAATGGTTAAAAGAACAAATGAGTTCTTTAAATCCCTCAAAATGGTTATACTGAACTCGATGTGAGTGAAAAGAAGAGGAACTATCATAATTTCTTTGACTATATTCGTGTTAATATTTCTTTCTTTAAAATCATTTCTTCCCCCAACATAAAACCTTTCACAATCATGATAGTTTATGTTATATACTTAAGTATTGTTAAAACACGTTAGCGCCCAGAGGTCTTTTCCGAGACTGAATAAAATTGTCTGGCGTTAGCCAGAACAAATATCGGTAAAGTGATGCTGGGCACTAATGGGTTAATAGATGCTTGGTTGACCCATTAGCCCCCAGAGGTCTTTTCCGAGACTGAATAAAGTTGTCTGGCGTTAACCACAACAAAATCAAGAAAGTGACGCTGGGCACTAATGGGTTAACTCATTAGTGCCCAACGAATTTATCGCTCTCGAATTTATTTCTTTTCAAAAGATTGTTGGTGGCGCAAGAGACTCTAGAGACTGTGTTAATATTCTGGGGAAAATTGGTTCTCAATATTTTGCAGTCGAAGGGTAAAGTCAATAAATTTTTGGTTTTGAATTTAGTATTAGTTCTTATTTCTTTTATCTTAGGAATTTTAATATTATTTACACAATTTGGTTTTTGTACTGATATATATATATATATATATATATATATATATATATATATACACACACACACACCTTAGCTACCTTGGTTTAGCTTTCTCCCGAATTGTTCATTCTGACGAAGGGCAAGCTTGTCATTCCACCTTAGACCTACAGTTTAACGTGGAATCCGAACCACGCCCCACCAGCAGCCCAGCGTCTTAACCACTAGGCTACCCATTTATCTACGAACCAATTTCTTTATTGTATGGAAGGATGAACAACTGCGTTTTACTGCGCGCCGCCTGCCATCAACAGGTCTCGATCCCGGGGCCGATGGATTAGTAGTCAGAGACGTTAACCATTACACAACTGGGGGGGCATATATATATATATGTGTGTGTGTGGGGGGGGGGGTCATTGCTTATAACTTTGTAGAGCGCTCTCCGCCCCGTAAAAATGAAACCCGCTTTAGTCATTTGGAAAGTTGGATATATATAATTTACTTGATTTTAAGTTGTTCTAATACTTTTAAGAGTATTCGCAAAGAAATACAAAGTAGCAAAGATTTTCTAAAGTGAATACAAAAGTTTGATGTCGCTACTGACCTATTACAGGGAAATCCTGTATTCCTGTTCCCCTTTAGGTTTGCAGTTATATAGAATGATGTGTTGAAGCCGCTTATTGGTCGTGGTAGGGTTCTATGGGCAAAAGTTGCTACCAAGTTCTGAAAGTCGAGTGAATTTAGAAAATTAATTGTCTCTATACGGAAAAAATCGTCGAAGAATATGAGTTTTAGATATATTTTAATGCAAAATGAAGTTGTAATTGTGTTTATAGTGTAAATTTTAGCATTTTAAGTGTATTTTACGGCTATTAATACATCAACTCTGGAAAAATAGATTAATTATATGAGGGGTCCCGCGTCTTAAGGTACCTAAGCGCCAAAATTAAAATTCGCCACAAATCGCCTCCAAAGTTCAGCAATATTCTGGCAATAGTATCTCTGTTATTAATTGAGCTAGAACGTTCATATTTGGCTAAATTAGAGTTCTAAGTATGCTAATGAAGATGTTGATGAGTTTTTGGAATACCGTAGATTTTCATATTTTATATTTATATTTTTTTAATTTTTTGATTTTCTTATTATGCCGAACTTTGGGTGCGATTTGTGGCACAGAATGAGGTGAAAAAAGTAGTTCGCTTCATAAGGTTTTCAACCATACTTCTAGTGTCGTAAGGTCATTATAACCCAAACCACGCGATAGAGGAAGGGTGAAAATAATGATATCCATCAAAAACACGTTTTCGACTGTGGTGGCGCCTAGGTACCTTAAGACGCGCGACCCCTCAATTATCTCTCTCAATACGTAAAAAAAATTAAGAGTCTATGTAATTTACGCCGACAGTTGCCAAGTACTGCAAATTAGAGATTCTCTCGTAGGCGAACATTCTGCATGCACTTTAGAAAATCTTTAGCATTTTGTATTTCTTTAAGTAAAATAGTTTGAAAAAATAGTTTAACAATCTGAAACCAATTACATTATCTATCGAACTATTCAAACTGTATTCACAGTTTTTCTTTCACTACAAAGATATAAACAAAGAAAAATTGGCCAGTTTTCTTGCGTCAGCTTATAATTTTATAAGGATGCTTTATATATTTTTTTTAGCTACCCCATGTTGTAATGCAATATAATAAATGTGGATGGATGAAAGAATAATATAGGGTAAGGGGTGCGTTTTGAGTTACCTTTGCAAGAGTATTATTCCCAATTTGTATTCGACAGTTTGTATTAATATGTTATGTGGTGATAATTAATCAAATAAAATGGCCTTGTCAGGTTCAATAAAAGTTTATTAGCACACATCCACTTATACACATTTTGTAATTGCCTGTTCGTTTCATTAATCAGAAAATCTGAGTTATGATGGGAAGAAGTAAGTGTGGTATCATTTGCGTATTGTACGCAATTTAATGTGATTAAGAGAAGAAAATCGTTGACGTGAATTAGAAATAGTAATGGCCCAAGAATAGATACTTGTGGGACTCCTCCACTAGTTAGCATCGTCTTGTAAGATAAATTATCTTTTAATTTGATGTACTGATGACGATTGACAGATATGATTTAAACCAATCGATGATATTTTCTCTTATTCCGTATATGTGAAGTTTATTCTATAAGATTTCATGCAAAAGTGTATTAAATGCTTTTGGCAAATCGAGGAAGATCAAGGCCGTTTGTTTTTGCTCTTTAAGTTCAGACACACATTTTCTAGTGGCATGTTTATGACATCTTCCGTTGTACAGTATGTCCACCTCTAAAAACAAATTGTGTTTTAGTTAAAATATCGTATTTGATTAAGAATTTATTAAGTTTATTGTATATAATTTTTTCAAATACTTTACTCAAAGTTGTCAATACGGAAATGGGGTGATAATTGGCTGGGGTGTTTTGGTTTCCCGACTTAGATACAGGGCATAATCTGGCTTCATTTAATCTGTCAGGGAATATACCTAGTGTTACTTAGCCTTTTATTAGCTTAATGAGTGGTATTGCAATTTCATCGGATATATATCTAAGTATAATTACTGAGATCGTATTAATGTCAGAATCTTTATGTTTTAGAATTTTTATTGCTAGCGAGATGTCGTATGGTAGGACTGGATCAAAGAAAAATGAGTTTGGATTTGACTGTGGCATGTACTGTATTGTCGGTAGTGAGTGTCTGTAATTGGGATCGTGGCTGCAATATTGGAGCCGGTATTTGCAAAGATTTTTTTTTAAGAAATTGGCTGTCTCTGTGGTCACTGTAACACTGTAAGAATTTCCGCCTTGTGTGAGGGAGGACAAGAGATTTGTTTTAACCTTTTTTGTGTTAATTAACTCTTTCAGAGTGTTCCATAGCCTTTATGGACTGGATTTTTGTTCATCAGTTTTTTTGACAATATTGATCTGTTTTTAATTTTTTACTGACTGCATTAAGTCTGTTACAATAGATTTTGTATGTCTGTTCGGTAAGAATATAATTTTCCCATAATATAATTTAAAAAGAGTATGCTTGCGCTTAATACTCACAATGAGTGATGGGGGGGTTGTATTTAATAATAATAATAATATCTCTTCAAACAAATTCAAAAGCAACAACGAAACAATCATTACAAACTCGGATAAGCAGTAGTGCAGTAGTATAGTAGCATTGAATAAAAGTGATAACATTAATAATGCTGAATTATTGCTTTCAGATGAAAACGCCTATCACTGAAATAAGTAGGAATCCATTTAAAAGTGTTCAGCATTGTCAAACCCCCTTCGCAACATCTAAGTTCATATGACAAAGAGGACTTACAGGTTTACGTGGGATGTGAACCACGGGTCGCCACATAATCTGGACGCAGAAGACGGTCCCCCATCCAACTACCACCCAGACTCAATGTCGCTTAACTTTGTTGATTGACGGAAGCATTGTTACGACAGTGAACACGACTTGGCCCTTGTACGAGATAAGTGTACATTTCTACAACACCATGAACTTTTTCTGTCAGCAGTGGCTGGCGGAAGAAGAAGAACCGCGTCTTTTCAATACTACTACTACGACTACTACTACTACTACTACTACTACTACGACTACTACTACTACTAGGCTACGTCGTATCCATGTGGCAACAGCGCTTCCCGTCGATCAGCAAAGTTGAGTGAAACTGGGTCTGGAGAGTAGTCGGATGGGGTGATCATCTTCTGCGTTCAGATAATGTAGCGACCCGTGGTTCGGATCCCACGTAAAGCTGCAGGTTCCCTCCGTCACTTAACCTTTGCTGTTACGAAGGAGATTACCCTGCCCCTCCTGCAAAAAATACACAACAATACTGTATGTGCTGTAGGTGTGCTGTACCGCTTCCGCAGTTTCTTCAGCCCCCATTCAGTTGCTGTCTCTGTACAGGGATCTTGTTCGCACCTGTATGGAGTATGCTTCTCATGTGTGGGGTGGTTCAACCCACACAGCCGTACTTGACCGGGTGGAATCGAAGGCTTTTCGTCTCATCAATTCCCCTCCTCTTACTGATTGTCTTCAATCTCTCTCTCTTCGCCGCAATGTTGCCTCACTCTCTCTTTACTATCGCTATCATAACGGACATTGTTCTTCTGAACTCTCTAACTGCATGCCTCCTCCTTTAAGGAGAGCACGCAGTACCAAACTTTCTACACTTTCTCATTCCTTTTCTGTCCAACTATCTAATGCAAAGGTTAAACGGTATTTTCAGCCTTTCATCTACTCAACCGGTCAACTCTGGAACAATCTTCCTCAATCCATCTTTCCTCCTGTCTATGACCTCCCATCTTTCAAACGCAGAGTGTCTAGGTATTTCGAAAACCCGAACCTTGATTTTGGCTCTCTTCTTCTTCCATGGGAAGGGCGCTTTGCCCTTGGCCCCTCCTTCCTGCATAAAAAATGTGTGAAGTGTAAGTAAGCATCGTATGAAAATTTTCGTCGGTTCTCATTATTTTCATTTATTTTGTCTCGTTTCTCTCAGTGACCCTTGCTTAGCTTCTTTGTATTTTGTATCTTTCTATCTTTGTATCTTTCTGTGTATCTTTCTTGTATGGGCAACGCTAGGGTGGATTTTGGAGTCATCGTTAGCCTGTAACTCTGTAACTGGATGCGGAAGGTATAATGCGTATTTCTAGATCGTTACGCGGATCTATAAAAGCCCTTAATAATTTTAAAATAAATAAGGGACTTAAATGATTTAGGAAGAAACTCAGTGCAATAAGTAACCGCACATGTCTGTATAAATGTGTATGGGAAAGTGTAAGAACACAAATCACGAGGAAGAAGAAGAAGTGGAAGAAAAACTGTAACATCTGAAATTTCTCTCTCTCTCTCTCTCTCTCTCTCTCTCTCTCTCTCTCTCCTCTCTCTCTCTCTCTCATATATATTCTAAGGGGTTAAGTGTATTGTACCGGCTCGCAGTTTCTCCACCCAACTCAGTTGGGTATGCTTTTTATGTGTGGGGTGGCTCAACTCACACAGCTCTACTTGACCAGTGAAATCAAAGACTTTTCGTTTTATCAATTTCCCGTCTCTTACTGGCTGTCCTCAACAGTGATGTAGGACTCGAGACCTTTTTTTCTGGTCTTGGTCTCGGGTGTTTAGGTCTCGGTCTCGGCCATGGTGGTCTAATAATTGTTCACTTGTTATTCAGTTCCTAACTACCTTACATTATCACTCGTTAAAATATTTATATATTTTGACAAATTTTTTCAAATTAAGAAATATTTATCATGGATATTAAGAATTACACTTGATCTCCACGTTTCATTCCGAAGTACGCATAGTATGCTTTCTTGATGAAGTCTGTAATATCTCGCCTTTGTTTTTTCACAGTAAATTTTTCACAAATATAACAGAAAATGTTTGGGCTATTTACATACACCCTCTGGTTACCATAGCGACAAATAAACAAATTTCAAAAGAGAAATATAGTCACCGCGCACCTTTGAATAATAAAGAACTATAACCTCGCACGCAATAGACAGACTGACTCATCTTGTGGCTTGTCAACCACTTATATACTAGTGGTGCATTTCTCGAATGTTCTAGAAGACGCTATGACGTCACTTCTGATCTGGAAGCATTTATAGGCAGTAGTTTTTAATCAAAATTTAATTGAAGTCAATTTTAATGAAAATTACTTACATATGTAATATGAAATATGACATTTTGTGAAAAATCTGTACGTGATGGCGAAAAATTAATATTTTTCGGAATCAGCGTGCAAAAATTACTATGTAAGTGATAAAATATTTCGGACAACAAAACCATCGCAGGCCTGTGTTATTCACCAGAGTTTATACAAATACCAAGCTCAGGACAGTCCTAAATGAGCCAGGTATACCCGACTATGGGAGATAGAGAAATTAAGAAAGCAATTCTTTTATATCGAGGCGCTTCACTTCGCCGTTCGACGGGAAGCTGTGTTACGACATTGGCTACTACGTAACGCGACCCAATAGGAAGAGTTCGTCTTTCATACACATTGTAGCGTATTTACATAAATGAAAAAAATGTAATCGGACCATTTTGAACATGACATTTCCATTTTATTTATATTTCAGCACTAATTAAAAAAAAAAAGCTGTAGTAAGTTCCGCATTATACTCGTATATATATATATATATATATATATATTATAATATATATATATATATATATATATATATATATATATATATATATATGGGATGAATTTCACAATAAAACACGTGAAATGAATGAATGCTGCAAACCCACAAGGAAAAGAAAAACGATTCCAAGGCCTTTCGTGTATTCAAAGCTACACCTCGTCAGGGAGGTGTAGCTTTGAATACACGAAAGGCCTTGGAATCGTTTTTCTTTTTCCTTGTGGGTTTGCAGCATATATATATATATATATATATATATATAGGGTGTCTAAAAAAAACTATATACTCTTTATAGCATCATATATTTTATTAAAAAAAAAACAATATATCGTTATAGCAATTGCCAATGAAAGGTAAATTAGTAATCTAAGTGATCAAAATGTTATAGCGAGTTGTGTACATATAAAATTTAATTAACTACGCCAAGTGCTCAAAATGTTCTCCGGCGGCATGAATGCACTTTTGAATGCGTCGACTAACTGATTCGCAGACATGGACTAATGTGGATGCTGTGATGGTCCCGCACTTTTCCCTAATTGCATCCTTAAGGTGTTCGAGTGTTGCGGGTCTTGTACCATAAACTGCATCCTTCAGGTAGCTCCACAAGTAAAAATCAAGTGGAGTCAAGTCCGGTGAACGTGGAGGATACTCAACGCTTCCTCTTCGTCCTATCCAACGGTTAGGCAACGTTTCATCGAGGTACCTTCTGACATCACAATGATAATGAGGGGGGGCTCCATCTTGTTGAAAGTAAAAGTCGTCGTTTCCAAACAACTTCCGAACTGCAGGTATAATTTCTGTCCGCAGCATGTCGGGATATGCGGCACCGGTAACTGTCCCATTAAAGAAAAATGGTCCACCAAACCCCTGGATGATAAACCACACCATGCTGTTAATCCTGTAAATTAACATGTTTCCACATAACGTGTGGATATCAAGTGACCAGTACCTGCAGTTATGTCGATTTACTGTGCCATTCAGCTTGAAGGTAGCTTCATCAGACACACGATTTTGTTGTATTGAAAGTGCATTCATGCCGCCGGAGAACATTTTGAGCACTTGGCGTAGTTAATTAAATTTTATATGCAAAACTCGCTGTACATTTTGATCACTTAGATTACTATTTACCTTTCATTGGCAACTACTATAACAATATATATATTTTTTTTTTTTATAAAAATATATGATGCTATAAAGAGTATATAGTTTTTTTTGGGACACCCTATATATATATAATA